>JAFIRS010001374.1:0-374330 GCA_018342105.1 Gonioctena quinquepunctata | reverse complement strand
TAAAATGATTTCGAACCAATTGGGGTTTTTCAGAGGGATCGACGAATAAGCCATAAAAGGTTTGTGGTTATGATTTTTGACTGGATTTTTTTAAATATGTGCATGTTGATTTCACCCTATTTACTAACCCAAGAAATTTTGTAATGATATTGAAGGAGTCATCGATAGAAGCTGGAAGCTGAGAAATTATAGGAGACGAAGTTTTTTTTTTAAATTTTTAGTAAAAGTTTTTGTTGAAAATGTTTTTTTTTTAAAAGTTGATTTGTTGAAAATATGAACAGGCCATTATGAAAGATATTTTTTTGAAGCACTTTTCAGGAATTGAGAATATTGATGAAGCGGATTTTGGGAATTATCTTTGTTACAGGATTTTTATTTTTTTGAAGCACTTTTCAGGAATTGAAAGTTCCAGAGAGGGATTTTTGTACAGTTGGTTCCGATCAAAGGCGATTTTATGAGCTGCTGAGGAAAGCAGGATTAAAGTAGCAGGGATCGTTTGGAAGAAATTGTAAGTCTTCGATGAAGATTTTTTTTTGCTGCTTGGATAGACCCTACGATATGATTCTGTGGGATGGTAGTTCCTACAGTGATCTGGCGTTATTTTGTGCGATCTTTATGTTTTGTTTGGGCGATGTAAAAGTGCTCACTGATGCGATTTGGGTACGTATTGGGAAGCGCACTTCAGGTGCAATGGAAGGACTATGATTCTTGTTTATTTCCAACAGGTGTACACCCAATTACAGAAAACGCTTGGAGGGTTATATTTAACATGGCGGATTACAGGAAGGAATATATATATATATATATATATATATATATATATATATATATATATATAAAATATATATATATATATATATATATATATATATATATATATATATATATATATATATATATATATATATATATATATATATATTATTATTGTATAAGAAAAAATAGTTAATGTAAAAAACGAATAAAAAGTGATATAATGATACTTATATCACATAAACACCTGCTATGTTTGTTTTGCAATTTTTCTGTACGTTTTGCTTTTCTGAAACCTTGTACCATTTTCTAGACTAGTCTGGATTTTAGCATTGGAGCTTCTCTATTGTCATAAGTATGTTGCCAACAATTCATTCAATTTGCACAATCTATAAAAAATATGGAAATCAAAATTCATGACTAAAACTTTAGATCTCAAATAGACAAAAATATTAATCAAGTTGGAACATCCTGTATGCTAAAATGAAATAAAAAGGAAAGACAGCGACATATCAAAACATTTCGATGGAAAATGATAAAATATAAAATTTAGAGTATAGAAAATTATCAGATAACTAACTCTGTATACCTATATTATGTAGGTAAGGTACAAAAATTTAAATTGTATATAAAATCCATAGCATAGTTTAGAATAAGGAAAGTGAGTAATAACCTAAAATTTGTGAGAAAAAACAAGATGTGTTGGTTGCCAGGAAGAAAAATAGCAAGGATTCAGAGAGATAGAAAAAAATATTTTTGGTAGAACACAGTAACAAAATTTTGCTAATCAATAAATACGAAAATACACCAAGAACGGAAGCAAATCGGCCATTTGACAATCTAAGCCATGTCCAGAGACCAATAGGGATTGAAACTGCCAAAGAAATCACTTACCTCCAGGACAAAGCCAAATTACTATCCAAGAAGCGCCGACAACAAGGGGGCCCTGCCACAGTGAAGCTGCAAACTTAAATAGCCAAAGAACACTTCCAGGATGGTATTCTCGAGTTTACTTTTCTATTCTGATTGAAACTCCAGAAGGCAGACGGATCTTAGCATTTTTTATTCTCAGCTTCATTTAATGGGCCGTATTCATGAAAAAAAGGTTATGGTTATACTTGCAGAATATGAAGGAAATCCTTCAGCTCGCATTCATAATATTCCGAGTAAAACCTTATACTTATAGAGTAAGAGTATGAGCATATCCTTCACATAAAGTATTTGGTTATTCATAAACGTTACCTTTTACTCTAAATAAAAAGGATATCCTTCAATAATTTCGAGTGTGGTCAGTAGCAGACTCAGTCGTGTAGTGATCAGTTGTAGCGATGTTGTGGAACTGAGAGAGATTAAACACTACAAGCAGCGTTTATCAAACCTGTTCGTGATTACAGAGAATTATACCGGTTTGAAGAGGAAAATGTGCAATGGCTTGCCAACAGATTTTTGGGAATAAATAATGCTGAAACTCGAGGAGGTGCGTTATCATCCGTCCTAAAAATGCAGATATGTTCGCTATCTCAGTGACCCTGGGCATCAGAAAGGCATTGGCCAAGAACTGGGTGTGAGTCAAGTTACAGAATATCGCACAGTGACTGCCGTAATTGACAGCATAGTGGCGCAATCAAATCACTGGATAAAGTTTCCGTCTACCAACAATGAACTTATGTATGCGAAACAGTTATGGCAAAGCAAGTATAGGTGTCCGACAGCCATTGGCGTAGTTGACTGTACCCATGTAGGAATACTGAAACCAAATCGCCATGGTGATGAGTATGTCAACCGAAAAGGTCATCCTACAGTGAATGTGCAAGCCACTTGTGATTCAAGAGAAATGTTCACTAGTATGGACGTTAGTTGGCCTGGATCGGTCCACGATCAAAGTATATGGAGAAATTCACTATTACGGGTTCATTTACAAAATAAAAACAACGTCGTGCTACTTGCTGATGATGGATTATAGAGCCGTGGCTCATGACTCCATTCAGAAATCCCGCTCCAGGTGCTGAACTAAATTATAATAAACTTTTGAAAAAAGAGAGAGTAATAATTGAACGTTGTTTTGGTCAACTGAAACGTCGATTACTTATTTTGCAATATGTTTGCCGAGTGAAATTGGAGAATGTGCCAAAAATAATTGTTGCCTGTATTGTCCTTCATAACGTGGCAAAAACTTTGAAAGACATCGATTTTGAAGCACCTGAAGAAGTGCCAGCAGAAGATGACAATGATAATAATGACGAAGTTGATCTACCTCTTAGCCAGCAAGGACAAGAAGTGAGAAGAAATTTGAGCATTGTTATAAACAACTTCGATAATTATATGTAGGTATAAAACTGTATAGAATTAAAGTTCAAATTCAGTTGAGTTTTATCATTTACGTCATCAGAACATTTTGCTTTTAAAAAAATAAAATTCGAATAATTATTAAGTTTATTTACTGAGGCAAACTGTTCTATCTTTGTTTTATTACAAACTTTTTGATAATATGAATAATAAATCAAACATATACCTACTGGATTTTTCAAACAAATTAGATATATACTCAAAATCCCCTAGTCTTACAAAAAAAGAATAAGTACCTAATATAATATAATATTGTCAATATAATACGTTGTACGAGAAAATTTGGAGAATTGTTACATGTTGTAGTATGCTAACTCCCCCTCGTTAACAATATTGGCTGCTGATTTCTCCCGCTTCATCCTCTACAATTATTTTCATAATATTCTCGATACTGCTCTGAAGAACTAGCCGTTGGAGATTTTTGGTTGTGAGTCCTTTTGTTTCATTTGTTCCGTACTTTTCTGTTGCTGATTTTTTTTGTTGGTAGAAGAGATTCGATAGTCTCGACACTACTAGATTGTGGTGCGATGGCTGATTCAGTCTCTTCTCGCGTAGTAGAAGCTTCACTCACTCTATGCTGGATAGATCCATCTTCAATACCAATTTGCAGTGCACCTCCGATTCATCCAATTGTAGGATGACTATCGCCTTCCATAGCCTTTTTTTCTTCAACCTTCCTTTCATATTGTTTATTTTTTTTTAAAAGCCTTTCGCAACCAGTGCTTTACCAAATGTCACCTCGTACTTCCTGATAACATTTCTAATAGCCTCATCCTTTCTAGCTTTTATTTTTGGTGTTTGGGATTTTTCCAAAATCACGGGGGCATTGGCAATTTTATCTGCTATGAACTGCAGTTCGGTTGTAGCATTATCTTTTTCTGTACTTCCACTATCGCTGCTTGACGATGTAACGAAGTTACTATTTCCCCGCTATATTTATCAGGCAAAAGCTCCCTGTAAGGAATTAAACTCCGCTTGACAGTAATAATCGGTCTAGAAATGCCATTCGTGTTCGTGATAAATCCGTGGATTACATATATCCTAATAAACAGACTAAACGCCTTCCGGGAAAATAACGCCAGGCGTAGCTAAAATAGCACGCACGAGTATAACCTGCGCCGGCTATCCACTCTCGAGAAAACATTTTTATAAAACAAGCTGGGCTATGTTCAAACGCCGACGAGACATTTGAGTCATCCGATAGAAGCCCCAGCCAGCAGTCCAGTCGAGCCAAGAGCACACGCTACCGAGCTGACGTCACGTCACAAGGATTCCCACTTAGGAGAATTCCACAAGGAGTGAGCGGAACACATTTCAGTCATCCGATAGAAGCCACCAAGTACAGTTGAGTCGAGACAGAGACGCACGCACCGAGCTGACGTCACAGCACGAAGGATTTTACGAGCTGGGTAATTATTCTGTGGAAGTATACTTTGTATCGAAATCGACAGGTCCACAAAACGGCGCGCGCATATAAGTCGGTCGAGAGGTATTTGGAAAAGAGGGGGAAGCCGGCTGTAGTTCCGTTTCGACATATTTCTAAGAAGTAGTAGCTTGCCGAGCCCAGCAGAAGCAGTCACGCGTCCGACTAGTATCCAGAGTGTGAGCCAAAGACCGAAGCAGTCCACGACCGTCCCGGACCTTGCCGAAGCAGTGAGATCGGAGTTCGGGTAAATATGTTGTATCAGGTAAAAGACAGCAGGAAATTGTAAGTACCACCGATGCGATGTGCGCATGATCGAACCATAGCCGTAAGAGGCACATATGCATTTCAATGCTGCACTGGTAATTTCTGCATACGAGTCCGTACGATACCCCCCTACCGCAAGAGCTTTTGGTTGTTAACTTTACCCCGCTTGCTTGAAAACACCCTCCTCGCTTTCTCTGTATATAGTGCTTGCCATGTGTTTATTTGTTGTGATAACTTGAGGCCGCCGTCAGCCGCCCTTCCTGTATTTCTTTATTTTTAATATACCTGTTTATCCTGTTTTTAGTATTCTTTCATTTACTATCTTGTAGATTTAAACATCTAGTGCGCAGTCGCCACCCAGGTCCGAAACCCAGTTAAAGGCAATTAAAGCCTGCCTTGCTGGCCCTGTTACAGTGTCACGACTATATTGACCCCTGGAGTGTCTTTCTTCACTGAGACTGCCCGGAGCAAAAGTGGCCTTTTCCACTATAAAGCTAAAGGTGGCGCCCGAGGAAAACCGAGAATAGTGAAAAGCACCAAAGTTTGATAATAGGGGGAGAAACCCCTTTACAACGAATACATCTTCTCTGATCGAAGTACTGTACTCAACCGATAAGAAAGAAATACCGTAAATAAACAAACCATCGAAAATAGGTTGGAAACTGCCGCGGCACAGTCACAAGCCAACATGCCAACAACCTTTCACTTATTCTTGGAGGATATTCTTGCAAGTATAAGGTAATCATTTTGAATACGAAAAAAAGGGAATGCTTATACTCCTACCTTGTTCTTCAACTCAAAACCTTATACTTCTACTTTATACTTACAAGGATATCCTTCAGTTTTATGAATACGGCCCAAAGATTTGAATTGTTGGAGATAAAATAATGTTTTAAATTTTCGATAGTTTTTATAAGGTTGCTCTTTCTTTCGAATCGTTTTTATAATGAGCGTAGTAAACCAGGGCGGGAATCTACGGCTTCGATTCATTTTTAGGGGAACAGTTTTATCAAAAATGTTATACAGTGCATTATTGAGATTTCGACATGCAATGTTTACGTTAGTTTGATCTAGTATATCAGTCCAGTCCATGTTGGCAACTAGTTGGTACATTGCCGGAAAATTGGATTTCTAAAGTTATAACTTCTTGATATGTCATTAGAGTGGGAGAAATTTATGACATGTGTATGTGTGCTGGATGATAGCTATCCTCGCTCACAGGAGGGTCCATATTTCTCTCAATATCGCATTCCGTTTTCGTTAAGACTAAATCCAACATTATTATTTCTATTGATTACATGAAGTTGAATAAAATCCTGCTTTTTTATTATTCATATTTGAGTTGAACATAGAAATATCAAAATCTCCAATAAACAAAACATCTTTTACATAATTGAAAATATTTTCAAAATCTTCAATGGTAACTGTAGACGGGATGTAGACAATCAATATAAAACACGAATGATTTCCAAGTATTCCCCCAGCTGTGGTAAATATCTGTATATAATTGGCAGAAATTGTATGAATCGAAAGCTGAATTCGCGAGGCATCTAACTGTTGTACTGCATATTTGATGAGAGTTGTTCTCAAGGAGTTATTTGATCGGTACTCAAATGAAAACGTGGTCAGACATAGTATACACAAGCTGAAAAAAGTTTTTTTTGCTCAGCAATCGTCTACCTATTGTGGATTAATTTGTTTTTCCTTGTATTTGAAATACGACAAATAGATCCAGTGCACCATTAGCATGATGTATAAGGTTCTTCGAGGATGGAAATCTGTAGCTGTTGCTCTAAATCGGTTGAACCACATCTACTATTGAAATGTTGTGTTTGTCTCAAATCTTTCTATAACGTTTGTGTTAATATTACTTCGTCTGAAACTAGGCTGATCCACTCAAAAAAATCAATTAACTGGGCTTGCTGAAGATGTGAGCAAATTGGCAATCATATAAATTCCCTGAAAGCAGCCATAGTAGCCCTTCAAGAAGAAGTGAGGAATGGTAAACCTGTTGGAAATGCTCAACAACGCCCAGTTCGAGAAAGTTGTTCAAGAAGTCTTCGAGTGACAAAATCGTCGATGTAATTTGCTGGTATTGGAAATGAATGAACAATCGTCCACTATTTCAAAAGAGGAACGCGTTACAACAGAAGAAACAAAGGTACTAACTCATATATCACCAGATATTAATTCAATTATCAAGATGCACAGACTTGGAAAGTTTGATAAAGACAGGAGAACTCCCCGTCCAATCAAGGCCACATTGAGCAGTCATGAAGAGGTTTTCGAGTTGATGAAAAGGTCCGCAAATCTGAGAAACTCCCTTTTCAAGCATATCTCTATTTCCTTCGATAAACACCAAAACAACTAGAATTTTACAAACAAATCAAACAGTGGCCCAAGAAACAAAAACAATGTGGGAGCTAACATTAAAATTAAGCATTTAAATGGCATACCCAGAATAGTGAATTTTTAGAAACAACATCCAATTACTCTCTTACGTGTTATTATCAGAACGTTCGTGGTCTCAACTCCAAAATAAGTGCTTTTCATAATTCGGTTTCTTCTAGAGAAATAGATATAATTCGCCTAACTGAAACATTGCTCTTCCCCGCTCAGTTACCATTGAAGAGTTTTTCAATAATGTAAGCTTGCTGAGCTATCAAAGCTGAACTTTTGCGCCATTGCTACCTGGAGCGTGCCCCAGATTTGATCATACCGGAAGGGAGTGTAGTCTTATGCCTACTAATTCCCTCATTCTATGTATTTTTTTGTCGTCAAACTTTCCATTCGGATGTGTAGATGTGTGAGGTTCAGAACCACTTCCAGAGCAGCAGTTGGGCATGTGCTCATTGCATCCGTTATGCAAACAGGCTAATCTTAGACAGATTGATTTTCGTGGTTACATTAGTTCTTTCACCCATGCTACTGCTACCTCCATCTATTGCTACATCCACTGTAAGTTTTTGGGTTACATCTCCAGTTTTTTCCTGCAAAATTTCCGCACGCCACGCGCCATTAGGGCTTCATTGATCACTTCTTCTTCATGCTTGTCCTGGAATAGCTTATTACCTAGGATAGGGCCTAGCGATTTAACCTGTGTCTTCCACTCAATGATTTGTCCATCTATTCCGATGATATTGAGATTAGGTTTTCTTCTTCTTATGTAAGCTACTGAGGTAATCTTAGTGGGGTTGATATTGAGTGTCACCAGCTCTTTGTATTATATCGTAAATGATATTCTCAAACCTGTCTCTTACAACTACTTTTGATTATGTTATCGGCGTATTCTTTCTAGAACACCACACCAAATCAAACGGTAGCATAGCCTGTTTGATTTGGTTTCTCTGCTCTTTGGTACTTCTCGCCATAAGATGTCACATGATGTTTATTCAGATTATTATTAGTTTGTTCGAATAGATCAATATCCTCGCTCTTATTGTGAGTTGTTGATTATCAATGACTAAATCCTTCTTTTGAAATATGAGTTTTAGATAGTAAATCCCTCTTTTGAATGAATCACTGCTATTAAAGTCTTTTGCACTTCCACCTCTGAGCTAACATTTTCACAACACTTCACTGTGGATTCGCCTTTATGAGTAATATTCTTCGAATGTTTCAAACAACTCACATGAGACGGAACACAACAATTTAAACATTTCAGTCCGCTTTAAGCAACAGTTTTTTGTTTCTTATAGCGCACGTCTATAGCAACATGTTGTTTCATCGACGACATCGTGTTGAATGTTCGTCATTGCAAAATATAAATAAAATAATTGATAAATAATCTTTTTAAAGACAAGCTTTCATTTAAATGCGCAGAAAAGTAAAAAATAATGTGTGACGTAGGTTATTCCGCGAGTTCTAGATTCAAGGGCCTGTCGCGCAAAGTTTTCAGTTCGATTACAAAAGCGACAAGCTTTTGAATCTATAACTCGTGGAATAACCTACGTCACACATCCAAAGCAACTATTTTTTACTTTTTAGTGCATTTGAATAAAAGCTTGTATTTAAAAAAGTTTTATATTAATTATTCTATTTTGTGCTTTTCAGTAAGTACGCCCTAATGTATGCATTTTTTCAAAGCATCGTTATTATGGGGCATTTTTCCTGTAAGTCCTGAGCTATCTAGTTCTTAAATGACGAGACCATCTGAAGATTCACTCGTCCGCCATCCTGGAGCTGCCATCTTCAATTTATGAATTTTGCAAAAAAAAATCAATAAGCTTCGACTAAATTCATAATATGCGACACCAGAAACCTCGACATACCAATTTTGAATAGAAACGGTCAATATTAAAAAACTAGTCTACCAACTTGGAGCCGCCTTCTTGAATTTATGAATTTTGACAATTGATAAATTATATCCGATTCCATAAACCCCCACATATCAATTTTGAATGGAATCGGACCATAATTACAAAACTCATACGCCATCTCAAATTTATGAATTTTGATAAAAAATTCATAATCTCCGACCTTGGAAACCATCCTCCACATACCAATTTTGAATAGAATCGGACCATGATCATAGAGATCGTCCACTATCTTGGAGCCGCAATTTTGATTTTATGAATTTTGACAAAAAAATTCATAATCTCCGACCCCAAAAACGTCCACATACTAATTTTGAATAGAAAAATCATCATCATCATAATCTTGGAGCTGCTATTTTGATCTTATGAATTTTGAAAAAAAAAATTGCGACTCCGAAAACCCTCACATACCAATTTCGAATCGAATCGTACCATAAACACAAATCTCGTTTGCCATCTTGGAGCCGCCATTTGGTTTTCCTCTAACTAAAATTCCATAATGCATTGTCACGGAAACTATGAAAAACTGCTAAATTTCAAGTTAATCAGACAGCTAGAAGTGGGACAAATTCAACTTGTAATATTTGATTACACACATCGTGACAGGTAAAAGTAAATAAAAGCTTGTTATAAGTTTTCCCAATATCAATTGCAGAAGCATAAAAAAGTCTTGCGGCGAAATCCTGTGAGCAGCAGTGGCGGAGATAACTAATTTTATTTAGATATTTTAAGATTTAAAAAATACTTCATAAATAATGAAAAATGAAAAAAAATTGTAGACAAGTTTTTATTTATACAAATACATTAGGAAAAAAGAATCTAGAATATCCTACAAAACTAGAATATCTCAAAACATATTTCGATCGGCACACACCAAGACCACAGACGCTACTGGTTTTTAATCTTTCAGAGCTATTAAAACACAAATATAACGCGTGATTTATGACCTCCCATCGTATAGCCACACCTGCAAGCAATGATGTCCGACTTGATTGGCCCAGACGAATCGGTTGTAGAACAGTCAGCAGTCACTCAAGTCCACGTTGACTATCGGCTCTTTTGATCTACCGTTTGCCGACGGCGAATGTTTACGAGTAGTACAGATAAATAACCTGATCATCACATTTCTCAATCTACCGTAAGTAGAACAGAAACAAAATTTCGTGAATTTGGGACTGTCCGAAATATTCCAAAACCAGGCAGGAGTTTGGTGATTGACGATGGAAAGAAATTTGATATTTTGGTAGACATCGAGAAGAATCCACATTAACCCGACTACTTGCCGCCGATTATGAAATAAGTCAAAGTTCGATATTGCGTGTTTTTGAAAGTGAAAAGTACCATCCTTACAAAGTACAATTGGTACATGAACTCAACGAAGACGATCCAGATCGCAGAATTGAGATTTGCGAAATAATGAAAGCCAGGTGCCTGCGGGACCCGCCGAAAATCCCCATTGGATGACGGAAGCCAACTCTCAATATCCCAGAAGAGTAAAAGTTTGGGCTGGGATTATTATTAATTGAATAATTGGACCATATTGTTTCAACGAAACATCAAACGGTGAACTTTACTTGGAGTTTTTGAATAATTGTTCGGTTCCAACGCTGAAAAGACTTTTTCCAGATGATGATATCAGCAAGATGGTGCTCCAAAATATTTTGCAGTTGAAGTTCGAGCATATCTGAATGCAGTTTTTCCCAACAGATGGATTGGTAGACGAGGTGCAATAGAGTGGCCAGCCCGTTTTCCGGACATGACACAGGTTGGCTACTTTTTGTGTGGTTACCTGAAATCCAAAGTTAACGTCAATAGACCAAACAATATTGAGAGTTTGAAAATAAGAATTAGAGAAGAAATAGAACATATCACTCCCGAAACCATTCAAGATGTTTTCGATAACATTCACCAACGCCTTTACTATTATCAAGAAACAAATGGCTTTCAGTTTGAACATTTGGTCTGGAATATTTCACTATAAATTTGTTACTATAGTCAAACCATTTACAATTGCAGGAGCATAAATAACAAGTTTTCCAGTCTTGATGCGGAATCCTTCGAGCAGCAGAGGCAAAGATAACTAATTTTATTTGGATATTCAAATATTTCAAGAATACCTTAAAATAAAAAATATGCCATGAACGAGGAAGTATGTATTGATAGGCAATCGGATCATCATAATTTAATTTTCCCATGGTCGAAAAAAAGCCATATTTTCCAACAAAACACATATAGAACACATATGGAATATTTTAAAACCCATTTCGATCCCAGACCAGAGACGCTACGGGCTTTTATCCACTCAGACCTCCTGAAACTCGTATATAACTGGTGATTTATTAGTCTCAACGTATAGAAACACCTACAAACATTATCATTGGCTTGCGGTTCGTTTTGATTGGCCGCTGAAAAAATTTGACAGCTGTCACTCAAACCCAGTTGACTATCGGCTCTTTTGATCGTCTTTTGATCTTCTGTTGGCCGACGAAGAATGTTTACGAGTAGTAAATATTATTTTTCGTTTCGTTTCTTCGCATATAGTCTCGTGTTAGCGAAGTGAGTTTTTGATTTGCTCCCTATAGAAACAGCTCCTGCAATTGAAAATGGTTAAACTATAGCACATTTGATTATACACGTTATAATAAATGATTTGAGTAACACAAAAAAGAATTATTACGCATGAACGAAATTTAAAAAAACTAGATATGGCTGTATAGACAATTGAATACTCTTCAAAATGAGGTATCACAGAGTGTTTTTTATATTCGTAAATCGATGTGTTTCAGGGTTTTTGGGTAATAAAGTAGAAAATGAATTTATTCGTTATATATAGTGCTCACTGTATATTAGTCCTTCAAGTATTTTTGAAAAATACTGAGAAGACTGATGGTCCTATAATTGTCAATGTCTGACTTATCTTCACTTTTATGCAGAGTGATAATTTTACTGAGTTCCAGAACATTTGGAAATTCACCCTTCACAATGCATATACAGTGCGCGTCAAAATTATGGAACAAATTCGATATTCCACAAGCCATGTACTTTTGACAAAAATCCTAAAATAGCTCGATTTTTATTTTAAAATTCCGATTTTCTTATGTATATTCTAAAGAGGTTATGTCACTGGTTTTGACATGGTGACGTAATCGTAATTTTTTTTAAATTGGAATAGATGTCTTGTGCTACCCCATCTAAAAGGCTTTTCAATACTGCATTCAATGAAAATAATCAATTAGATTGTTTTTTGTACAGGGTGAACAAAAATTAATATTTTATTTCAATAAGAGAATAACTTTATATCCGAACAAAATAGAACAGTAAAATAAGATGTTCGAAATGCCATCCACCAGTCTCTTGACAATAATCAAATCTACGGACACATCCCTCTTGCACATTGCGAATAACTTCCGGAGTAATTCTGTTAATTTCGATCCTAATTCGATTTTTCAACTCTTGTAGATTTTGCGGCCTATCTACATAGACCTTCGATGTCAAATAACCCCACAAGAAAAAATCCAGGGGCGTAAGATCTGGAGATCTTAGGGGCCACTCTATCGGTCCGCGTCTACCAATACACCTACTAGGAAAACAGTTATCCAAAAACTAGCGAATATCACGTGCATAGTGCGGGGGTGCACCATTTTGTTGCAACCAAATACTTTCATTTGGTGAGTTAGGATTGTTGGCGTTTGGAAAAATATATTTTTATTATTATTACATTATGATCATGAAATTATTGTATTGTCATCGGTCCTTGATATGTGTGACAAATTCCAGATTATTCGGAAGATTGGAAGTGGGTGAATATTGACTCCCAAGATTTTATTACATTGTGAGTTATTTAGTTACAAGTAAAGATAATAAAAACGTGTTAAAAAATGCAAAATTTTACTTTTTTGAGCCAAGGCTCTGATCCCTCAGACTGCCCTGGCAGACTAGTGAGTCAGTGCTCTACTACACCAATGGATCCTTTCCAAATATTAATAGTTAGCTATTTCCTAGTCTGAAATGGAAACAAAAGACAATCACAAATTAATGCCATAATAGGCAAGTTAGTGTCAAATAAATGTCAGTTGAAATATCAACAAATATTTTTCACAAATTCTAAGTGAAAAGGTTCCAGAAGTAAACTATGGCTACTTCAAGTGAAACCCAATGCATAGAAATTTTAATTTTTATTGGATGCGGAGATAGAACCAGAACTCAGCAAGAGGTACGCGACTTGTTCAATGCGAAGTATCCAAATAGACCTATCAGTCGTTCAACAGTCAGTAAGATTAAGAAAAAATTTAGAGAAACTGGTCATGCAAACATATTCCGAATACTGGACGTCCTAAAATAGAAGAAAACGTGAAACTTGATGCTCTATTGGGTGTAGAGAATAATCCTCACAATACTTCACGACAAATTGCAGCAGACCTTGACATATCCCAAAGTTCTGTATTACGTATTCTAAAAGCAGAAAAGTACCATCCATACAAAGTACAGCTACATCAACAACTCAATGATGATGATCCCGATCGCCGTGTGGAGTTCTGTGAAATAATGCAGGATTTGTGTAACCGCAATCCACGTTTTATAAAACAAATTCTGTTTTCCGATGAGGCTACGTTTTGCCTAAATGGTTCAGTAAATCGTCAGAATTGCAGATATTGGAGTAGGGATAATCCTCACTGGATGATGGACGGGCATACTCAATACCCTCAGGAAGTCAATGTTTGGGCAGGTATAATAAACGACAGGATTATTTGCCCGTATTTTTTCGGAGGAAATCTCACAGAGGAGCGTTATTTGGAATTTTTAAGAAATGAACTCATACCTAGCCTTGCCGATATTTTTCCAAACGCCAACAATCCTAACTCACCAAATGAAAGTATTTGGCTGCAACAAGATGGTGCACCCCCGCACTATGCATGTGATGTTCGCGAGTTTTTGAATACTTAACTGTTTTCCTAGGAGGTGGATTGGTAGACGCGGACCGATAGAGTGGCCCCCAAGATCTCCAGATCTTACGCCCCTGGATTTTTTTGTGGGGTTATTTGAAATCGAAGGTCTATGTAGATAGGCCGCAAAATCTACAAGAGTTGAAAAATCTAATTAGGATCGAAATTAACAGAATTACTCCGGAAGTTATTCGCAATGTGCAAGAGGAATGTGTCCGTAGATTTGCTCATTGTCAAGAGACTGGTGGATGTCATTTCGAATATCTTATTTAACTGTTCTATTTTGTTGGATATAAAGTTATTCTCATATTGAAATAAAATATTAATTTTTGTTCACCCTGTAAAAACATATCTAATTAATTATCATCATTGAATGCAGTATTGAAAGGCCTTTCAGATGAGGTATCACAAGACATCCATTCCAATTTAAAAAAATTACCGATTACGTCACCATGTCAAAACCAGTGACATAACCTCTTTGGAATATACATAAAAAAATCGGCATTTTGAAATAAAAATCGACCTATTTCAGGATTTTTGTCAAAAGTACATGGCTTGCGAACTATCGAATTTGTTCCATAATTTTGACGCGCACTGTATTTATAGGAGATGTTAGGGGATCAAATACACTAGCTCAAACATTCAAAACTTTCACAAGATCATCATCTGGACCTGTTGACATTCGTTCTTCAGGTTACGTATCATTGTTTTTATTTCCTCGGTCGCGTCTGGTTCGAAAAAAAAGGTACGAGGGAGTATTTCTCCGGTTGTACATATTTGAGATATGTTTGATCCGAAATGTTGCTTCACGTTTTCCTCGATTATACTTGAGCAATATTCTCCGAAGCAATTTGCTACTAGGGTTGTGGCACCGGTTGTTGACCAGCACCCGGTAACCGACCATTTTTTCCTTAATGCGCAGAAATAAGGATACTATATTATTTTGTTGGTTGCCTATGTTTTTGAAAATTGATTGGGATTTATGTTCTTGTTGATAGTTTCATTAGAAACATACTGGAGTACTAGTTGTATATGAATATAGATGAGTATTTTCATTGAATTCATTATTGGAATGTGTGTTTTTACTATTTTAATTCATGTGGTCAACTTTTTTTTTTTTTTTTTTATGTTCTGGTTCCCACGAAAAGGGATATCCTGTAATGTTCAGAGAACATCGTGGGAACCTAGGGAAAGAAGGTAGGAGTTGGTGTTCTTCTTAAATTTTGAAGGTTGTATGCCTCGGGGAACACCTCCCTAGGCAATGAGTTCCAAAGCTCAATGTTAAAGGGAACCGGGAAAGAGGGGACTTGGGTAATCTCGAAGAGACTGCCAAAGCAGGAACGACTGTTGATATTTCAGAAGAGCATCGCCCATGAAAATATCTATAAAATAGAGACAAATCGCCAACTTTTCTACGGTGTTCCAGACAAATGAGCGAGTTTGTAAGCGAGGCATCACCGACGAGACGAATTGCCCTTTTTTGGACAGAATCCAATAGCCTCAGGATATGTTTAGGTGCCGCACTCCAAATATGGGAACAGTATTCCAGGACAGGTCGGATCTGTGCCTTATAGATCATAAGCAGCTGACTGGGGGTGAAATAGCTCTTGGCACGAAACAAAAAACCAAGTTTTTGGGATGCACTTCTGGCAATGGACCTCACGTGATTTTCCCAGGAAAGGTTATTGCTGATAGTAATACCAAGCATCGATATGGATGGCTTCAGTGGTATGGTTACTCCTGACAAAGTTATGTTAGGCATAGTGAGATCGGCTTTTCTAGAGAAAAGACACGCTTGTGTTTTGTTTGCATTGAATTCTACCAAGTTATTAGATCCCCATTCGAGAATTGTTGCTAAGTCCATATTTATATTATTAACATTTCTTCCTCGTTCATTTCTGGTTTCACGGGCTGATATAGGGGCCCTGGAAGAGAAAGCGGTATGGAGGGTACTATCATCGGCAAAGCTGTGTACTGGACATGAAGTTGCTTTCAACAGGTCGTTGATGTGAAGTAGAAATAGTGTTGGTGCGAGAATAGATCCTTGCGGAACACCAGCATTTATGAGTAGAGTGTCAGATGAAACTCCATCGACCACTACATGGAGAGACCTGTTTGAGAGAAAACTAGCAAGCAGAGAACACAGCTGAGGGGGCAAGCCATAAGACGGAAGCTTGGCGAGGAGTCCCTGGTGCCAAACTCGATCGAACGCCTTGGAGATATCTAATGCCACAGCTAAAGTTTCTCCATACTTTTCAATAGATAGCTGCCATATATGTGAGACGTAAGCGAGCAGGTCACCAGTTGATCTCTGATGGCGGAAGCCATATTGCCTATCGTTGACAATTCCTGAGTCTTCCAGATATTTCATGAGCTCGATGTTGATGGCTTTTTCCATGACCTTTGAAATAATAGATAGCAGTGCGATAGGTCTGTAGTTGCTAGGTAGGGCCTTTTTGCCTTTTTAGGTACTGGCTGTACTCTTGCAATTTTTCCAATTGGACGGAAATACCCCCAAATTGTAAGAGTGGTTGAACAACTTGCAAAGAACAGGTGTTAGTTCAGGGGCACATTTCTTGAGAACAATCGGCGGGATTCCGTCAGATCCACAGGCTTTGTTGGTGTTGAGATCCAGCAAAATCTTTCTGATAGTACGTTGGCGAAAGGTAATCTCGGGCATGTGACTGTCAATAGGTGTAATGTTCGGGGGTTGTTTTCCCGATGAATCCAAAGTGGAATTTCCAGCAAATAGGTGCGCAAAGATATTGGCTTTTTCCTGGGCAGTCGTTGCTAGTGTTCCATCTTCTTTGGTTAGAGGAGGAAATGAGCTGGAAGTGAAGTTTCTTCCCACAGCTTTGGCGAAAGACCAAAATGAACGGGATCCGTTAGGGCATTCAGCAAGTTTTGATCTTATTTTGGCATTGTGGGCATCTTTTGAGCATTCTATTGTCTCTTTGCATATGCCTCTAGCCTCGACATATGCTGCTCTGGTCTCAGGGCCCGGATTTTTTAGCCATCGATGGTATGCTGCCTGTTTGGAAGCCACAGCTCTAGAGCAGTTTCTGTTAAACCAGGTCTTATCGGATGATGTTCTTCTTTCGGTATTCGGTATGTAAGTTTGCATCCCCAACATGATGATTTCCGAAATTGTCTCAGCACATCGTGTTGGATCTACTGAAGAGAAACAAACTCTCTTCCATGGAAACGCTGAGAAAAACATACGAAGACCTTCCCAGTCGGCCGAATTGTAATGCCACATGAGACGGGGTGGTATTGTGCAGCTCGATGGTAAATGGAAAGAGCATGTTGTGGAGATGAGGGTGTGATCAGAGTTTCCAAGTGGGGCACTACTAGAACAAAATATTTGTTGAAGCTCCAGTAATTGACCACTTTGGTCAACAACTGGTGTTTCAAAGGAATTAATGGTTGTACGTCTTTGTCTGTTTCATAGCTTTGGGTATTTTGAAGCGGATCTAGTAATTGACCATAGTTTTGTAGTGGTCAACTATTTTTTGTCATGGTCAACAACTGGTACATATATTTTACTTTATTTTCAAATACAGGTTTAGTAAAATCACTGTATTTTCCAGAAAAAACAGATGAAGCTAACAGGAAATTTTTTGAATATTCGAAGGTACGATTGTAACAGGCTGCGAGCGATGTTAGCAATATTAGACAATCGAAGAGGCTGTATGGAGTATGGGGTACCGCATGTTACTTTAATAAATAATTTGAAAAGTAAATAGAAAAAAGTTGTTTCTGATTGCATAAAGCCACTTTCCCACTGTTATTAGAAAAAAGAAGCATGAAAAATATATTTTGAAGTCGAGGCAGTAGATTTCAAAAAATGTATACACGATGCTTCCCGAACTTTGGGTGATCAAGACGGAATAGAACGAATCAAGCCAATTAACGTTTTCATATTTCGATTCACTTATTCCCAAGAAAAGACGGGAATCGTTTAAAAAAGCAGAAATGAAGGCATGGGGCGGCGATGAGTCAGCAGAAGAATTACATGATGATACCAAGAACACAATAAAGGAAAACACATCGATATAGAATTGGAAAATGACACTAATAATGATAATTAAACTGTTCTAAGAGAAAACTTAGTTATACTGAAATGCAAGAAAGTAACAATGAAACTGAGAAACAAAAATTTTATGAGACTGAAGTAAAGGAATTTAATAATTATACGGATATTGAAGGAAATTGTAGCCCAAACCCGTGTGAAGAAGTTTCAACTCGTTGTTAAAAAACTAATATTTTTGTAAAAGGTTTGAGTTCAAAAATTATCATTCTCTTATAAGATTCTGTTTGAAAATAAAAAATTGTATTTTATATCAATAAATCTACAGGTTTGCTTAGAAACTTGTTTAATTCGATTGTATCAAGTGGTCAACCACTAATAAAAATTGTGGTCAAGTACTAGTTCTTGCTGGTCAATCACTGGTGATTTATGACTATTTTGACTAATATATTTTCTTAACTACATTTTACCGTTATTTTCAAGATTGCATATGATATTAAGAATCCCAAACCTTGGTTCTTCCTGTACATTTTTTTGGTTTTTATATATTTTAGTATCTATAAGTATTTTTTTTGAAAAAAGCGCTTAATTGGTCAACCATTGGTGCACTCTCCCTATTTCAGAATCCGTTTTTTCCAAATTATTTATGTTTAAGTGAATATTAATTATTATATGATTCCTTCTTCCCAGTTTTGGATGTATCTCTATGACATGGAATGCAAGAAGAAAGAAGGTTTTTCTTAAACATTTACATTACCGCATGAAAAAACAGAAAACTTTTTTCAACGATGAAATGAGGGAAAAAACCAATAAGGAATTGCAAAATATCATTGATGGGTGGAGAAAATCATTATCGTTTGACTCAGGTTCAATATTGAATAAGTCCTAAAATGATTCACCCCATATTGACTGCAGAATAATGTTATTGGAGTTTCTAGTACCAAAATTCGCAGAACTTCCTATTCCATTCGAAAAAGATATGGTATGGTATACCTCCACAATCTGAAAATATTGAAATTATTTTAAAAAAAGTCAAACGGTAGCAGGCAGATTTCTAGTCCACATCACCAAGTTTCTGCGAAAATTCTGATTATTTTCCTTATATTATGGAAGATATATAATCGTCATAACCCCAACTTTGTGTAGAGGAGTGTATTCTACACTATATTCTTTTCTTGGAGTCGATACCAATAACTGGCCAATTGAATATTCTTTCCAAAGAAAAAAAATATTGAATTTGTTGTACGCAGTAACATCGGGGTAGACTACTACAACTGAATAGTTTTACTTGATACATCTTTCAGATTCTGGAAAGTTATTGTACCCGGAAAAACCAGTAACCAATGACTATTTCTCCAAAAAATAGTTTTAACCAGTTTCTATCTTTTCCAATGTATTGTCATTCTCTCTGATCGAGAGAAGAAACGCTTGTGTTTTCTCTCATCCTCTTGTGTCGTCGTCTCGATTTTTACGAGAGAACAAGGCAAGACAAGAGGAGACAAGAGGCAATCACTAATCTGCGGGAGGAAATGATGCACTTTCCAATCAACCAGAATCGACAAACAGCGCCCCTACAAAAAATGTAAAGAATAATAAATCAGAGCAGGCTGTTTGGCGTCGTGTATTGGTCGCGTGGCGGCGTCAAAGAAAGAAGGGGATGTGTTAAAGCGACGCAAGTAGGTCGTCGGGAGGTTCTTGCTTGTTCAGGCCGCAGTTTGCCGCCATACGCCGCCTTCAAGTGGCGCTACCGTCACCCATTAACAATCATCAACAGTTTTAGTTTATGTTGAACGGTGAGGCGATTCTTTCTTCGCTAAGCGTTAGTGGTGTTGTGGAAAATGTTCGGTGTGATAGATAACTGATTGAAGAAGTTCTACGTTTCCTCAAAGGCTGATATGTCTTCAATTGGCGGGATTTAGGTATGAAAAAGATAGTTTTATATTATTATATGAAGTTTATTTTTGTGGAGGTTTTCGGGATTATGAACTATGAGTAACTATGTTCAACAAATTATTTGTGTAAAAATATTACCTTCAGTAACTTGTATTCTGAAAGAGAAAAATAAGTGAAAATGATCATTCCCCTATAATGGGTTGTCGTTTCGGAAAGAATATCCATCCTCTTTTCAAAAGCTAATCAACAGTTATTTCTATTCTTTCGCAGATTTTTGCTGGATCTTCATTCTTGAAGTGATACATTGGTTCATTAGATGTAAGGGCTATCATTTCTCAATTCTATTGACATGAGTAATCATGTTTAACTTATCGGAATAGACTAGAAGTTTCATCTTATTCACTCGAATAGATTGATTTGAGGAAGTTTATAAGCCAGAAAATCTTACAAGTAGTATTTTAATTTTGTCTTTCTTCAACTTGTTTCATGGAATTATTTCTACCACTCTGAAAAGAGCAAATCAATTTTAAGAAGAGTTTTTGGTAATATTGGGTGGTAGAAGTCAATTTTAGTTGTTGAACCTACCAGTTGCTTGAGAAAAGGGGGTGACCCCTTTCTTCTAACGAAAATGAAGTTTCTGTGACACTTCCAAACATAAATGTTATAAACAGTGCTAAGCAGTTTCAATGCAAGACAAACAATTAAATTTTTTTAAGGAATGTGGTCAACTGTTCCACCTAATTTTTATGTAATAAAAAATTATTGGAGATATTTGAGATTCTGAAGTGAAATATTTCTTCACTCCAGTTATGTTGTTGGTCAAATCATATGGCGAGTGGAAAAGAACTATGTGAAAACTACAAAGTTTTTTCAGTAGCAAATGTTTAAAATATTGATTTTAATGGTTGAAATGGATGGGAATATAGGAGTTCAGAAATTTCAGTCATTTTATAATATCTCTTCATAATTTGATGATTCCTTGGAGATAATGTACATTAATTAGTACCAGGTCGATAAGGAACGAAATGGATGGACTTGAAATGAAATAAACAAATGCAGAGCAAATCTTGTTGTGGTCTCAGAAACATGAATAACCAAGGAAGAACAATTCTCTCATCTAGATCCTTTAGAAAAAATACAGTCTTATCTCATTAACTTTTTAAAAGTTGAGTCATTCAATTTATTTATGCCGCACTCCTGGGTGTTGGTAGTTTGGTTCCCGTCAGGTAGTAAATTAGAAATGTATTTGAGATGCTTGATAATAATATGTAATTTAGTTCCCAATCTCAAAAAGGTCAGTAGTAATTTGGTTTCCGGGGACTACCTGCGTAATCCCTTGTTCGTGTAAATGAAATTTGGGAAAACAAAAAATTAATTGTCGATTTTTTGGTTGTTCTATGAGTATTCTTTTATTTAGAGTTGTATTGCTTCTGTGACAGTCAGTTGTGTTTTTGAATCGTGCTTGTTCAGTGACATTAAATTTTCTTCAAAGTTGTCTTAAATTCTCGCCATGAATCCAGAAATGATTTTGAGTGGACGAGGAAAATAGTTATTAATTTTTAATAACTATAAATACGGTTTTCAAAAGATCCTGAAAAGTGGTGAGAAGCGATGGACTTGTACAAACCGAAAGTGCAAATCATTTGTTCTTACTGTGGGCGAATGAGTTGAAAGTTTAACCATTACAAAACACATACAAGAACATTCTCATGATGCAGTTGTGCAGGACTCAAATCGCCAAATTGTTAATTCTGCCTGCAAACGAAAAGCTGTGGAGGACCTGTCCGAAAAACCTGCGAAGGTCATTTGCAGAATATTAAAGGAAAATCTGCCATCAACATTTACCACAAATGATATTGCTTGCGTCAGAAAAAACATCTATAACGCTCCTAGAAAAATTCAGCCAAGTTTACCAAAAAACATCGAGGAAGCTTTTGACTTTCTTGACGAGGCAAACACAAACCTCTAGAGGTAAGCAATTTTTATTGTATAATAACAGACGTGAACATATAGTAATATTTTCGTGAAAATCAAATATTCAAATTTTGAAAACATTCACACAAATTTATTAAGATGGTAAGTTTAATTATTGTGCGCAATTTTTTTGTCAGTTTTTTACTTTACACGGTTATTGTAATAGGCATCACATTCCATTATGTTTTTCATTGTTTGCTAATAAACGCTCAGATACGTATAAAAACGTATTCAAATCAATAATAAATATTTGTAAACATAATGGGGTTACATAAAAAAAATTAAAAATTGTTACCAATTGTGAGAAGGGCATCTACAAAGCAGTCGAACAAATTTTTCCTTTAGCACAAATAATTGGCTGTCGGTTTCACCTTGCCCAATCGTGGTTTAGAAAAATTCAAGAATACGGCCTCATGCCCGAATATGAAAATTCTGAAGTTGGTAGATGGCTACGAATGACTTTTGGTCTTACATTTTTAAGTCCTCACGACGTCAGCGAATGCTTTGTTTTTGATTTGCTTGCGATAGCACCAATAGACGAAAAAATTCAAAAGTATTCCGATTACTTAACAGATAATTATATAACAGAAGAGTCTCTTTTTCCACTCTTTCTTTGGGCTGAGAATTCAGCTGAGCTTACAGGAACCACTAATGCTTGTAAATCTTTTCAAAAACATTTAATGCGTCTTTTTATAAAGCACATCCAAACATTTTAATTTTTTAGGAAAAACTCCAAGAATTTCAAATTGAAACTTATGTAAAATTACAAAGCATCAATATAACGGCTCAAATACATAACAGTAAAGTAAAAAATCGTCAAAAATGTGTAGCAAAAATGATAGAATCTTATTCTAGAAATGAAATTAGTCGACTATATTTTATGTGTTTCTTTTCACTGTGCTGTAACTATTTGATATTGTATTTTTATTATTTTAAGTAGTTAAGAAGTATAGAACGATGGAAGCTTGTGTGATGTATATGTTGTATTTATATAAAAAAAATATTGATTTAATATACAAATGAAAAGTTAATAATTTTTTTTATAATATGAGAGAAATAAGATAAAAATTCATTGGTTAAATTAATTTTTCTTTCCGGGAACCAAATAACACTCAAAGACCAGGTAAACAAAAAATGTCGGGAACCAAATTACACATGAAAATTAGGTAAACCTAAAATATCGGGAACCGAATTGCACATTTTTTCAGACCCTTCTTAATCTGGAAACCAAATTACATGTACTCCTGTCCATAATACTTTTATTTTATCTCTAGATAGAAAATTCCAAATGATAATATACTCATTAATGAAAATCGTTATGTAAATATAGGTATTCATCATTTATAGTCTGATAATAATTTCAAATTGCCTAATATCATCTCCACAAGAGATTTGAATAATGAATAACTCTAGTTCACTAAATTATCATGTTCTAACAAATATTTCCAGACTCAAACTATTATCAATTTTGGAAAGATCATTGAGTGACGGTCCGATTAAAATTGTCTAGATATATATTCAGTGTGTGAGAAAAAATGATTTTTCAACTTGACACTGCAACTTTTCTTCACGATTATATCGATAGAAATTATGGAAAAAAATTATAGGCACTCTTAAAAAATGGTTTTCTAGTGATGACAAATCATGGTTTGATGCTTTAATGCAGAAATTTCTCCTTTGATAGAGTTCAGAGATATAGTTTCATTTAAAAAAGAAAAGAATACTTCCCAGAATATTGAGATCATTATAACAAATTTGTAAAAAAACTGCACGATAAACAAACAAATATTTTGAAAATCAATTCAATGAAATTCGAACCCAGAATATGTGCAAATCACTGATTGAAATTATTTAAAATAAAATATCAGATATCCACTATATATTCAACAATAGAAACATTTTACATTTTGATAATGATTTTTACCAATTCAAAGAAAAATATGTGTACCATTGATGTTGATATAGTTCTATATCTTCTGTGTTTCTGGAACCAACAACTACTCAGGAATCATCAATTACTTGAGATTTTCGAACATCATTTGGCTTTGATAATTTGCATATACATGTTTTTAGAAAAGTCAAACCAGAATTTACACCCATTCTCAGTATTTCAATAAATAGATATTTTGACAGTGGAAAACTTCCGGAAAATATAACTTCCAAAGTAATACATATTTTCAAAAATGGCAGAAAAGATTACTACCAATATCAATAATTGTTTGATTTTTTCAAAATTTGCTGTTTACAGTTGATTAATACATTATTTGTATTGAAAAAACTTTCTATATCAGAGAAAGTATGGCTTTCCTGAACACGGTCATACAGAGTCTGCAGTACCAGATCTTATCAAAGTTGTGTCTTTCACTGGATCCAAAGCTTTGACACTGTTAATCATGAAATTTCACTAAGAAAATAAAATAAAATAGCATTTTGTGGAGTGGTTCATACTTGGTTTCAAAATGATTTGAATGGTAGGAAACATATGGTAATCTTGGATATCATGATTGTTTTTTGAGAAATATATCTTGTGGAATACCTCAAGGATCCATATTGGGACCTCCTTCATTTGAAAAAATAACGTTTTAACATTGAATTTAAATGGGTCATTCAAATTATTTGATATTACACCAATTCAAACTAGTTATGACTTAGATTCCACCAAAATTCATATAATAACGATTTGAAAATATTTTACATCAGTTAGTTGCGCACAAGCTCATACTGAATGTTTACAAATCTTCTTCATATTCATAACTAAAACCAAGCTGCCAAACATCCGAACTAGTAAAGTTGAATAATAATCTCAAATGTTCCAGAACATTTGAATTCTTCGAACTATTTTTAAGATAAAACTTTTTCTTTTAGTAAACATATAGAAAATTTGAGGCATTCGTTTTTTTTAATTACAATACTTATCTAATATCAGTATAGGAAACTGCAAATTAAAATATTATAAAACAATTGCAGGTGATACAAATAATATACTTGTTTGAAAAAAGTAGTCCATGCTCAAAGTGGAGTGGTAAATTTTGGTAGAAAAGGGCTCAAAGTAGTCTTCACAGAATTCTGACGATAGACGACTTTGATCACTTTTCTACCAAAAACATAATATACTTATTATATTATCAAAATCTGCTGTTCAATCCACCATATACAAAAATCTGCTCAACATTATAACCTCACTTT
The DNA here is from genome assembly GCA_018342105.1 of Gonioctena quinquepunctata. Lineage (NCBI taxonomy): Eukaryota > Metazoa > Arthropoda > Insecta > Coleoptera > Chrysomelidae > Gonioctena > Gonioctena quinquepunctata. Next base: position 349,199 of record JAFIRS010001374.1, on the reverse strand, counting down.
CTTACAAACTTACTATATTTTTGACTGAAATACACTATGAAAATCCAGTATCCTTTCATAACATTTCTTTTAACCTCTCAAAAAAAAAGGGTATTTCAATAGAGTTCCCAAGGTTAATTAAAAAAAAAAATTAATCTCTTAATAAATTATTCATTTTTATTTCATCAATAGACAAATTATCTCTCCTTGTTGATATTTGCACAATTTCAAATGACATAATTTATACACTTCTTTAAAAAATATATGTCATTCAAATATGTATTTATTTTATCGCTGCCATAAAAAAATTTACTGTTTCTCAGGATGAATCAAGATACTATCATTATTATATGATGTTTCCGAATGTTGCCATTTGAAAAATTGGTGATAAAATAACGCTATAACTCGAATAGTGGTGACGTCATAAAAATAATACATGTACTAAAAATGTGCATTTGAGAAAGAAGTCGACGTGTCCGAGCATTTACTCCTTACTTGTCCAATAGAGATTTTATCAAATTGTTCCAACCTTGACGTGCTCACTGTATAATTTTCAGTGATCAATAATTATTAGTTTTCATTCCTAGTGTTTGTATTATTGAACTATCTCAGAAACAACAGGGATAATTTTTTTTTATTCCAACGCGAAACTTCTGAAATGGGTAATATTTCCTAACCATTAATAAAATCAAAAACTTTTGACAATCAATAATGAAAATATGAATATCAGTCCCCCTTTGCCACAGTCTTAAACGGAACTGCAAAGAACCATTATTTCTTGTGGCAAAGAGAAACTGACAAGCAAAGTGAATGTATCTGCAAATGAGCAAAACAACTAGATATTTAGTAATTATCTATAAGTTCGTCTCTAGCACGAAACCTATTTCAAGAACTTTGGATAGGTGGCTCCTTGCTGAAAATATATCGAGGCCAAATTATCGATTATTTACCAGATATCTTGCGGAATTGAATTATCAAGAATACCATTAAAATTTGAATGTTACCGGAAACTCGCATAGCGAAAATGAGAAGGGATAATTGAAAATGCAAAAACAATTGTCATTTCTGAATAAATTGAATAATTGCAAATGGAAATATTATATATATATTAATATAGTCATGGGCGTGAGTACGAATAGCTTGTTTTTATTTGGGTGTTGATGAATATTTACATTTCAATTGTCTAACATCAAGAATTTGCGATTTTTGGTGAAGATGGTCGCTTGGATATCTCCATTATTTATTCAGCATGAGTTTCAAGAAATGCTTCTGGATGAAGGTATGTTTTCGCCACTCCTCCCCAAAAATATGATCATCCCGAACTAATATCTACTTCTGCAAACCAGGAAGAGGCATAACTGCTGAAAGAGTGTATTGAAAGTGAAAGAAGCAACCGGAAACATCCTGTTTTTTAAATGCGGTTAGCGGCTGTGACGCGATATCATTCCTCTTCAACCAGATAGATAGATAAGTTTATTGTGTTAGAAAAAATACATTTATTTTTATTCACAAGGGCTCGGCTAATAAGCGAGCGCAATTCCACATGGATCATAAGTATAATAAAGAGTTGTACAAATTTCTACGTTGTAGCTAATAGCCACATTTACACAGTCATTCATTCATAATGAACGAACGTAGCTTCATTATATTCATCAGGGACTTCGCTGGATTTGCTAACAGTAACATGTTTTGTGTATTGAGTACAAGTACTAGACCATCAATATTGCCGATTTCCGACAGAATCGCATTTTGCCTTATGCCCAAGTAGATAGGGCATTCAAACAGGATGTGTTGCAATGACTCGGTCACTTGTAAGTTACAAATTGAACACAACTCTGTAGTGTCGATCCGGTAATACGAGCCGTGAAACGAAAACATCAAACACTCTTTGCTAGAGGTTCTGATTTGAGCAATAATACGTGTTATATAAATTTGTAAGGGAATACTCAAGTAGGATTTTGAAGAATCGGAGACTACTAAGCCATTGTATATGAGCTCTTCAACCAGGGAAAAAAATCGCTTGTCCAAAAAAAACAAAGGACTCAGTGTCATCATTGGCATTTTCGGGTAGCAATAGGGAACAGGAAACCTTGGAAGAAGTCCGCTTCCAACGTTCCGCAAAATCAGCAATAAAAAGTTAATTCCACCTAGCGTCTTTACCACCAACGAAGGAAGCTGCATGGTACCATGCATTTAGAACCTACCACCATGTCCAAAAATGGCAAGGAATCCAAAAAAATCCATCCAACTTATGCTGGAAACTTAGCAATGGGGGGGGCTCACTCCAGTAGCAATGTCATAATAGAATACATTTAAAAAACATACAGTTTATAGCAATGGTTCGAAAGTACAGGGATAACATAGATCAATATTGAGCATATATACAAAGAGAGATAGAAACTAAAAAAATACCAACAAACAGACAAAATAAAGATCAACAAGAGAAAGAACAGATCAAGGTATAGTACATAATAATGAAAGAAAACTCATTCATTTATCACAAAAGGATATTCCAGATATAATTGGGTATGACTTTGGCAGATTTTGAGGAAATATTTTCCAGATTATTTTTTGACATTTCTAGAAACCAATGAAAACTTTCAATTCAAATCATTCATGTACGTTTTGGTCAATCAAAATATCATTATAGTGAGAATAATCTACCAAGAAAATGGCCGCGGGAATACTTTGGGGTATTTTGTTTTGATGAATCAAAACCGGTTCAGTTCATTATATGATTTTGCGAGGAAGTGCGTTTGTGATGTGCGTTTGTGAATTATCACTTATAATCTCCCTAGCAGCAGAATTATCGGGAATTGATTCTGCTGCGTGGGATATTGGGTAAGAAAATTTCATAAATTGGAGTTGCTTTTAATATGATGAGAAGATGAAACCTACGACCTATTCTGCGTAGATGTCAATTTTTTTATGGGTTAAATTTGACACTTCGGTATACTACTAAGACTTAATTTTAATTCAAATGTCAAGTCATTTCCGAAGAGTTTAGTTTAATATGACCCACTGTATTTTTACAATAGGAGTTGATTTTACTTGTCAGTAACTGAGGTTTATTTAAATGTGGGAAGCTGAATACACTTGAGTAGAATAGATGAAAGATTTTGGTATAAAGTGTATAATTTTCTTAAGTTTGCAAAGCGCTTTCGACTTTCGTCATCTTCAGTGCTTCATGTCAGGTGCAGGAAGTAAAAACAATAGATGAGTACATTGTTAATCAAATGATTATAAATTAGCTTAGATTCTAACTTATCACATGTTGGAATTCAAAGGCCAGGTGGATATGTCAATGTCTTAAGACATTGACATCTACATAGTTTCAACTGAAGCTTAAAAAAATTATTTCCGATGATTTTAGAAAAATAAACATTGTATTTTCACAAGAGAATTTTACTTTGACGTTTAGTAACACTTTTTTGTTACTAAAATGTGACGGACATTGAAAAATATTGTTAATTGTACAAATGAGGAGAAATTGATAATACGTTTTGATTTAGATATTATTCATATAATATAGACGAGTGAATAGTTGGCTCTGAGTAATATTTGTTAACGTTTGACATTTGGCAGTTATTGTATCGGCGATTTGGCATTCAATATCATTATTTATTGTCAAATCAATGTAAAATTTTAATAAATAATAAACAACTCCAAAACAAATATCTACAATGAACTGTAAAAGTTCTAAATTATGTACTATGTGCCAGAAGATAAGTGACGTGAGGCAAAACCATAGAGACTTGAAATTATTACCATTTTTATTGGACCAGTTTATGGACGAAAATATTCTTGAAGATAGGAAATTATTTTAAAAGTTGATATGGAATTGAAACCAATTTTAGAAAGCCACAAGATGTCCAAAGCCCAACGGAATAAACCAGTGTCAAAATATTACATATATTTGTTGAAACACAGACAATTTTTAATGATAGAATCACCAAGTTTTTCGCCCATTAAAAAAAATGCAGTGCAAGAATTCCATAATATTTTAAATCTTCTCAAAATTTTTTATGTGTCTCTTTCAGCCCCGGTGTTCGATATGTAAAGCAAATTGGTTAGTATCAATAAAAATTATAAGTTAGCAATAAAATGTATTTTGATTTTATTCTGAGTGACTTTTGTCAATAGATATAAAACGCTTCATTTCTGACAGAAAAATTATCACTTATTAATTCCATTAAGTTAATAGGAACTAACAAAATTATCGCGATAATCTCTCGTTGCTATAAGCAACGTAAACAAAAAGGAGCCTTCTAATTGGTTGAAAATAAATTTATGAAATTTTCTACAGAATACCACACGAGAGTTCGATAAAGTAGAAAATAATTCTCCAGATTTCTTCTCAAACTTGTTGCCAGGCAATAGACATGAGAGCCCGACGGGCTCGAGTGGCTATTGCCAAATCTGTCGAATTATTTTCACTTTATTCTAAGTCTCTTGTGGTATTACAACTGAGAATAAATAATGTTGTCAAGGTTGGATAGGGAGTCGGAGTTTTGGGGTTTTATTGCACAATAAATTGGACACTTAAATAAAATGTGTTCGATGGTTTCCAGCGTTCATGTTACATATTGTACAAATTTATCTCGGATCTATTCTATATGAAGAAGCGTGCAGAGTGAATTTAATAATAAATTCATTACAAAGACGGAGTTGTGCAATGGTTTCTTTAACTTGAATGGGTATTTTGCGGCTTCAAAATATTGGTTTGACCTGCTGACTCTGAAAAAACAACGAACGTTGCACGACTTGAAAGTGAAACAATCTGGAAATAGCTTTTCCCGAAATTTGGGTAATAATTTTTTCTATGGGTAATAATAGGGACCATGTTTGATTTGAGACCAAATTTTGGGTAGGCTTAGAGCGTTGAAGAGACTTTTCAGTTGCAGTGTCCGGTTATACTTTTCGTCGCAGTTGTCAAGTGCAAGCTGCCTTTTGAGACATATCTTAGGTAACCGGGTTTCATCTATGCTCAGTATTTTGGTTATCTAAATCAGAGAGAGTTTGAGAAAATTGTAAATCAATTTTACCCTTTCGGTTTCTAGTCTGACAACATAGTCAGGTGACGTAATAGGCAGAAGTAGGATTCTTTTGTAGAAAACCATCTGTACACGCTCCAACATTTCAGCATATCTGAGACCCCAAACAGCAACACAATTGAACATGACGCTCTCTACTAGGCTATCAAAAAGTTTCATTTGGTATTTCCAAGAATCTGTTTTGCTCCTGGAAATAACAGGAAGCATTGCATCTATTGCATGTTTACCTGTAACAACTGAGCTAATTGTCATTTCTCTAGAGAAATAAAAAGATGGGACGCCAAGGTAGGAGTAATCTCGAATTTTTTGTTTTCAAATCGAAATGTTGAAGATTCATCAACTCCGAAGCCTCCTTGTGAGAAACAAATGATTTTAGTGTATTCGGTGTTAACAGTTAGTTCATTGAGACGGGTATAATTGTCAAGAATATTCAGGTTTTTTGTGAGGTTAATTGAGAAGTATTACAAGGTCATCGGCATAAGATAGCATCACCAAGTCATTTTTATTATCAATATTAATTCGACGAGCCCCTTTATCTGAGAAAAAATGTCTAGGTACAATATAATAAAAGGGGACTTTTGATAACCATTATTATATTATAGCTAACACCTAGAGTTAATAACTTCTGCTATAGTAAATTATGTGCAACAGAGTCGAATGTTCGCTTGATATCAACGAACAGAGCGAAAATTTTTCTCTTTTTGTGTCATCCTGCTAAGATATTGAGGTTTAGGATATTTGAAGATTTGCAAGATTTGGGAGGTCTCATTAATGGCAGGACGGAAGTTTGAAAATGAGTCATGGCATAAGCTCTCGGGGAGTCTTTCATATATAGTATGTAAGACAAAAGTTGCGACTCAGACCATTTCAGTACATTACATTTCTCATGTGTTGCTTTACTGTTGCTGTGTGCTTAACTGTACAGATTCCCGCGGGCAATTCGGTAGGCAAATTATCGGAATATGATCAGATAAGGTGACTTGATCCGCCACGAAAAAGTCATCAATTACAGAGAAGGGCAGATTATCGATCCAGGGTAAGTCAACAATACTTTTACCCTGTGTGCTTACATGAGTGAAACTAGCCGGTCTATCATTTTCAGTTCTACCGTTAATTAAAATGAACGAATTATAGTTCATGAAATCAAGTACCTTTGCGCCCTCTAGTATTGAGAATATTTTCTGTATAATGTTTTGTTACCTCACTGGTTATTGTAATCCAGATTCGTTTGGGGGAAGGTCAAAATAACAAGAACCACTATTGATCTGTTGCCGACGTTTCGAATTTTAAGTCATCTTCAGAGCACTACAATAGGGATTGTGATTGTTACTTAACATAATGAATAGAGTAAATTAATAGAAAGCACAATAAGAGTTGAGGAAATACATACACATTTGGCTGTAAATGGGTAAATAAAAAAAAACTATTAACACGAAATGGCATGGATAAAATATTGGAACAACAACAACAACAGGATACTTACAAGAACAGTAGGTTCCTTGTCGAAATATATATTAATAGGGACATTTAAATATACTCTTGATTCTTCTTTCTTATATGAATGTAATTTTTATGTATTAGTGTCGGAAGGAGAGTTGGTTTCTCACTGGATATATCTAGTAAAGATTTAGTTCGTTTGCTTTTTTTGTAAAAAAAACAGGATTTCCTTAACTTATTCATTGATAAAGTGTCTGATTTGTCGTTATTGTGTTGTTTTCAATTTATTTATTAGATATGAATAGGAGTTGGATGGAAATTGAGTATCTGTTTTTTTGTTAGTATTGTTTTTATGTTTTTTTATGTTTATCATCTTTTGTATGCTTCTTTTCCTATAGTTTTGTTGTTTTCCTTCAATTTCTGTGTGTTGGAATCAAATTTGTGTGAATTTTCATGTAAATGTTCCTATCGATATATATTTTATTTTTACAAGAAATCTACTGTTGAGTATTGAATGAATGTGGTTTTTTATGGAGGAACAATGTTTCTTGATATGTTTTTTAGGTAACCTTCCACAGTCTGAAAATGAAAATATAATCAGGAAAATCTATACAAGTGTAGAAAGGGCAAACTAATTAGTTCACCCCGATAAGTTATTGCGTTCACCAAATTATATTTCCTATAGAAAAATGATTCAATCAGTCAATAACTTGTCGTTTTCTGAATTTTCCTATAAAAAATTAAAAAAAAAATTATTTAAAGGATACTTCTCTATATAGTTTTTTATTGACGTTTCGGGGACTATATATCTGCCCCCGTTCTCAAAATCTTCTTATTCTCCTTTAATTGTTTTAATAATTTGGATTTTTTCTTGCAGTCTTTTGCGCTTTTTCAACTGACGGATGTCAATTGAGATCTGCCAAAAAAGTTTGGGAGTGACGTATTGCTCATTTGATATATGGGGTGTTTTTCAGATCAGTTTATTAGCATTCTACCATATCTCACTTCCTCTCTGAGTAGAGGTAACCATGTATGATCCATTTCAACAGAATTTGTTGAGAAGCAGTTGTTATTGAAAAGAAGAATACAGGCTGTTTCTTTCAATTTTCTCCTTTCTTGATGTGGTTCTTTCATCAATATTTTTGTCCTATTCCATTCAATCGTATGATCGCCATTGGATGTGAGGATATGTTCTGCAATTTTTGATCCGGTTATTTGTCGATTTCTGATGTAACTCTGATGTTCACTTTGGCGCACTTCCAATGGTCTTGACGTTTCAGTTATATAACTATCACCACACGAACAAGGTATGTTGTTAACACTGTTTTTGGTACTTTCTTCTGCGTTTTTTGGTTTTGTTTGTGTTAGTATGGATCTCAGTGTGTTTGTTGTTCTGAATGATGTTTTCACATCATACCTATGTCCAATCTTTTCAGATAATCCGGGGACATAAAGTATTATGTTAGTTGTGAAATGTGTAGGTGGTGGGAGTGCTCCTGTTGGTTGTGTTAATTGGTTGTTTGATGGATTTTTGTTTTCAATGTCAGTGATTGTTTTTTCCACAAACTGATCCGGATATGCATTTTCCTTAGAACAGATTTTATGAGGTTTATTTCTTCCTGTAGATTCTGGTTGGAATTGCAAACTGTTTGGGCTCGATTATAGAGACATTTAACTATGCCTTCTTTCACACTGGCATGATGGTTTGAGTTGCAGTGTAGATATCGATTGGTATGCGTCTTCTTTCTGTGTACAGATGTTTCCATTCGGGATGATGATTTTTGGATCATGACATCTAAAAAGGGGAGTTGGTTGTTTTGTTCTGATTCTAACGTGAATTCGATCGTCGGTTCTTGACAGTTTATATGATCCAAGAAAATGTTTAATTCTTCTTCACTTTGATTCCAGATAGCAAAACATCATCCACGTATAGATTTTCCTGATTATATTTTCATTTTCAGACTGTGGAAAGTTACCCAAAAAACATGTCAAGGAACCTACTGTTCTTGTAAGGATCCTGTTGTTTTCTACATAATTTTTATTCCAATATTTTATCCATGTCCTTTCATGATAATATTTTTTTTAAATTGATCCCTTTACAGTCAAATGTGTATGTATTCCATCGATTTTTATTGTGCTTTCTCATTTTTTTATTCATTGTATTACTCTATTAATTATGTGAAGTAATAATCACAATCCCTATTGTAGTGCCCTGAAGTTGACTTCATGCAAGTCGAAACGTTGGCAACAGATCGATAGTGGTTCTAGTTATTTTGACCTTTTCCCAACCAAATCTAAATTACAATTGAGAACATTGTCTGAACTGGATCTTTTCACGAAAAGGTTTGAGTTTTCTCCGAGAGACCTGCCTCAGATAACTTATTGAATGTCATTTCATGCAATTACATAAAAAAAACTCCATAAATAAAATAAACATTCTCTGTCTCAGTAACTAAGCTCCTAAACTAATGTAAGTAACTAATTTTGAGTCGGCGCCAAACAACAAGCAAATGAATTAGGTAAGGCGTAAAATGATGGCATCGAGTTGGGCGGTTGGGGAGTTGGCGCCGACTCAAAATTAGTTACTTACATTAGTTTAGGAGCTTAGTTACTGAGACTAAGAATGTTTATTTCATTTTTTACTTTTCAGTTCCGTATTTCGTCGGTTTGATTTTTTGTTAAAAAGTTTCTATTTTTTTGTTTTTTTGTGGTTAAAATCTACCAATTGTTTTTTGATTACTTCCAAAATACTTACTTACCCACTTTACTTCAACTATTACCAGTTAAATAATATGGTTATCTACTTTCACTATTTGTTGTAATATAAATTATTTTTGTTGTTCTGGTTAGTTTATTTCATTACTTTGTATATCATTTCATCCTCTCATAAAATATAAGATTTTGACGGATGTGGAACAAAAATAATGTCAGTAGCGATCTGTCATTGTCAACTACGTATGTGTGTGCCTATTTTTCCACCCATAAGGATGGATTATTCCATCTGAAATCGAAATATAAGGTATACCCTATCTATTAAAAGAAGAATCATCAAATCGAAGAACCCAGTACAAAGTTATAGCTGATAGAATCGGTTAACGGACCAGAATTCAGAGGATGAGTGATCAATATCCTTCATTTTGCTACCCTTAGGGGTGGATTCCATCTTTAAAATTCTAATGGGACCAAACTCGAAGTACACCCTATCCATTGAAAAAAGAATTATCGGAATCGGACGTTTCAGTAAAAAGTTATGCGTGATCATATATAAAAAAAAAAATAAATATACGCGTCGACTAGAGAACCTCATCTTTTTTGGTTTCGTAGGTTGAAAAAGGGATGTGGTGGAGCATGTGGCTGCAGAAAAAGTGGATTGAAGTGCTCTGTTGTAAGCGGTAGCGTCGTCGAAGATGAGGCCGTCGTCGAAGATGAGGCCGTCGTCGAAGATGAGGCATTGACATGGATGGGAGCCCAGATTCTCAGTGTGGAAAATGGGTTTCAGGATAACAATGACAACGAAGACGATTATGGAGGCATCAACATCAGCCGTCCCAAACCATGAAAAGGAAAGAAATAATAAGAATATACTCGTGGATATAAATTACGGAATACGAGCCGTACTCAATTGCAGAAAAAAAAATCTGTGGATTATGCCTACCGGGGATACCACAATTTAAAATACGCGCCGTTTACTCTAGCTCATGGTGGTGTGTGAATGAGATTACTATTAACGGAATTATAATTATATAATGAATAGCTACAAATGATTTGTTAAAATGAGAAAAAAGAGCATTTGGAAGTTTTTTTTCGGAAGAAATTTCACGTTTCTGCTTTTGTTGAAGAAATTGAAACAATTAGGTATGGGAGGGGTGGCGCTTGACCCAATTAAACATATTTTACTTGGTCGAACTCAAAGGGTTATACTTTCCTGAGTATGCAAAGAATAACTATCTGTAGGGTTCCACAGAAAAAAAGTCTTTTGTCCTATACTTTTTTTATTTCAACTAAATAGCTTGTTACCTTTGGACACCCTTGTATCTTTTACGGATGGCATTGTTATTTCATACACCTCTGAGTCGTGAGGTTCAGCTGGAGTAAGACAGAACATGACTTGAAAGAATTAAAAAAGGGTTTTAGTTGTAATTTACTGACAGTTAACATTACATGAACAAATATATTACTTTTGACTTGATCATAATATCTTTGAATTTGTAGTGAGTGTTCCATATCTGGGCATCTATATAGATTCTTTCTTGAGATGGGACATCCACATAGAAAATTCGAAGAGAAATAATCTAGAGCAGTTAGAAAGACCATAATTACCACATTAGAAGTAATGCGCAAAAAAAACCTTCCTCATATTCTTCTAATCAACTCTTCCACAAATAATGGTTCTCAGGCAAATATTTGCAGAATCTCCATTTGTAACTTGCCTTGAATCTGTAGTACCGATATCTGTCACTTCGCAAAATTGTGGAACAAAGCACAGCGTGAGTTTTCCCTACCATTACTCTCTAAGGAGGTATGAATTCACAAAGGAAATGAAAACAGATAATTCTCTAAACTTTTCAGACCTGATCATACATATATTAATCAATATTTCTCTCTCAGAAGAACATTTCAATAATGAATTGAATATAATTAAACAAATTATTAACGGTTTCAATTCGAACCTGATGAATACTTTGAAAAAAACTTCTTCAAAGAGCTTCACGAGAAGTGTCTTCTACTCAAAACGTAAAACATAATTTCAAAGTTATTACATGTTTCGGGAAAAACATCTCATACAAAACAGGTTGAAAAATTATTTAGTAAATTTATTACAAGCTTTCATTTAGTGTCTGTCTGTATTCAAATCTTGCAAGTTGAATTTGGCCCACTTTTAGTTGCTCGATTAACGTTAAATTGGGCCGGTGTTCATGGTTCCCATAACAATGCATTATGGATTTTTGTTAGAGAAAAAAATCAAATGGCGGCTCCAAGATGGCCGACGATCTCTGTGATTATGGCCCGAATCTATTCAAATTTGGTATGTGCGGGTTTTCGGAGTCGGACATTATGAATTTGTATTCAAAATTCACTAAATCGAAATGGCGGCTCCAGGATGGTGTACGAGTTTTGTAATTATCGTTCGATTATTTCCAACATTGGTATGTGGGAGTTAACGGTGTTGAAGATAATGATTTTTTTGTCAAAATTCGAAAATGAAAATGGCGGCCTCAAGATGGCGGATGATCTCTGTTATTATGGTCCAATTCTATTCAAAATTAGTATGTGAGGGTTTTCGGGGTCGGAAATTGTGAATTTATTGTCAAAATTCATAAATTCATTATGGCGGTCCCAATATAGAAAAATCTTTCGCGGTCCCAATATGTTGGACAAGTTCTGTGATAATGGACCGTTTGTATTCAAAATTGGTATGTCGGTGTTTTTGGAGCCGCAGGTTATGAATTTAGTCGAAGATTATTGATTTTTTGTCAAAATTCATAAAATGAAGATGGCAGCTCCAGGATGGTCTCCTCATTGGCGAACTAGATAGCTCAGAACTTACAGAAAAAAAGCCTCATAATGAAGATGCATTCACAAAAATGCACAGATTGAGGCGTACTCACTTAAAAGCACAAAATAAAATAATTATTAAAAAAAACTTTTTAAAGGCCAGCTTTTATTCAAATGCGCTGAGAAGTAAAAAATAATTGCTTTGGATGTGTGACATAGGATATTCCGTGAGTTATAGATTCAAAAGCTTGTCGCTTTTGCATTCGAACTGATAACTTTGCACGACAAGCTCTTGAATCTATAACTCACAGAATAATCTATGTCGCACGTCCAAAGCAATTATTTTCCACTTTTTAGCGCATTTGAGTAAAAGCTTATCTTTAAAAAGGTTTTTTTAATAATTATTTTATAAAGAACAATAAAGATACTAAGAAATCTAAAAAAAAAATAGAAATTAACTTGCGGCTCTTGTGCAAGTTTCTACATAGGCCAAACAGGAAGAACATTCAAAAAGCGATTATCAGAATATAACTGTTTCATAAATGTTTGTTTGAACGTTATAGACGATGTGGTAACTTGATTACTATCGTTTCGGACGTCCATCGTCTTAATGTGTTTGAAAGGTTTTCACGACGTTTCGAATGCTTGTATCTGCAATCGTCTTCAGGTGAATACTGACAAGTTTAGGTGCTACTTACCAATTTATATGACTGTCGGCGCAATGATGCGTGCAATTCCGCCATGTGCAGCGGTGCGTGTAATTTCGCGCGGTGTGGTGGTGCGTGAAGTTTCGCACCTCTGCAGTCCGCCAGGAAGAGCAATCAGGGGTTTCGGTACGTTCTTGATCTCAACCTTCCAAATACATTGAGACGATGGACGTCCGAAACGATAGTAATCATGTTTCATAAATGGTAAAACAAATTCAACTCCTGCTACTCACCTCTTTACTGAAGAGAGTTGTTCTGTTAGTGACCTCCTAGAAAGTTTGGAAATCAATAAATGCAAAAAGTCACAGAAATGACCAGATCAATTCAAATAACTACTCTTTGTTGAATTTGTTTTACTGAAGAATAAACAGGTAATAGATATAGTCCCCGTTCCATTTGGTCCCCGTATACTTGGTCCCCGTTCTATTAATAACTATTGGATTACCCTCAATTAAGTTCATATATCTACCTTGATTATTTGAGATGATACATCGTAATTGTTGAGTTACTATTATCTCCGCCTGAAGAAGCTTTTTTATTGAAACACATGTCGTGGATTTGTAAAAAACCCAGTTTAGTGAAAATCATTCAGTGAGTGCCTTTTGTTTGCTTTGATATAGAGTTCCATCAAGTATTGGCCGCATCAATTCAAAATTTGAAAAAAGCTTTTACTAGCTTTCTGGCCAAATGACATCTCGAACCGATTTCACGATCTGCGATATTAAAACAAAACATTTGGTTTTTGGCAAGTGTATAAAACATAAAGTGTTTCCTGAATAATTTCAGTTGATGGAATTCAAAAAAGAGATATATTTACTCCAATACACATAGAATCGAATTATAGACTCCACCAAATTGCATTTCTAATTCTAGATGATAACGTTAGGAAAAGAATTAAAAAATAAAACATTTTTGAAACACAAAACTACTACACTATTATGAATCTACAAGCGCCTTAACTTTATCCGCTAATTAAACTCCATAAACAAAATCACTCTATTCGTTCTGTCGTATCAACACCGTCAGTGAAACTTTCCGGGAAACTAATCGACTTGGTCAGGAGATATCATAATTTCGTTCCAAAATTTAGCTTGAAAAACAGTTATAAATTAATTGATAAAATCAAGAATATGCGACTTCCAGGCAACTCCAAACTTACCTCCTTTGATGTTCAGAATTTATTTCCCAGTATTCCACCAGAAGAACTTGACCAATAAATTGATGAGTTTAGAATCGGTCTAATTTTACATCAATTTTTAGAGACAATTTGCAGTAACTTTCGGCCATGAGGATGCCTGCTAGAACAGAGATTTTCAGGTTATCTTATTATTCATGCGATTTCAGATACCCTACCCTAACCACGAGAAAAATGATTGTGCGAAAAAAAAACATAATTTACGTTGCATTACATTCGCAGTGATGAGCATGTAGAAGATGGTGGATTAGAGCTTGGATTGAGAAAAGAGGGAAAAAAAACTTGACATTAGTTGAAGAAAAATACATGAGTGCAGATCCTAATCAATTCAAACTATATTTAAGAAGGGATCAGAGTCAATTCAATAAGCTATTGAATAATATTCGGAACTTTTCCTATAGTTGAACCATTTCTTGTCAGTATGTTGGTATTCCTGGGTAGAAACTGTTGCAAAAATTGACCAATAAATTGTCAGTTGTAAATATAACCCATATTGGTCAATTTTATTGTTTTATTCATTGATCAATTCTATTGGATCGTGTAAATTCGCACTTTATACAGTGCGGCTTTTCATTCGGTTCGACGTAGAACAATATGACACTGTTTTGAATCACCGATACAACTTTTTGAAATCGAATATATTTTGATTGATAAATGGCACATCAACTTAAAAATTTCAAATGGCACATCGTTGAAAAGATAATTCAATTCTTCTCTCAACCATTTTATTTTTTCGAATTTAGTTTTTTCACGTTATGCATTTGGAAATGTCGAATTTAAGTGCGGATCTGAATGGTATCCTTACTTCGATAACTTTTGAACGGTTTCATGTGAAACAATGGGACATAAAATATTTTGAATGGTATTGATCCTACTTTTTGAGATAATATACATTACAATTACTCGACATAGGGCGCTGGGAGCACATCAACTTGAAAATTTCGAAAGGCATAGAGTCGAGTTGCAAATCGTTGGAAAGTTAATTCAATTTCACATTCAACCATGAATCACAATTGCGATGAGTAAAACGAAATACGGTCTAAAGAGGAAGATTCATGATTTAAATAATTTTTCATTTTAGAATTCGTTTCAAAGCTTAATTAGGTACAGATTTTGAATCCATACAATAATCCAATTTCCGACCCAAATAATACCCCTTTCATTTATTTTTAATGACCATAATCATAACGGGTACCATTCATTGGATTTGGTAAACTGATGAAAAAGCAGTTACCTAGAAATGACTAATATGAAGTTGAATATTTTCAATTTAATTCTAATGTATAGGTGTTTATAACACTCTCACCTGCTCTTCAAATTAGAAACGAATTATCGCATTTGTATTCAGTGAAGAGTTTCCCCTAGAGTGTATTGAGACAACACAATGGCGTGTAGGGAGGGGGAAAACACCAGTGGACACGATTGACAACAATTTTGCTTCATATTCTCAATAAATAAAAATCCTACATAATGTTTTGTTTTTGTTATACTTGTCATTTCAAATGCATATTGTGAAAAATCATATTAACCCAATTCAAAAAAGGTAGATGGTTGAAAAGAAATTTAATTATCTTTTCAACGATGTGCAGCTTGAGCCCCCATGCATTGAAATTTTCAAGTTGACTCCCCCCCACGCGTCATCTATTGAGCAACCACAATGTCTTTGATATCAAAAAGTAGTATCGGTGATATATTCAAAACGGTTTTTGTCCAATTGTTCTACGTGTTATAATTTCTAATCTAAGGCCTATTTCACTATTGCCAACTTTGGCCAAGTTAGTTGAAAAATTAGTTAAAAAAAGGATGTCTTCATTTCTGCTCTATCATAATTTGCTAAGCTCTCACCAATTTGGCTTCCAAACAGCGAAGAGCACAAATGATGCCAAGTTTGCCTTACTGGAGAATATATATCTCAAAATCAACGAAGGTGATACAGTTGCATCAATCTTTTGCGACCTTACAAAAACTTTTGACTGTGTTGATCATAAGATACTCCTTCAAAAATTATAAATTTATGGTTTCAGAGATGTAACATTGAGATGGTTTCAATCATACTCAACGGAAAGCAAACAAATGGTCTCGCTCAACGGAGAAAGTTCAAAATCTCAACTGGTGAGTTGTAGGGTACCACAAGGATCAGTGCTTGGCTTCCTTTTGTTCTTCGTGTACATCAATGATCTGGCAAGCATCAATATCAGTGGTAAATTCACAGATGATACTACAATACTGTGGCATGGCAACAACAGTGATGAACTGAATAAACACATAGCTACAGACATATCCCCGGTGAGAAACTGGTGTGATGCCAATAAATTATCATTCAATGTCTCAAAAACATACATTGTAACCTTCAGATGCACTCTGAATGACATAATCTTAGGGAACTCGGGAATAAGTACTAAATCTGCCAAGTATTTGGGAGTCCATGTGGATTGCTCATATCAGTACTTTATGCAAAAAATTGTCATCAGGTTGCTCTGCAGTAAGGGACATATCATGAGAATCAAATACATCTGCAGCGAGAGCAACATATTTTGCTCTGATTGACTCACTATTGAGATATGGAATTTGTTTTTGGGGAAATAGCTCTCAATTTCTATTGAACTCGATGTTCGTTTTATGAAAGAGGGCTGTGAGATACCTTTGTAAAGCGAAACCCAGAGATTCATGCAGACCCTTGTTTATTGCTAAAAAAATATTGACATGTATCTTTATTCTGGAAAGTGTATGTTTGAACCACAAGAAATTTTACAATAATATCCAATCTCTGTCAACTCACAAGACGAGGAGTGATAACTTCACAGTATCCCTACCAATTCCCAGAAGCTCCTTGGTAAAGGGGTCAATAATTTATAATGCTGAAAAAATGTTTAACCACCTGCCCCCACATATTCGTTCCTTGGTGACACATAATGGCTGTCAAGGAGTTACTGCTAGATAGAGCATATTATAATTTGAAAGAATTTTATGACAATGTATTTTGAGTATTTACGTTTTTATTTCGAATTGTAATTTGAATTTAGCTTTAAATATGTGTCTTTTTTATATAAAGTGTACATGTCATATACAAAAATTTTTAGTGTGCGATTAGGACATTGATCTTGACGTAATTGTGTCTTTTCCATAAATTTGTATATAATATGTATGTATGTGTATATATGTGTGTATATATTTATACAGTTTGTACTCTTCTTGTATTTTAAATGTTTAATAACTATTTTATAATTACCTTCTTCTAGCTTTGTCAATGAGAATTTAATTCTCTCGATATTAAATCATATTTGATTCGATTTGATTTGAACCATTCAAAAGTTAACTATAAAAATATATTTGATCTATTGGTTGATAAAATGTGAATCCGATTATCAAACGAGAATCTTAGATTGCTTACAGTTTGTTCAACTCAAAATTATTTTCAATTTAACAATAATTTATATTTCTATTCCGAAAAAGTCTCAATATTTGCCTAATGACCGATCAACTTAAATAATTAACCTTTGTTACATTTATTCTACTGAAGATTAAACAGGTAATGGAAATAATCCCCGTTCCACTCAGTCCCCGTTCTATTAATCATTTATTGGATTATCCTTAATATCCATAATTATATCCATATACCTACTACTAGCTGCTTTGATTATTCAACATGATACATTGTGATTGTTGATCTCCACTTGAAGAAGCTATCGTACAGTGAAACACGTGTTGTTGTTTTGTAAACCCAGTTCAGTGAAAATCATTTAGTGGAGTGTCTTTTGTTTGCTTCAATATGGATCCTTATCAAGTATCGGCCACATCAATAAAAAAATATACTGAATATCTAAACATTTTCGTCAATAGAACAATTCAACACCTTGAAAAAACACCAACACCAAGTAAATAAACTAAGAAAAATATTTATTGTATTCCATGTATTTCTTGTGAAACTTATTTGAGAGTATAAGAAAATCTGAACATAATAATAATATCAAAAATAGAGAAATCGGAAGATATATAGGCGGACTGGATCAGACATGGATGCCCCTTCTGGATGAAGGGGATTTACTGCGATAGCTGAATTTTTTGTATGGGTTGACAATACTTTTTGACTTTCTTTCATTAATTCATTTTAGTATACTAAACTCATATTTTTTTGTACACGCTTCCCAAAACGGCAGCTTTGGGAATTAAAAAAAACCGTTAAATGCAACACTTGACGAACTGAATTCTATTCATTCATAAAACATAACTGAACATTAACGGGTGTTTATAAATACTTAAAAACTATGAACCGATAACATTTTGCCGCAGAAATGCTAGGAATTTTGATTTTTTCAAAATAAAATTGTCAATGGTTATTATTGCGGTAGGTACAAACATGACTTTTACACTTCTTTCCTTCGAACAATCGCAAATAAAATGATAGTAAATTCAAACAAGATATAATCCACTTACAAGAATATACAAATAATGGTTTAGTTTGGGTCCCAATCAAGTTTCGATTTTCACACCTAAACCTACATACATTTATTGGATGATAACAATCTATATTTCATTTATTCCAAATGTGACTTACTATTCAGGACTACCACGAAGTCAGCGACATCTAGCAATCACATTCGATTGTCAAACTAGGGGACAACAGGATTTTGCTATTAACTGAATACATTTGCAATTTTCTTCCAAATTTGGAGTATGTTTCTGAATGGTTGTCATATATATTCACAAGTTTATTATATTCAACTATCTATATCCCCATAATACTTTAGTATAGTTGGATCCCGGAAAAAATAACTAAAAGCACAATTAACATAACAAAAAACGCTAATGTTATTGACTAGTTGACATATTTGACATTTGACACGTCATTAATAAAAAATCTGATTCGATATTTCATACGACCTTCTGCCGGTGCTGCCTACAAATATAACAAATATATTGCGTATTGATAGCAGAAATAAAATCATAGTTCCTACATGAAACATTCTTTGGAAAGCTTATACAAAAAAATATTGTATGCAACACGTACGCAAATGACTTTGCGTACTTGTTACATAAACTACAATTTTGGTTACGCTCTACAAAATGCCTACTTTGGTTACTGAAAATAGTCCGCAAAATACGGAACAACCGAACCGAACGAACAATAATATTTGACAAGTACTTTACAGATGTGTCATTGATAATCAATCGCTTGTTAGATTTTTGCAAAACTTCCTCACATAACCGTATGGTGATTGAAAATGTATGCACGGCGAAGAAATATGTTTATTTGGAAAACTAAAACAAAAAAATGTTGTATGCAACACGTACGCAAATGGTTTCAGCAGACATCATTTTCATATCACGTACTCGGCTGGCACCTCGTCCGTAAACATTCGTCCGATTCGTCCACTAAAGCCGCACAGCGAACTTGTTACATAAACTACTATAACGGTTTATTATGGCACTCACCTGTATCCGTAACTACAATAACTGAGAGAAAACAATATTTTGTTGAATACAAGTGATGGTATATCCCATGGAGCTGTGTGCTATGCGTTAGATTTTGACCAGTAATTGTCAAAAAACATATTTAATTGTGAAATCATATTAAAATAGTTTTAAAAACTTGATTCGAGAGAGGGAAACTGATTCCAGAAATTTTATCAAGAGGGGTATATTTTGAATCAATAATTTTCAATGTTATTTTTTGTGAAATATGTCCGGTAAATCATCTCCAAACGGTATGTAACTGAATTTTCTCAGAATATTTCTGAATCCAGAATACCAAAACAATGCTAATTTGCTTTTATTGGACATATAATTGAAATTTTTTCAAAGGAAGCATTTGGGTGTTATTCCTTTTTTCTTTGGTGCAGGTAAACCGCATGCGTCTGAGGATCTATCGGGCCTGAAAGTGACGGGCGCTACTCCCACTAATACCCCCCATACCCTTTTCCACTCCTTGAACTCTCATTGAAAATATTACATCAGGAGGTAGGTGGCGTCTTGGAAATTACAGGTTGCTCTTTGTCTCTGTCTCGATTGGTATTCCAGTTCTCCTTTCGCTTTTGATTCCATGATTTTACGAATGTATGTTGTAGCCTCATTCCAATTACTCTGCGATGTTACATGGAATGATGTTATCTGGGTCCAGATCGGTGCCCGAATCGGTTGTTCTTCCACGGTGGTGGGGCAGAATCGAATGGTCTGTTCATCCACTTGCTGACAGTATATACAGTGAACTTTCTGAATGATTCATATCCGGTTAAGAACTGGGATGTGTATGAATTCGTATATCTGTGGGGGCAGGCATACCAGATTTCGATATCGGGTATGAGTCTTTTGGTCCACTGGGCCTCCGTAGTATTGCCTTGTCTGCCATTGTCTGATGCTACTGTACCTTTCTCTGTATTTGAACTGTTCATAAAACTCCTCCAGATCGTTTAGCCGTCCTCTTTCTATAACGAGAAGATTGATAGAGGGTGTGCCCGCGATGACGCAGATGGCATCTGAGGATACCGTTCTGTAGGCCATGGTAGTCCATAATAACATCTTCCTTTCAGGAGAAATAAGCCTGTTTCTGTATTTCTTGACCTGCACACTCTTCCACACAGGCGCGGCGTATAGAATGACCGATTGAACAACTCCGTATAGAAAAGCCTTCTTTTTTGTGTGCTTGGGCTTCGCATGTTCGACGCAGAACAATGGGACGAAAACTATTTCGAATGATATCACCGATACTACTTTTTGAAATGAAAGACATTGTGATTGCTTTGATAGATGGCGCGGAGGGGCACATCAATTTATAAATTTTAAATAGCAAGGGGACTCAAGTGGTACATCGTTGAGGAGATAACTCAATTGTTTTTTCAATCATC
The DNA here is from genome assembly GCA_018342105.1 of Gonioctena quinquepunctata. Classification (NCBI taxonomy): domain Eukaryota; kingdom Metazoa; phylum Arthropoda; class Insecta; order Coleoptera; family Chrysomelidae; genus Gonioctena; species Gonioctena quinquepunctata. The sequence continues at coordinate 328,489 of JAFIRS010001374.1, read as the reverse complement.
TAAATTTTTTATAATTTCGTCAACAAATTTTTTCACAATATGCATTTGAAATGTCAAGTATAACGAAATTTAAAATGTATATTATGAAAAAAACAATTGACAAAATTCAAAACTAATTAGATGGTTGGAGAGAAAATTGAATTATCTTTTCAACGATGTGCCACTTGACCCGCTATGCTATATTTGAAATTTTTTAGTTGATGTGTCCCCCCGCGTCATCTATCGAGCAATCATGATGTCTTTTATTTCAAAGAGTAGTATCGGTAAAAGCATTCAAAATAATTTTGGTCCTGTTGTTCTATGCCGAACCGTTCAAAAGTTGACAGGAAGGGGGAGACCATAAAAAACCGCACTGTATAACGTCAAATTGGTAAAAATCACTTAGAAGTGAGCATTTGGCGGGTTCAATTTCTATTATTTATAACAGTTTCAGTATGAAGAATTGATTTGCCATATTCTATTTGCCTATTTCTTATAACCGAAAGAACTCATGTGAATATTATCATTTATTCTCCAATGAAAATAGGACACATTCTTCACCTGAGTACCACCTCCCATTCAGAAGAATATGTTAAACTAGGGTTTATCTTAGATGCTCAATTGAATTTGGTCACCATATTCAGGATTCGTCTAAGCGTTTCGCTAAAGTCACCGGAGCTCTCGACAATTGAAACTGAATTTGGGTATGGGCCATTAGATAATGGCTTATTTCACTACGTTCCATTGCATAATGACGTAGCTCTGATGATTTGTTGGAACTCGTGTTAAAAAACATTCATTGCTCAAAGAAAAGGCTTATCCTTATCTCAATCCTAGCAAATAAGAAGATCATCGTAAGATATTGTTAAAAAACTCAATATCTCACCCTTTTCAAGCTGTTATATTTTACAATACAAAATAATCCGATATTTGACCACCGTTTTTCAGACTGTCTTTCGCATCATCCAGAAATCAAATACATAATTTTTTACTACATCATTTTTCGATATTCAGATGAACTTATAATTTTTTTCTGTGAAAATTGTAGTGAGGTGTTTTTAGTTTACTTTATGAACTTATTGATCTGAATATGTATTCATTATTTATTTTACATATCGTGATTCGACTCTCAAATGTAACATGTTTATAGTTGTCTTTAATAAACCTATTATTTAAAGAAAAAACCTTTATGGTCCTGTAAACTCGACCTAAGCCCACTTGCCCACTAATTCAATTTGTTGAATTGATAGTGTGTAAAATTAGGTACAGACAAATATTCCTACCACTCTTATATGAAAATATAATTTCAATGATACTTCACCGTAGAGGAAAAAAATCCTTGGTGATTTCTTTTGTTGTCCGAGTTCAAATCTCTTCTCAGATTCTTCTGTGAACTTGTGAAGCTAAAAGTTCAAAAATAATTTTTTCAACTTTGTGGAATCAACTTCGACCTCAACATCCTTCATTTGAATTATACTGAAAACTCTATTGTATGGTGATGTAGAGCTTTGTTGACTGCTTTCTTATTATTATAGTTATTAATTGCATAAATTGTCCGCGAATTCATAATATCAGCTGCCATCAATTATACTAAATTTATTATAAAATTGATTCGTATTTCATATCTTCAATTCATTTTCATCCAGGAATGTCGGTTGATCACTTATTTATCTCTTTCCAGCCGATGATATGGCCGCAAGGATATATAATCACAAAAATGTTTTTGATGGATCCTGCAGCTTCTGAATATTCTGCTGACCGTTTTTCATTTTTTGTATATAATTTTCCTCTATGAAAGTTCGAAAATTGGGCTTCAGCGGACAAATCAAAATAATTAATTGAAGATGATGTGCGTACGTTCAATATACGTTTTTTCATACAAGCTTATCTTTTATCGTTTTTTTTTTTTTTTTTTTTTGTCGATACTAGTCATGAAATATGGTTCATCTGAAACAATACTATCGAAGAAATCTTAAAACGACTAAAGAGTCACTTTTACTCAGGTGACTCAGTCTTTTTATAGAGCGGTGTAAGAAGAATTATTTGAACTGCCTTGCTAGTTTCTTATTTTTTATGTATCAAGCGGGGGCTTTAGAAATTGAATTTCGAATTGAACGACAGATTTTTTCATTATATGATAAAATTCCTATGGAGGAGAAAGCTAAGATTTTGGTTTCTTTCCACTAACAATCTAACAATGAAACAATATATTCATTCTACTTAAAAGAAGTAATTCAAAGAGTAGTACTTAAAAAAAAACTATTTTTTCAAGATCATGATTTTACTAGATTCTGCTGAACCTGAGTTAGTGCTCGTCATTTGAATTGATCAGAGCAGATATTTTCGTTGGTTTATGTTCAAGGTATATGTTGATGTCTGCTGGGCTGACCGGTCAAGTTGAGCGTCTCATCGGGTGGATATTTAAAGTATCAGGATATGAAAGCAATTGTGATAATTAGATTTGTGTTCAAATTTCTTGGGCTTGACTTGGAATTTGGATGTTTGCAGCTTACATGTGATATATCATTTACAATGTTTGTGATGAGGATCACTCCTCAACTCACAAGTTCAGACAGACGAGTGAATAAATAAAATATTTACAAAAATAAATGAAGTTTACTAGAGAGAGATATAGTATACAAAATTTATGAGAAATTGAATCTATTCTAGAGATTCACAATCGAAGGGATTTTTCTGACTTCAGACTTCAGCCATATATTAAAAAAATATATATGTTTCAAAGATAAGTAAATTGAAATAATATTGAAAGTATAAGATCAGTGGTTTCTGAATGAAACTTCCAAGATATGTCTTAGAAGAAATTGGGATGAATAAAAATAATAAGAAAAAAATATATTTTATTTAAAAAAAAGCGTGGGGTGCATGGTATCGCCTCGCCCAACAATTACCTGTGATCTGAGACATTTCTTGCTTCACTGCCTAGTTTAATTACTATAATTTGATCCATCTAGCTTTTTTGAATAAAATACATTTTTCTATTCATTTTTAGTCTGGTTTATAAAAGCGTGTTTTTAGTTTTTCAAACATTATTTATTCACTTTTAGTGTGGTTTTTTATAAAAGCGTGTTTTTATTTGTTTTAAACTATTATTATTATTTTTTTTGAATTAAAATGGAATAATCTTTTCAAATTAGGTTTTTTATTTGTCCCAAAACCCTCACATACCAATTTTTTCAGAATTAGAAATCAGGAATTCTTTCAATGTAATCAAATTCGACCAAAACCTCATACAATTTGGACGACTCAGGGCCATTTCGAAGCCGCCATCTTGAATTTTTTAATTTTCACAGGGGAATCATAATATTCGACCCCAAAAACCCCCACATACCAATTTTGAATAGAATCAGACCATAATCACAAAACTCGTCCACCATTTTGAAGCCGCCATCTTGAATTTTTCAATTTTGACGAAAGAATCATAATCGACTACGAAAACCCTCAGATATCAATTTTCAAGCGAATCGTACTCGTACGCCATATTGAAACCGCCATTTTTTTTTCAGACAAAAGTTTCTTAATGCATTGTCACCGGAATTATGTACATCTGCCAAATTTCAAATAATTCGGACGTCTGGAAGTGGGTCAAAATCGCGCCCAAAGGAGTCGGTTACAAACAAACAAACAAACATACGAGTGAAGCTAATATAAAGCCTGTAAAAAGAAATATAGAAGATGAAGATACTATAATATCCAAGAATATTTCAACTGGTCCATATGTCTTTGTGAATTAACCAAAATTATCAACACTTTTCGTTCAATGGCACCTTTGGCAATAAAAAATGAATACAGGTGACATAGAATAATTCACATAAAAACTCAATCAAATAACCAACGTGTGTCTTCAACTCCTGAATCATTTTTAGCCAAGACGAACAAGATACCATTGGATTGATTGCGTTCCCAATTAAATTTCTGCAGGGACAACAGCTCCTAGTTTCGCTGTTATATAATTGCATTATCAACTCCTTCAGGGATTGATTCGTTCAGAATCAACTATATGCTGTGAAAAAAATGCGCAGTCAAATTGTTAAAAGGTGAACATTTCATGTGTGCTTGAAATCTCGGTAAATAATTCACTGAAATATGATAGGATCAGGGAAATACAAAAATATGTGAAAGCACACGCATTCGTCGTATGTTAAAACGAAAATATCAAATAATTAACAACTCTTTACGACGGGATTATTCGTACGGTCCTGGTTGAATTATTATGGAGTGAAAAACAAAATAACTGCCTTGATTTATACGGAGAAAGATTCCAATTTATATTATATTCATAATCAAATAATGTTAGGAAATCGACTAGAATCCTTTCCTGCTCAAATTAGAATGATACATTCAGAATTCATAATCCTATTTCCTTATCATACAATCCTTTAAATGTTGAGAGATCAAATGCCTACACTATTGACCGCTAGCTGTCTCTATGGTCTTCATTTTATTAGAAACTTGAATTTCGCAAAAAGACGTAACGAATATATCGTTACACACCTAAGAAAAAAAAAGTGTTTTTTGAGTATTGGCATGTATTATGGAATATTAAAGATCACTTTTATAGAAACTTTAAAGAAAATATTTTCAGCAGTTTACTTTTTTTCAAGTGAATAATCCACGATCTTGAATTTCGATAAACGAAACAAATGTTCTGAAATATTCTCCTGGAAATATACCAAATTTCTATTGGTTTAGGTGCAAGTACCTGGAAATATCGTACACTCAAACGAACATTTCGATTTACATTTTTATAAGCTTTATTATTTTTGTACGATAATAATACTCTCCTAGAATTGCTGGCATTATAATAAATATTTTCAAGTTCTACCCATACCACAATGTATTAGGAGCAAAAATGTAGCAACTGATTGTTTTTTTTTCTTGAAATATTGGGGTTTGTTTTTCCTAAAACAACTGTTTCAAAATGGTATTTCGCAAAAAAATCGTGTGCTGTCACTACAAAATTCTCAATTGATATTCTGTCTCCTGTAAAATTGATAAAAAATTGATTATAAGTTTTCCGAATTGAGTACACTAAAGTAGCAGAATTCTTTTCACTTTTCAAAGTAAGCATTTTGACAGGTGTGTAGAAAAAATCACTATTATTTAAATGGTCTTTGAAAAATGCCATTATGAACTGGTGTGACGTACTCTCCCGAGCAACAACACAGTCTGCAGCTTCCATCGGTATGGCAACGATGTCATAAAATATAGTCAACAATGTTAAGAAAATTGTATTCTGTGATTATCGAGTTCTGATGAAGGGTAAGTCATGAACTCAATTGGGAACATTGCAAATACGTCACAGAGTGCGCTATTGTCATTGGGTTTGAAATATGGGTAATTTCTCGAAAGAATTGAAACAGATGTAGTCGCAATTTTCAAATAAAAATATTTTCTATGCTCATTTAAATATGCATAGTATAGGTATTTCAAAAAAAATTGCTGTTATTTGATTTTTTTTATTTGCTGGCCCTTATACTCCTATCATTCGCCAGTCGATTGGAACCTGTGCTCCCAGCCACCACCGCGGAAAATCAGTAATAGTGAAATATTTGTGACTCCTAGAGGTGTTTGAAGTATTCGAGATGTCAAATACCACATAATCATACAAAACCGCAATTCTCATTGCGGTTTTGAAAAAAGGAAGTAAATCAGACCTAAACAATTACACGGGTATCTCACTTCTACCAAGTTTTCCAAAACCCTTAGAGTGGCACGTTAACTAACAACTTCTGTCCTATCTCAGTGAACAGAATATTTTAAACAAATGTCAATTTGGTTTCCGACCAAATATGAATACAGCCGATGCAACCTTTGCTTTAATTGAACACGTAAATGGAACAATCGAGAATAATCAACACCCATTGGGTATTTTCTGCGACCTATCCAAGGCCTTCGATTGTGTCGACCACGACCTTCTATTGGATAAGCTCCAGTATTATGGCGTCCGCGGTATCGCCAAGAAATGGTTCGAAACGTACATCTGTCATAGACAAATGCTAGTGAAAGTGGAAGCCAATAGAAATAACAACCACACCAACTTCTACTCAAAAACGATAGATGTAAAAAAGGTGTTTCCCAAGGCTCCATTCTCCTTGTCTATGTCAATGACATTGTCTCTAACTTCCCACGCGTGACATTTTCACTATTTGCTGTTGATACGAGCATAATCGCTCTAACACAAGAAACTGTAAATGGTATTATGAACTAGTTCACTACTAACAAACTATCTTAGAACGTGAAGAAAACACAGAGTGTTATATTCAACCCATACAGAAAGCTGCAGAACCTGGAGCTTGATGTAGAAGATGGCTTAATGAATACTGCCGACACTTCGAAATTCTTAGGCCTCGCCATAGATAGTAATCTGAACTGGTCTAACACATAAAAGAACTGAATGTGAAACTAAGTAGAGCCATAGTCGCCATAAGAACGGTCAGAACAAACACCCATATAAAAGTAGTCAAAACAGTCTACTACGCACACTTCCACAGTCTACTACAGTTTGGTATTGCATTTTGGGGCACTGCAGTTGAGTCACCATCCATATTTGTAATACAAAAAGGAGCAATCAGAACGGTTTTTGGCTTGAGCTATAGAGAATCATGTAGGGATCATTTCGCAAATCACAAAATATTCACACTCACTAACATACACATCTTCAAAGTTTCACTTCTTATCCACAAAAAACACGGTTTTATATATAACTTTATTCAGAATAAATGAATATACATACATATAAATATAGATGATTGCATACCGGAAGTGAATAAAGTAGTTTAGGGATAAGTGCACAGCACCTGTTTCCCATAATAGTAATAAATTACAATAAAATACAATAAATACAATAATAATTAAAATACAATAAATACAATAATATAAAACAGAAACAATGGATTATAATGGAAGATGCAACGAGATTGGGGGATATCAGATTGGGTATCATTATTAAGAGTTTTATTTTATCTGGAACACTATAAGTTTTTTGCTCTTTGAGTTATGGATTTTTTTACTTGAGGTAAAACTGATAAATGTTTTTTACGGGTATTATATTAGTGAGAGGGTGGAACTACATTACCAGTTTGAAAAAATTTCCCATTCGCGCAATAATGAAATAACTGTCTGAAATCCATGATTTCACATTGTTTGTATAGCAAGTCAGAGGAGAAACTTCGTTTTTTTTATCATAGCTTTTAGGGACCTTTTTTGTATTATCTCTAGTGGATTGATATTTGTCCGAAGAGCACTTTCCCATATTGGTATTCCATATCGGATATGACTTCCTACTAGGGTGGTATATAATATTTTCATTGTTTTGAGTGGTAGGTAGGTCTTTGAATTTGTATAGCATGGTTTGTAGTTTTTTTTATTATGTAGTTGATGTGTGTATCCCATTTCAAATAGGGATCCAAATATACTCCGAGGTATTTTATATTTTTACAGATTCAATTTTGAGGGTACTTCCCTCGAGTTCAACGTCGAGGTGTTGAAATGGTGATTTTCCGGCTTTATTACAAATGAAGCCTATGACGTTGGTTTTATCTGTATTACTTGTTAATAGCCTGCAATCAAACCAGTCCTCTATTACTTGCATATCAAGTTCAACCTTATGTTCAAGTTCTTGCCATGATGCCGCTTCAAAAAAGATGGCGGTGTCGTCGGCATACCCTATGATAGTTTCCTGACTGTTTAATGAACACAGTTCATTCATATAAAGATTGAACAGTATAGGACCTAAGACAGTCCCCTGCGGTACTCCGTATTCAGTTTCTCTCAGATCGTATCTGCCACTTTCACTTCTTGAGTTGTTTTCAACGTAGTTTTTGGGTAAATTTCCGCTCTTTCCTCACCTATTCGTTCCAAAGTGTCTATAAGTAGTTGGTGACTAACATAGTCGATGAAAACACATAGTCATGGATGTCCTTCTACTAGTGCATTGTGAATTTTTCCGGTCATCGCGAGGACGGCGTCTTCGGTTGAACAATTTTTTTGGAGCCATATTGTTTGTGGGATATTAATCCATACTTTTTTATGAAGGATGTCATTCTGTTTTTCAAAAACCTCTCGAGTATCTTCGATAGATGAGTGATGAGGGAGATAGGTCTGTAGTTCGTAACTATTGTCTTGTCCCCTTTTTCGTGGATAGGTATGACTACTGAATTTTTGAAAGCTCCAGGCCAGATTTCTAGTTCTAAACATTTATTTAATATGTGTCGTAAGGTATGAATTATGTAATCGGCAATAGATTTGATAGTTTCCGCTCTTATTCCGTCCTTACCAACGGCTTTCTTGTCTTCCAGATTCTTTATTATATTCAGGAGTTCGTTAGGTTCTACGGATGTTAGAATCATAGAATTCGGAAGGGCAGTACCAGCTATTTTATGATTCGAATTCTTTTTAATTTTTTCGGCGAGTGTTTTATCCTTTAAACTTAATTTTTTTTTTACTTTCGCAAGGAGTTCTCCATTTCCGTTTTGAATTTCCGATATTTCATGGTGTGACGTTTTTGAATTACTCAATGCTTACGGTTCTAATTCTTTCTATTTGTTGTTTATAATAATAATATTCTGCTTTTTTTTTTCTCTCTTACGTCCGGCCGATAGACATTCATACCCTACCCGCAATCAGTCAGTAATCGTACCAAATTACAAATATAAGAAAACTCGCAAGGAACCCTTGTACGTTCAAGGTTTACAATCACCCTCCTCAGCACTGAAATCGCTAATCGAGCGAAAAATCATTGGGAAATAAATGTCTGTCTGTCTGTCTCTCATACAAAGAACCTTTTGTGCTTTGAAGTACTAGTCATGGTAATAAAGTAAAAGCAGTTTCTAAACCAAACACAAATATTTGAAATAGTGGTCGATATTTGATTTTCCTAACGTGGGAAATTTTTCAAATACTTCTGTTTCTACTCTCTCTGATATATATTATCTTTCATTATATTAAGTGTTCAGGTTGGTGTGTGACAGTACTAATTTTTTTGGCAGTTTTGGCAGTTTTTTGTAATTCTGAAAATGTTTCAGATACATTTGAATATTTGCAACATACCTGAAAGAATTTTAATCACCTGACAGTATACGAATGAGCGAAAGTACTTGAAATCTGATTAGAAAGTATCACAAAAACATTGAGAATGGTGAAAACAATAACCAAATCCCATATCCCTTGGGAGTAATTGGATAGGCATATACAAAATATTGAAATGGAATACTCCAATAAATAGTTCCGCCTACATGCATAATTAGAAAAAACTGGGAAACTATGATAAAGAGAATAAGATGAAGATGTGATTGTTTTCAATGGTGGTGAGAAAAAAGGCCAGAAAGTTATTTAAATTTTCAATCCATACAGAAAGTTGTTATTTTAGTAGTATTTAACCATTTAACCATAACATTCTGGTTATTGCCTCAATGTAAATTTTCAACAAGGTTCTCCAATAAGAGCTTCACATTTCCATTGGAAAATGGCTTTATAGTTATTGAACTTTTTTCAATTATGTAAAATCTGCTTCATTGTCGAATAAAAATTTACATCGTTAATTTCCTTTGGCCTTCACAGAAACTTCGTTTTATAATATATGGATTTGTTGATTGTTTTCCTTTTTATCATAGTTATTTATTGTATAAGTGGTCCGAGAATTCATAATAGCAGCTTCCATCGTTTATACCAACTTAATTATAACCGGCATTCTGATTTCATTACGTTCAATTAATTTCTCATTCAGATCGTTAGTTGCACGCTTATTGAAAAGTGCATATCGGCATTGATATCAAAGATAATCAGAATTGGATAAAAATGCATATGTTTTGCAATAGAAACTTTTCGAATATTATAAAAGTCCATCTTGGGTTGGTATCACATTATTAAGTGAAACTACAAAGTGAAATCGCATGTGTGGCAGACCAAATCAAATTAAACCAATTGAATCGTAACATCAGTGACAGTTTTTCATTAGAGGAAATGATACACTTAATGAGCTTCAAATGGAAATTTTTTTGCTTCCTGAATTGCCTTATTGTTCTATTCTTATAGTAAATGGAGTGTAAACTGCTTATACATATATATTGATATATACAGATTTTATTAAACATTTCGAAGAGAGTGAAAGCTATTTCAATTTCAAGATTGGTACCGGAATATAGAAGCCGGACAAGTACTGTCACTGAATATGGAACCCTTGCTGGGTGCCTAATATCATAATTTCAGGGTAGGCTTCGCCCGACTAATGTTAATTAACTATGAATTTGTCACAGAAATTTGAAAAGTTTTTCAGACTTGGGACAGTGCAAAATACAAGAATGAATTTTGGTGTATTCAAAAGTATCGTTTTCACCGTAGCAGTTTTGTCTATTTTTGTGAAAATTACAGTTTGTATGCTTTCAATATTTAATTATAGTCACAATCATTGACTTTTATTCAAATTTCTGTCACTTGGAACATCCTGCATCAATAATATTGAAATCCTGCTGGATTTGTATTACAACTTTTTCAGTATATTTAGCAGAATTATTATTTTCTTGCAGTATGATTCAGTTGATCACAATAATTCTATTGGGTTCAGTAAATAATGATACGGAGGCAATCGGAACGGTATGACCATTTTCAAGTGCCGTTTGATCAGCACAATACTCTTTTGTTTTTATTTTTGTATTCAATACATTTAAGACTTGATGTTTTGGTTAGTGTTCCTCGTAGTATACATCTATTGCGTCAACAAATTCTTGAATAGTTGCCTTATTAGAATATTCAGTAGGGATCTTTCAATCTAACTAGAATGATACGACACGTTCCTTAATACAAGTACACTTCATGGATTTGTTTTTGGTAACATCGTTTTTCCAGAACTTAAATACCTAGTTGAATATTTTCAAACTCTTTTTTGCGAGATCAGTTTCTAATAATCATACATTTTTCCTCGTCTAAATTGCCCTACATGGTTTCATTGAAAATTAAAATGGAGGATACTTACCACATAAAACTAGGTAAACCGAGAAAAAGCACTTTGAAACTCTATATGAATAAAGAACCATGAGTACGAAAAAAAAAAACTTGAGAGGTGTCAAAGGACACCCGGATGGAACGAAGTTTCTTCCGATTAATTAGTGAAGGATATGTAATTTTTTATTTTTTTTTAGTTATAATATATTTTTATATATATATCACTCTGTCTTCTTTTTTTAGTATAATCGGGATTTAAAAAAAGAGTGTGTTATATATATATATATATATTATATATATATATATATATTATATATATATATATATATATATATATATATATATATATATATATATACTTTCTCGACTTCGTAAACACAACAGAGTATAGGTTAGGGCACGCACGGCTTGCTAAATACATACGCATTGATATTGTAATATTAAAATATAATTTTTTTGAATTTATTGAAGTTATGACGCGTACACTTGCTAAACACACAATAATGGAGAAATTATAACGTGTATGACTTGGTTAGCACAATAGTAAAGAGAGGTTATAATGCGTACTTGCTAAAAATACATAAGCATTTATTATTGTCTGTATAAAATCTCTACTCACCTAACTCCATCAGCAATATCCGGAACTTGTGCAGAAACACTGTCAGGATTCATTATTGTTATTATTTTTTATTATTTATTATGTACAAAAAACCTGTATACACTCAACAAAAATAATCGTCGCGACACCACACTGTGCAATGTGAAATAGAAAGACGAAACGAAAATAACTGGCTTGCTTTATATGAGAGAGAGAGAGAGAGAGACAGACAGAGAAACACGCGCACGCCGCACGGCATAGCGAAAGTCTCGTTACAACTTTTGGTCTTAATTTATTCCGTCTAGCCCTCTTTCGCAACGCGCGATAAGGAACTACGTTCCAAAAAACGAAAGCGTTTCCATTTGCAGATGTATATTCCACTAACTATTGCTGACAATTCGTTGACATATATAGCTAGTTCGTTTGTGAGGCATTTCATTAAATTTTAAGAAACAAAAAGACATGAGTTATGTGAATCAAAGAAAGATGATTAAATTAGTAGTATTGAACTCAACTCGAATGAACCTACCACATATAAAGGGAGCATCAGGACAAACATATTAATTTATGGTGGATATTGTGACGTATTTTTCAAGGGTGTTTTAATAGCCCTCAAACTCCTAGAAAGTCACGTTATTTATGACGCCAGAATTTTAGGCAGGAAATATTTTCCTTTCGCTATTTCAAATCTCGGGCGCCAGATTTCTTTAGTGGTTTTCTCCACGCACTAGGGTAGATACAGATGGAGATACGGAACGTCCAGGGGTCTGGTATGTTGACACTTTTTGACTCCACAAAATATTGTAGGCTTTAAGTACAATTTTTGGATACTGAACGCCGATTGCTTTTATGTCTCCCAAAGAGACAGACAGACAGAAATGTCTTTGTTTTTTTTACGAATTTTTTTTTTTACAACTTGACTAAATATGTCTGCTGCGTAACTACAATACTTTATATGAAATAGAAAATATTTCTTTTTCAATGTAAACACAGTGTGTAATATGTATTAAATTATCTGGTATATAAAATTTAACAATTTTATATACAATTATTTTTTTAAAAAAAAAATCTGGCCACCTTTAAATTAATATATATATATATATATATATATATATATATTTATATATATAATCCTATTAATATAATAGTGTCGAAATTATATTACAATTCACGGTATATAACTGCCCACGGCAATTGAGGGAACAAATGAAATAATATCAATAGCAAAAAAAACTATGTCTTCCTGAACACGGTTAACTGACTGACTCAGAAAGTGATTTTTCAAGTTTGTAGGCAACTTATTTTACCTTCCCAACTTCCCCTTGTCAATCATCAAAACGGAATTGAATACTACGTTCCATTAGTATATCACCTAAGTTTCACGTTTGCAATAATCCCGGCTGTGATATTTTTTCTCTGTTTCTTAGAATAGGCCCTTTTTGCTACGACTTTTCTTTTTAATGAGATTTGTATATTTGGCTTTGTTTTAATATTGTTTATGCTCGGGCATTTCCCTGATTTTAACCAATGTTAACAACTAGGCGTGGATACAGACGACAAAGCATCACAGTGTTTGCGTAATATAAAATAACTTACATCCCCTCAATGGAGTCAATAATCTTATTTACCAAATCGCCTTTTCGAATCGCAAACTTTATTATTCTTCCTGAATATGACTATAACTTGTAAAATTCGTGAACTTTTGCTCTGCACGTATCTTCCGGGACAAATAAACTTTCAATTCATCGTATATATCGAGGCCGTTGTTCTGCTTTGGTTAGTTCAAGAATCCGAACAACGGGGGAATTGTTGTTATGTAATTTGTTTATTCGTCAATGGCTTAAATTCGGCGTTTTCCCTGAACTTAAGACAATGGGAAACTGAAATTCACTCATTGAAGTGATGAAAACTTTCACGTCAATTGTTTTCATTCGGCTTTTTCCCTGAACTCAAACAACTGAAAACATTACTCAACAATTAAAATAACGGCCAAATCTGGGAACTATTTGTGAAAGATTTCCCTCGACAAATAAAAAACACCTGCAAGAGCTTAATTGGGAATTTTTTCCGCGGGGATACCAATATTGGTTTCAGAGAAAAGGAAATAATAATAATGCAGAAAATATATTTAAATTCTCCGGTAACTAATTGAATCAAAGAAGGAATACTATTGCAGAACTAAGATGTAAATGCCACGACAGATAATTTATTAAATGAAATGATAATAATGCAAGCAATACTATTTAAATTCCTGGCAAATAATTGAACTAAATGAAATAATAATATATGCAGAAATAATAAACTTCGGGTGCTTCAGCACCGGAGAGACCAAGCCGAAGTACAATTTTCACATTTTCTACTTACGAATACCTCAACGCTTCTGGATCTACTATTCGACACTCTTTTACACTATTCTCGCGATTAAGTAACTGGAACCAGCCTTACAGTAGCACAACAGGAACAAGCCTTACGGAATAACAACAGGAACAAGCCCCGATGCTAGTTTCATCGTTCATCGTATCAAATTTATGTCAAAACTAGACGAAAAGGACCATTAAGAAAGGCGCGCTTTTTTTGCTTTTAGGGTAAGAACGGCGCACTTTTTGTCCGATAAATTGAAACTGGATCGGCAATCTGAAGGATGATTTCGTGCCTGTTACAGAAAATGATGTGGTTTTTCCAATCGCGCTTTTGGTTTCTTTCCCGTCTTTTACAAAAACCATCACCGGAGCTTTTCACCCTTTTTATAAGATATAGAAAAATTCTGTTATATTTTATGCATGAAATTGGCGTGAATTCCAGTAGCTTTGGATATGTACATTAATTTTCTAACATGGGAATGAAATATTTTGCCAGACCGGAACCAACAGAAGCCTCAAATAGGCAGGGATGTACCAAAGTTATGTTAAATATTCTTTAGCCGTTCTCATTAACGGAGCTCTAAAAAAATGCTTCGTTACACTATCAATCCTTATAAAATTACCAGTCACTTTTTTTCCATTTCTGGAAACAGTTTTTATAAACCTATACACACTGTTTCGCCAAATCTCCGATATATCATTCTATCAGAAACCCCAAATAGGCAGGGACGTACCAAAGTTATGTTAAATATTCTTTAGCCGTTCTTATTAACGGAGCTCTAGAAAAATGCTTCGTTACAGTATCAATCCTTATAAAATTACCACAGTAACTTTTTTTCCATTTCTGGAAACAGTTTTTAAATTTCCCAAATCTCCGACTATCATTCTATCAGGGGGGTTCACAATCAGTTAAAATAGCCATATAAGGTTTTTTCTCCAATAACTTGTCTCGCATAATACAACTCAAATAACTGAAAAATTTGCTGATTGTTCGAGATTCTGAGTCAACCTAATAACACATGTACTATTCAATACTTTGTCTTTGAAATAATTGGATCAACTGGTGGATGGAGTCAATGGTTATCTAGAAAAACTTGGGATTTGATTTTCTGCATCTGTATAGATTTTATATTTTGCGGGCCTTGGTGGATTGAGTACTTTTCGCTGTCAAAATACTTGAAATCAGTTTTCTACAGAATACTGTGGCCCACGAATATTGAGGCAAACGTTGTTGATGAAATTGTTGGCATTGATTAACATTTTATTTTGAATTTAAGTTTTTCACCTGTAGTTCGAGAAATCCAATGGTGCGGCCAGTCGGAAAGGCGGATTTCACATTTATTGATTCTGGAGTTATCAAAAAATGACATATCATAGTGCATATTTTTCATTGAAAAACTCAAAGAGCATTTCTATATTTACGTAAGCCTTAAATTACGATCAAAAGTTGTAAGTTCCAGATATCTCTGAACCTACCTAATATTTTATTCCGCAATCTAACTCAAATCAACAGAAAATATAACCAAAGTAGTTTCCGTCCGGTTTGATTCAAATTCCATAAAGATACCGAAAAATTTCAGATTCAGATCTACAAGACTTCTGAAAATACCAAAATCTACTCATCTATTGAAAAAAAGCACCCATAGATGTAGATAGTACTTACTTGGTTTTAATTTCTATATTAATTCACTTTGGAAAATGTTGACTAACAATTATGTGAGATAAACAAAAAAGCCAAGTGAAGTGGAAAAGATAAGAAAATAAAGGCAGAGATCAGAGATCCGGAGAGCTCTGGCCGAAGCAAGACCCAACATAAACAAAATTACCATCAAGCCTACATCATCTTTAGGTACGCCGGGAAAAGTAACTTTTAACCGGCGGTACCTAGTGACAGAAAGAAACACTCCATACATTTTTCCCTTCCTCGATAGGATTCTAAAAGTAAGAGTCCATCTCAGTAGGAGTGGCTGAATGCCTGACTGGCATGTATGTTAAACAAAAAATCCAAGTAAAGTGGAATAGATAAGAAAATAAAGGCACGAAGTCATCTTCACAAAAGAATCAATATAAATTGATACACAATTGGTAGACCACAAGCAAAACTACTACTACTTTCCTGGCAAATCATCTTTAGGTACGCCGGAAAAAGTAACTTTCAACCGGCGGTACCTAGTGACAGAAAGAAACACTCCATACCTAAAGATGATGAAGGCTTGATGGTGATTTTGTTTATGTTGGGTCTCGCTTCGGCCAGAGCTCTCCGGATCTCTGACTGGTGACTACTCCATACTGATGAGGGCCAAAAGCCTGAAACCGGTATGCGGATTGTTGGGCGGACCCAAACTGAATTAAACATAATCGAGCTTATCAGAAAGAAACATTTGCAATCAATTTTCATTTCTATTGAAGTTTGCATAGATTTTCAGGTGAATATGATTCAACGTTCTGAGAGGTATTTTCCAGGAAAGCAGTAGTTTTTTCCTTGCGGTCTACCAATTGTGTATCAATTTATATTGATTCTTTTGTGGAGATGACTTTGTGCCTTTATTTTCTTAATTATGTAAGAGTTCAACTTTGAATTCTAGAAATGTTAGAATGCCATGACACATTCAATCGAATCTATTAGTGACAAATGGATGACGTTCTGACATAAAATATAAATAGATTGTTCGTTTTTCACAGATTGACTATTCTATAATATTCAGTCTAACGAAGAGAAGGCCTGACGAATTATTTGTGCCAAAGAAATTAAATAAAAAATCTGTGAGAAGTATTGATCGCCAAATCTGAAAAACTTATATAATCACGATAACATCGGAGAAAAATGACAGTTCTGGGGGCAGACTGAGCCACCTGAAAATAATCACAGCATGTGACCTACGAAATAAAAGCTTATTTGACATTGATTCTACACTTTTTGAGATATGCGATCGAAATATTATTTAGATTTTTGCTTGGAAATGTTTCTGAAACCAATATCTTAAAACAGAATTCTGGTGATATTTTTAAAA
Source organism: Gonioctena quinquepunctata (assembly GCA_018342105.1). Classification (NCBI taxonomy): domain Eukaryota; kingdom Metazoa; phylum Arthropoda; class Insecta; order Coleoptera; family Chrysomelidae; genus Gonioctena; species Gonioctena quinquepunctata. The sequence goes on along the minus strand of JAFIRS010001374.1, from coordinate 311,582 downwards.
ATTTTCCAAAAAATCGAATATCTGCTTTCAGTTATTTTAGATAAGAATTAACTTTGTATTTTTGTCTTTTTAAATTCTACTTTAAAAATTCTAGTGAGTCGTGTCTATATTACTTCAAAAAAAATTAATGTAAGTCATAACATTTAAATGTAAATGTGAATGACGAGTTTATAAAGATATTTTTATTTATAACGGATTAAATAAAAATATTTTTTTTTGCAGATTTGTCCAAATTATGGGAACCGCGAAATAGTTAGGGTAAAGAAAATATATTTCTTTATTTAATTTTTCTGACATCGTAAAAATTTCAAAGGAAAAATGTGTTTATTTTTGATTGACTATCAACTGTTAGAGGTTGTGCAAAAGGTAAGATACACCCTGTATGTGTATATACAAGGTGTCTCAAAACTCAACGTCAACCCTGAGATGGCTGATTGGGCAGCTACTGACCAACCAGAAAAACTAAATTTGACTAATTTTCGAGATATTGACACTTTCTGAAATCAATCCAAATATTTACTTTGGAACACTTTTTGTTGAATATAATAAATAGAAAAACTCAGCTATCAAACGCAACCAAATATTTTTTAAGTACAGTTTTCTCTAAAAAAAAAAAATGTGTCTTCACTTCTTAGGTCATTCAAATTTTTAACGCTCAAAATTGACCTGATTCTGTAATAACAATGTACCTACTAGGCCAAACTGAGTTATTCAATTGAAATATTCATTCGGTGGTATAATACTATTGATATTTCACTGCAAAATGGGTAGTGTTGAAATCATACTATTAATCAGAATTTAAAAAGCTCTTTGTTTTTCCTACGTGAACAGAGTTAGCTGTATTTTGACAATCAATCTATAATATCATGATATCATAACTTCGTTTGATTGGAGAATCGTGATATTCAGTACACTAAGCTACTCTGCTGTGTATCGTTCCAATTTGAGTACTGTCAGCTGACGTCACAACATGGCGGTCATCAGTTGATTGGAGGACAAACAAAGCATTCGAGTGTGTGAAGATCGTTGTTTCTTTGTCGTTTTTGATGTTTTTTTTTAATTTTTATGAATATTTCAGATATTTAGTAATATTTTATCTGATAACATATTGTAGTACTCAGTTCTCCCCTAATAAAAATACTTTTTCCTATAATATTATCTGAAACACAAGGCCAAATGATAAAAGATATGGAAACGTATATCAATAGTACTGAAAAGCATTTTGAAAATGATATTTTCACTGCGATTGAAGATATAGAGAAGGAATCGAAAAGAAACATTCAGTCTGAGCCAAATGAGGGTAAATAGAACTTGTCGAAATGTGTTTGTGAATATGTTCAACGAGAGAAAGAATGAGATTTGGAGATTCATAGTTTTCTTGTCAAATGACAAGAAAACTAAGTTATTGGATTTTCATTGAATGGAAGTTATTGGTACAGTCTCTATTATAATATAATTCTATAATTATATTAATATAATGGGGTTAAATAATTCTTCGTCCAATCCTTCCAGTTTGAAATCCAAAATTTTATTGTAAAATCATGAAGTATTCCTTTTCTCTATATAAAATCTGCAGAATTATAAGAAATTAAAACAGAACATAATTCTGGTCAAAATAAAATATCAAAATGAACTCTTACAACAATGTAAAATCGAAAAAAATGTACGTTCTTGTTTCGATTGGATCGGCTACCTCAATCCCAAAAATAAAAAAAATTCTTGGTATACTTTATCAAATCTAAAAAAGAAAACTAGGTGTCATCGTATTTTTGAATTGGAAAATTCATGTTTATACCACCTCCATAGATATATGCACTTACTTCATAGTATTCACAGAGTATCAATAATCGGCACAAAGTCAGAAATATTTTTCAGGATCTTTTTCCTCAGAAAATTCACAAGAAAATCACAAGTGCTCTCAAGTACTACTCGTTTTGTTTGTACTCCCATCAGCTGTTTGACAAATGACAGTTTATGTCACTCACAGTGCTCGGTTTCTGCGTTGTGAATTCGCTGTGTGCATTAGGCTGGAGGGGATAGATGAAACTATGACAGCGCCCATGGTGGCAGAAGTAGGTAATGATCCTGGTAATCACTAATCACAAGCTGGAAACTTACAGTTTCTGAGGTCTCCCCGTTTATTCTCAAATCCCTTAAAAATATTGTACCATACTTCAGATGAATGAACATTATTACTATCGTAGTGGCAACGGTCACGGTTGGGTAGTATTACAACAATCATAAATATAATAACAATGAGCCCTCGCTATTGCTGTGTAGTCGATTGCAAAACTGCATCACAAAAACTGCAGCAAAGAGATAAATGTTCTGTTAATCTACAATGATAATGCTACAGCTGATCTATATTGCGACAAATATCCGAATTATTCGAGCGCGTATTTATAAAATTTATCTCGCATATTCAAATATTTTCTTCTGGTATCGCGATTGCCAGTACCAATCGCGGTACCGGAAGAAAATATTGTAGACTAACCGAGTACTTTGGTGCAAGCAATCGAGTACCGTACAACGATATCGAAATGTATCCTGAATTATACACTGATATCAATATCATTCATATCACGTGCAACGTGTTCATGCGTTGCCTCCCCGTGATTTTCCACAATTTTGCCAAAGAATGCCGCAAAATCATATGGAAGATCCAGAGTTCTTGAACATAATTTTATGGTCAGATGTAAGCACGTTCAAAGAAGATGGCTTTATGAGCACATACCAATTTTCACGATTTCAACCTGACAAGATGGACCGAACCCCTTGTGATCATGAAAATATTTATTATCACAGCGTTTAAAATAAATCACATGAAATTATTTATTATCACAGCGTCAAAAATAATCTCCATGACCGTAAAAAATACTAAACACAACATAAGACCCGTTTAACTTGTAGGAGACGAGGTAAAATCACCGTAGATCCAAACCAACCCTGGTATTTACCAGACAACCTGCTCAACACCAGGCAGAGGCATTTCCTTCGCACACCATCATCGGCTGGGCAAGCTGGATATCTGCAACCCTTATCTCGAGAAGACATGGAAGAACCTGTAATATTCGTTTTTATGTCATTAAAAGTAGAATAAGTTGAATTGTAAATTGACAAAATTGCATGAACTCCTCTTGAATCTTGTGTTCACGATGCATCCACGACCCTTTTCTGGGTCACAATTTCACTCTCATATCGGAGTGTACAATACAAACAATGAAAAGAAAATCGTCTCTAATATCGAATGTTTTGTTGTTATTGTCATATTTCTGAGTGGTAATGAGGATTACACATAAACGTTTGGAGTCTGTTTATCATAAAAATGATCGATGGCCTAATCAAATCGGTTGCCATTACCGTCTGACAGACTCTCAAAAAAACGCGCAAGTGTTCAAGCCCTTAATAAGGGTAGATTGGAGAATATCACATTTGCTCTCCTATCTAAACCCAAGGGTGGAGTGGGGACTATCGTATTTGATATCCCATCTTTACCGGAAAATTACCTTCATTCTATCTAGACTCACCCGATATCGCGATAATACCGTCCTCAAAGGTTTTGACTCTGTGAAAAAACTGTAAAAAAATAACAATTAATGTTAAAATGAAAATTAACTAAACATATTTGAACGTTTTTCGAAAAAAAAAAACAGGACTTGATGCTCTTGGGAATGTAGATTTTTTTTTCGAAGCTGCAGCTATTCCATCATTAACAGGGTAATGTTTTTGACCGCCTGTAGATTTTCAAGAAAAAAATACAAAATTGAAACAGAATTGATGTTTCAGGGATGGAGTATTGGAAAACCCCGTCTAATCTTCGCCCACACCACGAAATAGCTTTATATATACAGGACTGATTAAGATATGCAGAGACAAGTCAATCAACCAGTGAGTGGAATTCCCTTTCATATATTTGGATTTGAGAAACTAGAAATCTGCATCAAGTCGTAAACATATTTGAGGATGCAGTCGAGTTTTTTCCAGAAATATGTAACAAAAATAATTTACAATCAAAGAAAAGTAATTGAGGTTGGAAATTGATATGAGGGTCTAAAATAAAAAAAATTTCAATGTATTTTACAACATTTTTAAACTAAACACAAATATTTACATATTTTGGAATCACAAACTTCAGAGGTCAAATAAGCAACATGAAGCAAAAATTTGAGACGGGTTACATTAATTAATACAATAAACAAAATCACATTTGTTGAGCATTGTACGCAACAATCCTAGTCGTCAAATGACTCCAGGAATTGCGCTGCTTATTTGAAGTTCGTCTTATATCTCGTTTTCTAGGTTAAGGCTTTTTATAAATACGCCGAAGTTAATTTTTATATTATCTCGCATTTCTAGACGGCAATGAAATTCGCAAGATAATCGAATACCTGTCGGTCAGTGTAAGTGAACATGCACCCGTATTTTCCGTGAAAATATAACTCTGATTAAATGGATAAGAAATTATCCACACGATATCCCAGAATAGGGGATATTTTTATCATTCCGCGCCCGAATGCAAAAATGAATGCAAACAAGTGGGTCCATATCGTTTTTACGTTCTTGGTCACAATCAAAGCAATGTGATCAAAAGTACATACGCGGGGACGTTCTGAACTTTTCAACTTACGGTGGGTTAGACCATAAAAATGCCGACGCATTTTTCCGACTTCATTAAATAAATATTGCATACATTTTCATTGTATATAGGTTCTTGAATGCATTATTTGGATATAATATACAGCAAACAGTGATTTATAAAGAATATCGGTTAATACACCATCTGAATTAAAATATAAATTTCATTTAAATGAATTTTTTATTTGTGATTTTTTTTTAATTACAATCGAAAATGTTTTCTTTCGGCATCAAAATGTTTCACGTATTATGTATTTTCTTTTCGATAATCTCTACCAATAGGGTCATTTGAATTCTGGAAAATGCAAAATGTACCTATTGAATGACGCAACCGAATATTCATATGGAACAATTTCCGATATCTATCGTGAGATAATTTTTTTAATAGATATATAATGTTTCAAATTCGAAAGTTACCAGTGGGAATATCTCGGAAATGAAAGAAAATATCAAAAATACCCAAACCCCACTTCAAAAGTTCAATTGGCAACTCCCATGTGTGATACATCATTGGATAGCTCTTCAGAAATGCTTTTCAGTGGTAGCCAATTCTGGAGGTGTAGTGGTGTTATTGAAAAAAAATCTGCCCAAATTAACTCTCCTGGTTAGTCAAGGTCTATGTGGTATGCGTCTTGTACAGTGGCTATTGAAAAACGCTTTCAAACAACAAGCAACTATCGAATAATGTTTCCTGCAGTGCTGAGCAGATCTGACCATGAGGATTCCCTAGAGAATTCCAAAAACTATTTTTATGATTCACAGTAAATGTTCGAAATGATTTCCGTGAACTCCAAACGATAATAGAGCCTATTTCCAAATTCTTTCCTCACATTCGCGAAAGTTTCCAGGGATATATTTCGGCATTCTCGACTAATGCAATCCTCAAGTTCTTCAATTGTAGCAGATTTCAGATGACCCCATGGGAAAAAACTAAGGGGCTTGAATCTGGAGATCTTGGAGGCAACTCGATAGGTCCTGTCCTTCCAATTCAACGGTTGTCAAAAATGGTCATCCAACCATTGTCTCACAGAGCCGCAATAGTGCAGTGGAGCGCCATCCAATTGGTAACAAAGCTGATCTTCATTCGATAACCAGTTGCCGTCTAGATCAATTTGATTTTCCAGCTGGTCCACAATGAAAGGCTCTATCATAGTTTCCAATTTATTGAGATATAGTTCTTCCCTTGAAAGGTGCGAATTTTAATCACTCCGATGATGACAGTTTTGCTTTTCGACCTCTTCATTCAGGAAGAAACCCTGAAACAAATGTTTTTAGGGTTCCAGGCGCAGCATTAAATGAGTTGTAGATTGTAGGGTGTCGATATGGCTCTTCGGCCTATCCATACCACGACATATAAGGTCTTTTGTACATTACCCTTCATCTATTCAAGATTCGGGATTCCGAGACTCCTTGTAAGTGAATCAGATTCCTGGGAGGTAAGTCCTTGATATCTGAGGGCCCTAATAAAACCCCTTCAGGGACTTAAGCCTTTCGCAAAACAGCGCTTGGCTGTCGTTAAGCAGGCAGCAGGCGAAGCTCTCGCAGTAACGGCACAGTTCGCTGTGTGATCTGTCCGCTTCCTCAGTGCTTTTGATTCCCTTGTGACCTGGCACCTCATTCAGAGTAACCTGATAGTTCGTAGCCAGTTTTGTCTTAGGGAGAGTTCGCAGTCCCAACTCAGTCTAGATACACATGTGTTTCACTTTAGAGCTTTTAGTGCTGCTTGGCTGCCTGATAGGATATAGATCTTTGCCCCCCTGGTGCCTTTTTCGAGGCATTCTAAGGCGTGAATATTATTTAGCATGGGTTTCCGCCTGAAAAATGATTGGGGTTTTGCCTAGGGGTTTTGAGAGCCCAAAACAAGGACCCGTTACTCCCACTCCAGCCCTTTCGTCCATATTGGAACCATCAGTATAACATACTTTCTGGTGGAAGCCTGTTCGTTGTGAATATGGTTGTTGTTTGTAGCCACTCCAAAGTCGTACATAGCTGGAATAATATCTGATGGCTTGCACCTGAATTCCATGGGAATAATTTCCAGAATCTTCAAATTTCCAGCTTTTAAGTTTGATGCCTGATGCAGTCTGAAGGCACTCTGTGCCGTTTCCTTCATCACACACACAAGTGCAGTGACGGAAGGTTCAGCAGTGGGGCACGTGAATATTGTCCTTGTGATTCCCAGACAGGCTAACCGCTGCACTTTCTGCAGGTTGATTTTTGCCGAGTACTGTTGGGTTTTTGGCCACCATACTGATGAGGCATAGCTGACCATGGGTTTTATAATTGTTTGATATAACCAGTATATCATTTTCGGTTTCAAACCCCATGTCTTGCCAAAAACTCTGCGGCACGTCCAGGTTACCGCTGTGATCTTGGAAATGATGTTTTTGATATAACTGTTCCATGTTAGTCTTTGGTCGATTATGACGCCCAGGAATTTGACTTCCTTGGAAGAAGTTAGTTGAGTTCCATTCAGGGTTGAAGCTCTCAGTTCGTACTGTCGCCTCTTTGTGAATGGAACCAGAACTGTTTTGCTAGGATTGCCATTCAGTCCTTCCTTTGCGCAACAGCTTTTGATCATATTTAGGGCAGTATGCATGCGATTTGATGTTTGCCCCTAATAGTGACGACCAGGTCATCGGCGTAACCTTGAGTCGTAATTCTAGGTTCACGTAGCTTCACCATCAGATTATTTACGGTCAGTGACCACAGCAAAGGCGATAGAACCCTGCCTTGGGGACAACCTTTCCGCGCTATCATTCTGAACGTTTCCTCTCCGAGAGCAGCTATAATGATTCTGCTTTCCAGCATTGCATGAATCCATCTAATCAGTGAGGTGTTTATATTCCTTCCCTCTAGTGATCTGATGATGGAGTTATATGAGGTGTTATCGAAAGCACCTTTTATTTCTATGAATACACATAGAGCCATTCTTCCGGCCAAGTATGTCTATTTTTTCAACCAAGCGTTGTAGATCATTAATCGTTGATTTGCCAGGCGAACTGTGTTTTGCGAAGCGGTCTGTCCAAGAGGATTTCACTCCTTATATAACACTCTATAATTGTTCGAAACACAACTACTGCACAACATTTTTATTGCAGTTGTTAGCGATACACGGCTGCCCACACACACACACACACACCCCTCCACCGTTCTACTAATGAAGTAAACGGTGGAGGTTAACGGTTATTTATGCAATAAGTGGTCAGCGTAGTTATCGACTGGTTTTTACGTGGCATTCAGTTTTGACCCAATTTGGTCTACTATATACTTTATACGGGGAATTATATTGATTTATTTTTCCGTTTTCCTCCATAACATTGAAATTTGTACGATTTTGAACGAACCCTATATTTTCAGTTGAAGATGAATTTATTCAACTAGAATGGATATACTATACACTAAACAATTTCCATTACACGTTTTGGCTCTCTTTAAACTGATATGTCAGTGAATTCTGTTAACTAAAATCATTTAACCAATTTTTTCTTCTAGTGGGGCAGTTATCCACCGATTCACGTGGGATACGCACTCAAATTTTGATTTCTCATGAAGAAATTGCGCAAGTCCTTTAAACGACTGATATAATGGGATAACTATGAAAGAGCTAAATTATTGCTCTTCACGATTTCTATAAAAATCTTTACGCTTTTTTATAATGTGTATTTTCGGCACCAATATATTCGGGCGGCATCTACAGAATAATCCGTGTTTCGCTAAAATGATTCTGATACTAAAAAAGACTTAAATGCTGAGAATATGGAGTTAGAATTTTGGGTTTCGAACTAGCTTTATTATCACATCCGTGGTGACCAATGATGGTTCCATGTATGGAATTATTTTGATTAGTTTTTGACATTTCTAGAAACCAATAGAAACTTTCAATTCAAATCATTCATGTACATTTTGGCCAATCAAAACATGATTATAGACTTTTTGGTCCATTTTTGGTCCATTTACTAATTTCATGCACTCCAATTGGCATATTTTTGTACCAGCCAAGGGTTTTTTGTTTTCTCCAGTTAGGATTTACTGTCAGAAATAACCTATCCGTTTTAATATTGATGTTTGCGCTTCTTTTTATCATTAGTTTATCTAGAAGTCTCACTGGACAACGACTTACTTCATTATGGTTGGGTACAAGCCATTTATTATTAGCACACGATTTTGCTCCTCCCTGTGTGGTTTTGGTAAACATAGGATTATATTGTATTCTACCAGTTGGAGTATCATAATTTCCAGTTTCCTTTTGAAAATAGTCAAGCATGACGCTCCTCTCCACGCGAGTTCTACAGAAGCAATTAAGAATTTTGCTTGTGTTGCATTTAATTTGGAAACCAGCCTACTCGATACGAATAATTCAACGCAGTTACTGTGCTGTGAGCAATGTGTATGATGATTGTTTTCTGGTAACCTAGGTAAAACTTTTAATCACTTGTGAATAAAAGATTTTTAATCACTTGCGAATAAAAGATTTTTCTAGTGATTAAAAGTAGAACTTCTCTCCTACTTTGAGTTGAAATATGTCATATTTTAGTCACGAAAATGGAAAAATAGTTCTTATCAAACACGTGCTGATTAACGTTTTAAAATTCCAAAATTAATTGAGTGTCTTCGGCAACGGTAGGCCTGCCACTCTTAGGCTTATCCCCAACATTGCCAATCTCATTAAATTTATGTAATATTTGCTTATTGGTTCTTAATCAGAATATTTTTTATTGAAGATGTCGCATACGTCTGCCATAAAATAACTTCGAAATATTTGATTGATTTTCATTCGAAACACTTGACTTTTTTCATAGTATTCTGCTTTCGTCCATAGTTTCAGTTTGGAACTAGGGAAGTTGTGGAACAATACATTAAGTATACATTACCCCACGAAAATTATGGTTGGCAAAATTGACGATCGGCGCTGAATGTGGCAAAAGTGAATTTTATGTCTTTATCAGATTCACCGGAATTGAAAAAACTGAGGTAATTTGAATGTCAATAATTGGGATATAAAGACATTTGGCTCAACAGGTCCAAGACATATATAAATGAATAAAAAAGCCATACTAACAAGCCAACATTAGCTGTGGAAAAAAACAAAACTGGGGGAAAAATTTCTCAAAATTCCAATTACACTAATATGGATTAGGTACTTTCAATTAACCAACGTTGAGAAATGAGAAATGTTAGCGTGGCGCCATATCTATCAGAATTGTATTCTGCACATTTCTCACATCGAATATAAAAAGCGTATAAAAAAGTATGACTTTCCCGAAATCCACGTGGGCAAAGCCGCAAGCATAAGGATTAATTGAGTCTAGTCAAAAAAGTGTAAAAATTAAATTGAGATTTTGTTCACAATTTTTCGCAGTCTTCTTGCAACCGAATCTCTTTTTAACCGACGAAACCAAGAAGGAGGAGGTTCTCTAGTCGACGCGTATATTTTTTTTAATAATTTTTTTTATGTATGATCACGCATAACTTTTTACTGAGGCGTCCGATTCCGATAATTCTTTTTTCAGTGGATAGGGTGTACTTCGAAGTTGGTCCCATTTGAATTTAAAAGATGAAATCCACCCCCAAGGGTAGCAAAATGAAGGATATTGATCACTCACCCTCTGAATTCTGGAATTAACCGATTCTATCAGGCATAACTTTGTACTGGGATCTTCGATTCAGATGATTCTTCTTTTATCAGATAGGGTATACCTCATAGTTGATCATATTTGAATTTCGAATGGAATTATCCACCCTTACGGGTAGAAAAATAGGGGATAATTGATTTTTCACTTGTGAACATTGGCACACATATGTAGTTGACAATGACAAATCGCTAGTGTCATTATCACAATCATTATATTCTATGAGAGGATGAAAAGATATACAGAGTAATGAAATAAACTAACCAGAACAAAAAACATATTTTATATTACAACAAACAGTAAAAGTAGATAATCATATTATTTAACTGGTAATAGTTGAAGTAAGGTGGGTAAGTAAGTATTTTGGAAGTAATCAAAAAACAAGCAGTTAGTAATTAGTAGATTTCAGCCACAAAAAACCGACGAAATACGGAATTGAAAAGTAAAAAATAAAATAAATCTTCTCAGTCTGAATAACTGAGCTCCTAAACTAATGTAAGTAACTAATTTTGAGTCGGCGCCAAACAAACAATCAACGAAGATCATTGAATTACTTCAAAAAACTTATCAGAATGTCACCGCCCAACTCGATGCCATCATTTTACGCCTTGCCTAATTCATTTGCTTGTTTGTTTGGCGCCGACTCAAAATTAGTTACTTACATTAGTTTAGGAGCTTAGTTATTCAGACTAAGAAGATTTATTTTATTTTTTACTTTTCAGTATTCCGTCGGTTTAATTTTTTGTTAAAAAGTTTTTATTACTTTGATGCTTAAGGAGTCCTGTTAAAAATGAATTAATTCAGTACATCCCTAATCACTATTCTGTCATTTATTAGATCTTCCTTAGGGTCAACCTTATATTAATATATATGACTATTCAGAATATTATTCGGTGGAATGAAAGTTCCTCTATATCAACCTTGTTGACTCCATCTGATGATTCATCGGTGATCTGGAACTGACTTGTTTTAATCCGAGTTCTCAGATATAAGTTCTTTGGGAATTCAAGAAGTTTACGGAATGTTTTAAATTCACCTTTCTATCATAGTTATTTTTCTTGTTCTCTTAGTATATCTACAGGGTATTTCATAAATGAATGCTGATCCTAAAGGGCGATAATCCCTAGATGATTTTGAGAAAAATTATTTATATGTACATACGTACAGGGGTTGAAATTTAACAAAAGAATCAGTTTTTTCCCAATATTTCTAAAACCGCTTTTTTTAAATTTTGGTAAATGCAAAGAACGCATAAAAATAAAATAAAATCCAGGATAAAGTGGCGTTCCTGTTAACATGCCCTGCAATATTTTTAATCAAAACAATGATACGCCACTGCTTTTTTTAAAATAAATGTCTCATGGAAATGGTCTATTGACTTTTTTCGTTCGGCAGATTCCGGGTTCGATTAAAAAAATAAAATGGATTAATTTGCTTGTTCCTATGCATTCTTTTCTCTTTGTCTCAATTTCACAATTTGTGGTAACTAAAGCATCAAGGCAAGATTTTTATAATAACTATTATTCAGTTTTAGTAATAAGTACGCATTAAAATACATTTTGTATTTTTTTAAACTCAATTAACCATTCAAAATGTCCGCCTCCGCATTCTTCAGCCCTCCTTATCATTGACTCGCGTACTCTTTGGGAAATTCCCCATAGCTTCAATGGAAACTATTGAACGGTATCGCAATTCTCCCCTAGTTTGAATTAGTTGACTGTAAACCAAGGTCTTGATATGTCCCAAAAAAATCCAGAGTGTTCAGGTCTGGGGATCCAGCAGGCCATGACTCTGTTCCCCTTACGACCTATTTAGCCTATTAGTTTTGGTTTGAATATTCGCGTGCCAGAGTAATAAAATAAGCAGGTGCACCGTCATGCATAAACCACATGCGATTTCGATTAGAATGGGAACATCTTTCCACAGAATCGGCAATTTATCTTCAAGAAACCGGTGATAATCATGTCCATTCAATCTGCGTGGTAGAAAGAAAAAGCTTTAATTCAGTAATCTCCAATAATTCCAGCCTACACATTCCATGAGCGGTTCTCCTGGTGATGGGATTCCAAGATTGCTTGCGAATATTCCTTGGCCCAAAAATGATCATTATGAAAATGTATGATACTGCTTTCAGTAAAACCAGTTTCGTCCGTTAATGAAATTTCCGTGTCAAATGAAGGATTCTCTGCAACTTTTTGGAGAAACCATTGGCAGAAATTCACGCGTAATGGAAAGTCTCGAGGAAGTGAAGCCTGAACCCGCTGAATGAGATAGCGGTAAGATAAATAATCAGGAAGAATCCTCCGTACTAGATTATGCCCGATATTTAAATTATTGGCAACTATCCTCGTTCTTATTTCGAGATTTTTCCCAACTGAATTTTAAACCTCCAAGATATTCCTTTCAAAACTTCCTGTTTCACATAACCTTTTGTGGGTGCTTGAAATCGTTCGAGCATCAGGAACCATTTCTATTTGGGAAGCGCTCTTGATACAGTCGCCTGGCTTCATATTATGCGTTCCCGTCAGCAAGCCCCTTAAAGTAATGTATGTCAGCTAATTCGGTATTTGAAAGAAATCTTTTTTGTTTTAATTTTTCTTAACTTAAATAATGGGAAATGCCGCGTATCTCTATAGAGAAGTGTCAATTGTTTACGTTTACAAAACAAACGAAATGTGTTTTAGTATACTGAATGTTTCTAGCCTACAAGATAATCCTATTCTTTAACGACTGAATTCGTATAGGGACAAGCAAATCACTGCATTTAATTTTTTTAATTAAAAAACGTCCGCTGGACAAAAAAATCAGGAGATAGTTATAAAAAAAAATATTAAAAAAACAGTGGCGTACCATTATTTTGATTGCAAATATTACAGGGCATGTTAACAGGGAAAAATTAATTTGTATACGTACTTTGCAAGTACCATAAAATTAAAAAAATGGTTCCAGAGATATTGTGAAAAACAGTTTTTTTTTTGTTAAATTTCAACACCCTGTATCTCCGAAATAAAGGGGTTGCCTATCTATGTTCATATAAAAAATGTTTGAATCGTCCCAGGATTATCGCCCTTCAGGATGAGCATTCAATTATGAAACAACCTGTTTATTCTTTGTCACATGATAATTGAATTCATTATCATGTGACAAAGAATAAGGTGATCCAAAGAAGTGAATGCAAATGCCTGGAAACTTGGCATTACAACAAAAACATTTTTTACTCTAAAGAATCGACAAATATTTACCTGTATCAAACAAATATATTAATATCTGGTCCCAACTTTCGATCTTATCCGAAAAGAAAAAACAATGTAAATACCCAATTCCATGATAATTCATTTGAAATTAAACAGTCAGCTATAGTTATATAATTTAAGTTTTAGACAAAAAACGCTGAAAAACTGACCACCGCATGAACTTCTGAACGTTATTAAATCTTCATCATAAACAAAAATCGAACTGAATGATCGGCCAATTTTTGCATTACTGTTCGAAAATAGAATGAGGGTATGTCAGCTCTGTACAATAATTACAGAAATGTTCGAGAGTGAATGAGGCACTTATACGTATTACTGTTCCAATCTTGTATCGATTTTCCGCTTAATTTATTCTTTTCTTTCAAGGAAAAGTGTTATATAGCCGAACGGCTGCCCGCTTGTGGAAAGTTTATCAGTGAGTGAGTATCTTTCTGTTGGGGAAATTATGATAGTATGAAACTAGCGTATGCCCGCGGCTTTGCCGGTGAGATTTCGAGTTCCAGGATGTATTTTTCAATAATTTTTTTCAATCGAATAAAAATAAAAGGTGAATCAACAGAAAAGCGAGAAATATCGAAGGTATCCTTTTATATCAACGAATGAATTTACACGTGGAATAAAGTGTATCTTATCCGAAACACCATTGAGCAACTATTCCTACATTTCCAAATAAATACCAAATCCTTTATTACAGACTCAATAATAACTGATAACTTGATCACCATCTTGAATTTTCATAAAGGAGTTACAAATGCAATTTCTACCTTTCAATTCGTTCAAACATTTCCTTATATCGAGAAGTAGTATTTGCTATTTCCCTAATCATCATTTTAGAGATACATTTTTCCCCAAACACTCCTTTCCAGAATTTTGGGATATTTTCATATTTCTCTGTACACCATAATCTCAAAACGTATATATTTCCCCACTCTTCAAAACAACATTTACCGACTACAGGAATTCTCAAATATACAGTTTTTATACCTTATTTCTCATGGAGGCAGTTTTCTGGCACGTTTTTCGACATAAATATCCATTTTGGCACACTAATAAAATAAATTTCAATGGAGTGTTTTCCCTACTAAGGGATGAAAATTAATAATATGCCAATAGTTCTGGATATTTGGAACCTGCTCCTAAAAGGGTTGAAATATCCCTTGAGAGTTTAAAAATAAACTTCTTGATAATCTAAATTCATTATCATCTTTTGAATATACATAGTGTTTCTGATTTGTGTACAAATGGAGATTTTGAAAATGCTCAGCAAAGTTGCCAAAATACCCTTTTGATCAATTTTTTTGAGAACATTGATGATCAATCTTTCCGTCGGAATATTTGGAAAACATTATTTTAAGACCTAAAGATAGTTCATCCCATTTTTAGTTTCCTCTTCTTGAGACCATCAATATCATATTTCCAAATAAATGAAAAATTAATTGATACCATTTGTACAATTTTATTTCTGAATACAATGGTAATATATGATGATTCGGTGCAAACGTCTAAACATCTTCAGTGTATCGAAAAATAATAAACGCAGCAAGTTTTATCAAAAATTTATGGCGATATAAAGATCCTCAACGAAGAATTTACTGAAAATACTTGAACTCAAGCTGAACCTTAAATACCGAAATTGAAAAACATGAAATTATACAAAAACTGAGATAACTAAGTATCGATTTGTGAAAGTATCCAAACTGCTATTAGTTTCGTTGAATGCAAATCCTAAAAATTTCAAGATTTCTCTTCAAAAAATGAAATTCGAAAATTGGATAGAAGTCTTTTTAAAGTGAAATCATGCCGTAAGACTTTGGATTGAAAAGACATTTTTTCAAAACTTTTCATGAATTGTGTGAAATTCCCAATATAAAACATCTCATTAGGTTCAAAACTCTGAAATACTATTGTGACTCAATGAATTGATTTTATAATTTTATTATTTCCACATCCAGGAAAAATTTTCCAATTTCCAAATTAAATTTTTTAAATAAAATATAAAAATAAACAACAAAATTCAAACTTTTTTAAAGCTTTTAAACATAGCCTCCACGATTCTTCGTCCATCTACGGAATTATAATTGCGATGAGTAACACGAAATACGGCCAGTAGAGAAAGATTCATGACTAAAATAATTTTTCATTTTCGAATTCGTTTGAAAACTCAATTAGGTTGAGATTTTGAATCCATACAATGATCCAATTTCCAACCAAAATAATACCCAATTCATTTATTTTCAATTACCATAATCATAACGGGTACCATTTATTGGATTTGGTAAGCTGATGATTAGGCAGTTACCTAGAAAGGCCTAATATGAAATTGGATTATTTTGTCGATGTTCAAGCCTTCTGATGTATATATGATTATAACACTACTTACCCGCTCTTCATATTGAAAACGAATTATCGCATTTGTTTCACTTAAAGTGAATTGAGTATTGAGGCAATACAATTGTAGGTAGAGAGGGGTAAACACGAGTGGACACAATTTGCTGTGGCGACGGTGGATACCCGCCAGTATCATGACATGCAGCGGTTGAAAGGTTACGTTCGTTAATGAGTGGGTACTGTAGCTTATTAGTAGATATTGAAACTTTCTATTCATATATTTCATCTATCCCTCTGGCAGATTCGCCCAAAAATAATGTTTCCATTCACAAGTTATAGAAGCATAAGTTTTGTGTATCGCCTTTACGAAATCATTCGGTCCGCCTATGGAATTTCCTATGCTAGTTTCGCTTCGGGCACCTTCGAGAAGAACTGTTCATTGAGAGCGGGAACGCCAAATGTGCTGTCTCAATACTGAATTCACTCTACTTCTACTAGTATCTATTTTGAATTTTAAACATTATCATGGTTCGTGCACGCCCTTTCGGAGAAGACTCTGAAGCAATCTACATTTTCGGTGAGGCCCGTGGGAACAACCATGCAGCGGAGATTCATAAAAAATTCCCTGATCATCCAATAACTCGAAAGTATTTGATGGAATATGTTGAGAAATTCAACAGAACTGGCACTGTTCACATGGCCAGTGGAGCTGGTCGAAAATCAATTTGGGAGGAGACGGAAATTCCGGTAATATCCGAAATGTTGGTGAATACTCAACAAAGTACCCCACTTGTATATGTCATAACTATATTGCCTAGTGGGCCTTACAAATCTCATAGGTCTTCAAAAGTTACGACGACTAAATTGTATTCCGTTTTCACATATCTCCAATTAAAGGCTCAAAAAACAAGAACAAATAAACAATTCAGTTTATCTCGAATATTTTTGAAATAAAAAGAATCATCGTGAATTTTATTGCACCATTTTCTTCTGCGAAAAATACTGCATATTTCCCGAAATCCCCATACATACAACCGAATCAGAAACAGCCTGGATGATTTTTATCTCGAGTAGTCTATAAAGGTGAAAACTCTCCCCGGAATAATAATATCGCAATAATTGCCGAGGTATTGCCACTGGATATGGAATATGATATATGGTTCGCATTAGCTGATCAAAATCACGACCCGAAAGAACTCTTCTTTTCGAGTTAGATTATCCCATGTCGGAAATATATTTTTTCGAAAGAACTGCCTATTGGCTGTGTGCACGACAATGGCGCAACATTTCGGGACTCGGGAATTATTTGACAGTTAGATGACAAGCCATGTTTTGATGATCTCTACCAAAATCAAGTGAAAAACTCAAAGAAATATGAAACATTGTCGATATCTGAGAGCAATTTATAATATTTGTGAGTTGAACAAATGGATTCTATAATGAGAACAGGATCTGAAACCATATATTTCCAACCTCAAATTATGATGATGAAAGGTAATGAATTAGCTTCAGCACATTTGAGAAATGTTGAAGAACTGAGAATCAACGGCCAACGTTATCTGATAGAAGCCCAATTATTTGGCAAACCTCAGTGAAGTTAACATCCTACAAAACATCTTCGAATGTAAGTACCCTGCGTTGTTGTTGAGTTGAGCTGGATTTGGTGAGACTACTATGTTCCTCCTTACCATAAATCGTTTGTACAAAAGTGTGAACTCATAATATCGCGAAAATAAAATTTATTCAGTGAAATCGTTAAATGAGATTGTCACACTTACTTTTTCCTTGTTTACAGCAGCTATCAATTTCTTTCTTTGTTCGAATTTCCAGGCCGATTTATGGAAAGTATTAAATTTACACAAACAATTTTTTCCATTATTTGCACAATTCACAATGCAATGAATTTAATATGGAATTATTAAAATGAATTTTACAGTCCCGATATGTTTCTCATTTCTGCCACAGCATGCGCTGCGATCGATTTGATTGTCCACACCCAGCAGAGCCAATATTCTAAATATAACTGAAAACACACACACGTATATTCATGGAAAATGAGTAATCATTTCTCACATCAGAACGCCAGGATAAAAAAAAATACTGTTGACCGCATGGGACTATTCAGAAAAATATGAGAAAAATTGAGTACTTAAAATAACATTTTTCACTTCGAATATGTTTTCCGTGGTTATAACGGAGGCTGTGAGCTAACCGTTTTAATAATTTCAAAGCATTATTATTTTTGGTGGTTAGCTGTATGACTCACCCTGTAGAAAAAGTAAAAATAGCGGAATCTTTCAGCCTCAAAATTGTGAACGGGTAGGTATTAATATTATGAACTAATTTCTGTGTGGCGCAACTGTAGTATTGAGTGTTTGCAAAAACCTATTGTGATTTATTCGTGAATCACCCTGTAACAGTAAATTTTGTTAGATGTTCCTTTTCATGAACATCTAACCAAAACTTAGATTGAACTTATATACGCATCATAAAGTCAATCCAGATTTCCAATTTGAAGAAAAAAAAGCTGATAAAATCAGCCATTTTCCACTTCGACGCACTGTATTTCGAAAACTGGTCATAGGATCGGAAGTAAAATTAATGCCTTCAAAGACGTTATAAAAATCATTATATACTGAGAAAATGGTTGAATTTGACGGGGGAAATTTTAGAATGTATGGATTTTGAACTTTTTTAAAATAGAATACCTTCCGACGAATGAACCACCTTGTATATTCTGAAGTTCAGAGACACACATACTTTGGTAGTATTACCTTTCCCAAAAATAAATCTATAAGTACAAGGTTTTGAATTAATCCTAAAAAAAGAAATTAATGTTGTGGTTCTCTCTATAAAACACCCTGTATAAGAAATGTGTACTGTGCAATGTTTTTTGTCAAAATACTATATTGAGGAATACCTTTGGAAAATATGTTACCCTGACGTCACAGTAGAGAAAGTGAGATTTTGCAAAATATTTACTGTCACACATTTGTGAATCATCCTGTAATTATAAATATTTTCAATCTTACTTATTCACTCATCTATTACCCAAAAATGTAGTAAACGTGTGTATGCAACAGAAATTCAATCTAGCTCGAAAGTTGAAAAACAAAAATCCGAAAAACTGGGCAATTTTCAAATCCACGTATCAAGAAAACTAGTCATAGGATTGAGTTGGGTCCATTGAAACTTTTAGTTACTAGGTCGAGTACAACAAAACAAAGTTTCAGAAAATTTTACCGGTCGCCACTTTACATAAGTGCAGGGTCCTTTGTTTTTTATGCTTTCCTTTGTTGTAGATAGCGAATAGAATTCTGGTTTTCATGTATATTTTCGGCTGACTCAATACAGTCAATACATATCGTCGGCTTCACAACCAAATCACGTAACTCCACTTTTGCTCAAAATTGACATTTTAATGCCATCTGCTACAGAAAAATAAGTGTAGAAATCCACGTAGCTCCCAAAAATCAACTGACTTCTCAGTTTTGCTACAAGAAAATCACGTATCTCTAATGATTTCATTGTGAACTTTGCAAATCACGTATCTCTGCAAGATGCAATGAGGTCTTGACAACGTGGTAGTGTTTTAATATTTGATGAAAATAAAACTTCTTTCGAAAAAAGTTCTGAAGAAATAATTCCGTGAGTACCTGTTTATGTGATACAATTATTTCACTAGTTTATAGTACATCTGTTGCCGGGAAATTTCGTGCTGTTGCTGACTACATATGATATGCTAATTTCAGATATATAAGTAGATTCTTTTTTATCAGCTCTAGTTTTTGACTTTCAGATATCTTCGTTCAAAACAGAAGAAATTCATTAAAGTCATGAATTAATCATTGAGTACTAAAAAATTTCGCTTCAAAACTCTACTCTTATGTGTGGCCTAAGGGTACAATATCGTTCCTTTAGCTTTGTACTGTGAGCAATTAGATACCCCAGCGTATTCATTTCCGTAATGTAACAGAATGCATTTTAGGCTACGTTTTGAGCTATCAATGAATAAAGGCCCTTCACTTGATTCATATTATTTCAAACCCATTTTCATCCACAATTTGTTAATATCTGAACAAAAAGCAATATTGCCGTCTTCGGAAAAATACCTCCGTAATTATTTTTCTCTTTAACAATAAAAATTAATTTTAGGGCCTGGAGGAAGCAAATTTTTGTCTTCCAGTCTTGATGCCAACAATTCTGAAGCTTGTTTAGAAAGATTCAGAAATTTTTTACAAGATCATCTAACTCATTCTGAGAAAAACATTTTGGCTCATTTGATACATCTTCAAAATCGGTATAATTTTATGATGGGTTTGGTTCTTTATTACTAAGGGTTCAAATATATTTTCACGCACTGAAGAGTCAAGTGAATGTTGCACTGGATGCTGAGCACAAGTAGTACTTGGATACTGCCATTTAGCTCGATTTTTAGCGTTTATGCCTTTTCTGTTGATACCTACTACAAAAGAAACAGTCATCGAGATGATCTCGTGGTTCTCGCCAAATGGTTGATGTTCCAAATTTAAAAGCACTTCCTTTGCCATTTTTCCATAATCTCAGATATTCAACACACGATTTACAAACACAATCACAATCAAAACTTGGCATTTTTATCCAAGAACATCTCAATATATGGAAAATAGGTATTTTTAACGTACTCTGATATAACTTTTCTACAATCGTTAAACATATATTCTCCACATATGTAGCAAACATGATTTGGGTTGTTTGAACAACGTCTCCTTGAACTACTAATGTCACAAAAACTTAAGATAATAGTCTCAACATAGTGAAGTATGCACGTTATTAACGGATAAATACGCATACATTATAAATATTAAAACAAAAAGTAGGATAGATTTGAAAAAATCATATCATTATTGAATATTATCTACCACAAAATTCACGGCAACAGACAAAAAATTTAATTTTGTAAACTGGTGTTATCTTCATCGCAAATTTCATATTTTTCTATGAACAGCCATTAACATTTTCTAGTGGAGTTAGGTAGTTTGCAGCACATTTTATAAGAGTAAATATAAGAGTTACGCACTTTGCTCTTGAATTATTTTTAACTCTGTTCAACTTATTAACAGGGTATTAAAAAATTGATACAATGATTATATTAACGAATTGGAATCCCGAAGAACCAGCCGGCTGGTCAGGTTAATGAGAGTGTTATCGATATCTGAAGGCAAGTAAGGCTGGGCGCGGCCAGTAGTTGGATGGTGTAGTAGCATATTCACAGCTGCAGGCGCCATATCAAAGGGCACGAGATATGGTGATAGATATACCGTCCTTCGGAGGGAACGTTAGGAGGGCGGTACCGATTTGGATATTGAGCTCGTTAAAGAGTCCTACTTCTGGTTGAAAACCATAGGATGCTGCAATAAATAATAAATAGGCCGACGTTGAATAAAGAAATGAAATAAATTGCAATCTCGTTGCATTGGGATTGCAATGAAATGATACCCAGCCTTATATCAACAGAGAAAAAAAATCAAAGCTGAGAGGTTTGAACATTTCAAATTTTGAAACGGATTTTTTATCCATTCACGATAACATTCCCCACTATTGATTATTACATTGCTGAGTTCTCACTATCATCTTTGATACAGTTTTTATCCATAGGAATTTCATCCATTTCACGTTGATATTTTATGTTAGTTTCAAGTCCTCACTATTATTTTTAATGAAGTTCCTATTCAAGTTACTGATTTATTAATTGCCTAGCAATAATAAAAACTCGGAAATGTACGTAACTCCATCTTAAGTTTTTGGCAATTACTGTAACTCCCTTGATGAAGTAATTTCAAAAAAATTACCAATATCTATCACTGCATAGGTTCGACATATTTGAAATGTATGACATATAATCAATTGGAATTTTATTGTTGAATATTATTCAATTAAGATACTTTTTTGTGCCTCCTGTGAAATTGCTGAATTTGGAGTTGGATTTCTTGTGAAGCCGACGACGATATTGCCATGCTATCTAGAATGAGAATGACCTAACAACTGAAGTAAGTTAATCAAAATATCCTTCATTGTTTGAATAATGAAATTCTTGTTGACAACTCAAGAATATAAATAAAACGATGTCGCGGCTAGTCGAAAAGTTCGATTTCAGAATTAATTTCTGAAATTGCTACCAATCAAGCTAACGAATTATCTATCAGAGAAAATGGTACATATTTTCGTTAGAAAGCACAAACAGCATTTCTATTTTGGATAAACCTCAATTTCTACGATCAGAAGTTAGGGAAGGATTTGAGTCTTTCTGACTCAACTAAAAAGAAAGAAGTATAACGAAACTGGTTTTCTTTCGATCGATTCAACTATAGAATTCCATAAGAAAATCAAAGAATTGAAAGTTCAGATACAAAATACTGAAAATAAAAAAGTTCACACATCTAGTGATGAAGAGCACACAAGGATATATACAGTATTAACTTATAGTACGAGAGCTAGCAACGTCGGGAAAACAAGAATTTCAGGTAGGCCAGTTTTTAGATATGCTATCTCTCTCACTCTCCCGGACGTCATACGGGCCACCTGGCTGGCGGTAGTGGTTGCGTTCATCAGTGGGCATCGTACCTGTACAGGTAAAATATCAATTTTTCAAATAATTTTAAGAAGGTTCCTTTTTGTTTTATTATTTTAATTGAACTTTTTGACACATGAATCTATTATTGCCAGATATTTTTATTGTTGTTTAAACTGTGCCAGACACTAATTTTGAATGAAAAAAAAATTGTTTTCGAAATATTTTAGTATGGCTGAAATTTTTATATGATGTTATTTAAGTATCTAAAAAGACGAAATTAATTTGCCAAACAATAATTCAATTGTTAAACCATCAGCATGACGATCTTAAGGTGAAAAGTGATGTGGTAGTGGAAAATAGTTGTCAAAATTTCAGAGAGAGGACTAAAAACCATTGCATTGATTTGTGGATTAATACGGTATCAAAATAATACTTTATTGTTGTACAAAATTGAGATAATGATCAACCTCAAGTATGAAAATTAACAAAAATTTGGATGGTTACGTGAAAATTAAGGTTAGATTTTTTAATCCATAATTGTATCACAAAAAACGGAGGCATCTTGATAATCATCATCATCACCAACTTCATTACTGCTGTCATTTCCATTGTCATCATCGTCTTTTGAAGTGTTATCGTTGAGTAATAAGTTATATATCTGTAATAGAATGAAAAATTTTATAATCTTTCGGCAAATAAATTTATTAGTATTTTATTTTTAATTTTTACCTTTAATAAATGTCGGCAATTAATGATGGTAATTGCTCTCCAACAAAACAGATAAAATCATATTTATCGTCGTTTATGGTCCAGCCGGAAGCTTGAGGTGATAGAGATGTTGGGTGTTTTAAATGAGCATTTCTCCAAAACTTTGTGACGTAACGAACTCGTAGTAAATGTTGATACAATTCAGCTTTACATGGTGGTAGGCTTGATGGGTCAAAATTACAGATTTTTTTCTCAAAATTATCGTCTGATTTTTTAGACCGGTAAGTGTTTGAAAACAGATGGAACCGAACGTCATTGACGTTCCAAGAATCATGAGCTCCGTAAATATGACAAATTAATTTTTCTAAGATTTTAAATGTCTCATCCAGCAATTCTTCATCATCTGTTATAATATTTCGACAGGCTGACTGATACTGTTCTGATTGCTCTAACAGTTTAAAAGGTCGAAGTTTACCTTTCCGGAAAAAAGCTGGTGTGTAGTCGCATCCTGTGAGTGCGTGAAAGCACGGTAGAGCTTTCGATAAAGAATTCCCTGTGTGGATGTGTTTTGTCAACATTCTTCAAATTCTCGTAATATTTAACACGCCATCGAGCGTAGTTCGGCTGATTAACAATAAAAAATAAATTTGTGATTTTTGGAATTACATGCTTGAACATTTCAAAATCTCCCATGCGTATGCTCCTTGATAAAATGATGTAATAATTAACTAGTTGGATGTAGGTCATGTGGAACTGAGCAGTTTTACCATGATCACCTTGTCTTGTTTTATCCACGAATTTTTTATACGAAGAGAGCAGCCGGGACAATACCTGATTCGGTAATGATTCAGCAGTCGTAGTTGAATGGGGAACACCAAAATTTTGATATTGTAAAAGATCATCAAAGAATTGCTCTTTAAAAAAATTGTGTTCGACTTTTTTTGTTTTCAATATTTGCAAACCTACAGCCATCAAGGGATGCAGATGTTTACAACGATTGAAATGTTTGCCTTCAATGATTCCGTTCACCGAGCCTGATGCTATTATCTCACTTTCAACCATCATATGTGATGATCCGCACTCATTGCTTCAAAAAATGCGATCATTTAATGAAATGAGCCAAGATGTATGAACAGATTATCAAATTTTGGGGTTTCTGTTGCCTGAATTTTGAGAGCTATTTTAGCAATGGCCAAATCATATGTTATTTGGACGTATTTTTGGTCACATTCCACACCAACTTTTTGAGCCTGTGTCATTGTCAATTTCACTACTGATGTCTCTGTTGGTGACAAATCGATTGGAGTAAGGTAGGATACTTCTTATTTTGGAGTAGTATCCTTTATAATTCTACAATCAAATCCTGTCCACATTGAAGTGTTTGGCACATGGAAAAAGAGTGAAGCCATATGTAATAAATCAATAGTTTGTACTAAAGAAAAAGTACTCGGAATATATTCTCAACAGGTGTTAATCGTACTAACATTTGCAATCGGGCAGAAATCGGAACAAGTTCATGAACAATGGCTTCAAAGGTTCGTCTCCTTTTTGCTGGTGGTGGTAACATGTCGGACTGATCACTCCTAGAATTGATATCACTTTCACTAGGATCATCATTATCAATATTTTGATATACTTATTATTCCTAAGGTGTCATGCAAAGTTTCTTTTCCATTAAGAGTATCAACGTATCTATCAAAGTTATCGAAGGCTACACCTGTGCATAACGATGATTTCCGAATAATTGACTGTAAATTTTCTATTTTTTCTAGCAACTCTTGATTACTTGATTTTGTCATCCACTCTGCTATCTTTTCATAAATTTTTGCATTATTTGAGGAGTGTAAAGTTTGTTGTTTACCTTTTGATTGCTTGCGATATTTTCCACAAAAAAAAAACTTGTTTGACATTTGAATTTGTTTCTATATTTTCCAAACTTTCAGGCTCAATAATTGCATCAGAAGTGTCAATTTATTGGATATTAACTTCTGTATGTGGATTTGGAGACGTATTACCTGGCAGGGTTTTGCCAACATCTACTGCATTATTTGATATCGGAGTTGAACTAGATGTGCTGGGAAGATCTACTGTTGACGATAAATTAATTTCAGATAAATCACGGTATTTTGCAATTGAAGCTTAAAACTGCTGTAACAATTTCTGTGATATCCATCAGTGTCATTTTAATTTATCACTAGCCATTGTTACACAGTTTCGTTAAAAACATTAAAAATAACAGCAACGAATACACCAATGTGACTAAACTGACGCCATCTTGACTACAAACAGCTGCTGTCGTCTATCTCGCTTGCGCAACTAGCGCGTGACAGTCTGTACTCTTCCAACATGCCCAATCACTTTCCACTTCTAGATTGGTCTGGCTGAAGGTTTAACAATTGAATTATTGTTTGGCAAATTAATTTTGGCTTTTTATATACTTAAATAACATCATATAAAAATTTCAGCCATACTAAAATATTTTGAGAACATTTTTTTTCATTCAAAATTAGCGTCTGGCACAGTTTAAACAACAATAAAAATATCTGGCAATAATAGATTCATGTGTCAAAAAGTTCAATTAAAATAATAAAACAAAAAGGAACCTTCTTAAAATTATTTGAAAAATTGATATTTTACCTGTACAGGTACGATGCGCACTGATGAACGCAACCACTACCGCCAGCCAGGTGGCCCGTATGACGTCCGGGAGAGTGAGAGAGATAGCATATCTAAAAACTGGCCTACCTGAAATTCTCTCTCGAAAACGTTGCTAGCTCTTAGACTATTAGGTTTCAATCTCATTATCAAATTATCAAATAATAACTACCTATTAGATAATTATCTAGTTAGTTTAACTTTGAATTCGAGACAAATCCATTGACGTTCTGACCTGACATATAGAGTTGATCAACACAAACGAATTAACTTCAAATACAAGGAGCATACAGGTAAACGCAAAATATGAATTCACTGAAATTTGATTGATTCATATTGTAATACTGATTGATTAACTGTATTTTATTTTTAAAACAAAAAAAATATTCAAATAGATTACTTTACATTTTCTCCTAACAGATAATAATAAAATCTCTATATGTACTTATATCAACTCCCCCCGTAAAATATAGTAAAAATATGTTTTTTTTATAAATTATACTATTAACAAATTAATTTTTCTTATTAAACGGGCAAAAAATAAGATTTTCGACACATTCCACAATTTTGAAAAAATTATTGAATTTAATTTACCAGATCTTGCAAATTCTTATAAGGCAGTGATTAATTTCAATCACCTGTTCTTCGGGACCCAGATTAGGCCTTCAGCTCAATATGCGAGGTCTTTTTGAATAACTTTTTTTTTCAATAAAAATAAAATAGTACTTCTTCTTCAAGTAAAAGTTCTTTAGATATATTAAAAAAATTAAATAAACTCTATCTCTCAATTAAGATGACTCTTTTTCTATGTTTTTCTTTACTATAATTCCAAATGATACACAAAATAACTTCAATACACATATTAGTAGAAATATTCGAAATATAGCAAATCTCAGTGAGCGTCAAAATAAAATCATGTCAATACAAAAATTAATAAAAAAACTAAGATCGCTACCCTTTGACAATAGGTAGAAAACAACCTATAGTTCCAAACCACTTCCTGAAATCCAACATTTCGTGTTACTATAAATAAAATAATTTATATTTCCCCGTTTCGTTTCGCTTTATGAGTGACCTGAATCTTTGCATAAGTTGACCCCGTAATCTAATAAGCAAAGCATTGCTCTACGTTAGGTGCCTGTTCGTGGCCCCGTAATTTTATATCTCTGGCAAAGCCAAAAATTACTGCAACAACCACTCTTGGCTATCGCTGGCGCGATAGCCCGTTGGTGAAAACCCGTGATTCATGCGTTACCCCAGCTAGCCGACGACTCCCCGTAAAAACTTTTTCAAATGCCAGTTCAAAAACCAAGAGACGCTATGATTTTAATTTTCATTGGTCACAAATTCCCCTCACGATGAGTGATATGAGTCAAAGTCCACACTGGCTTCTCTCGCATTCTGCCGACTTGACAGAATTCACCCGCCCAGTTGAATCAAAGTTACTTTGTTGAACAGTTAATTCCGTTTTCTGAATGTATATTCTAAAGAGGTTATGTCACTGGTTTCGACGTGGTGACGTAATCGGTAATTTTTTCAAATTGAAATAGATGTGTGATACTTTATCTGAAAGGTCTTTCAATACTGCATTCAATGATAATAAATAATTTGATTTGTTTGTACAGGGTGAACAAAAATTAATATTTTATTTCAGTAAGAGAACAACTTTATATCTAACAAAATACAACATTTAAATATAATATTAATTTTTGTTCACCCTGTAATCAAATTATTTATCATCATTGAATGCAGTATTGGAAGACCTTTCAAATAAAGTATAACAAGACATCAATTTAATTAAAAAAAATTACTGATTACGACACCACGTCAATACCTCTTAAGAATATACATTCAAAAATCGGCATTTAAAAAAAATCGATCTCTTTCAGGATTTTTGTCAAAAGTACATTGCTTGCGAAATATCAAATTTGTTCCATAATTTAGCCACACACTGTATAAGCTGATTTGACACCGAAATCACACCGAGTTTCTATGTACCGAAATGAGAACTCTTTTCATCAATTTATTCACGTACTTGAAATCGAAATTGATGAAATTCGAAAAATTAAACATCTTACCCTGTGACCAAACTAAAGCAATAACAACAGGGTGTTACAATATCGATTTTCTCTTTGTGTGTACATCTTAGAGAAAAACTTTTCAAATGAATTCTGTGCAGCTTATGAGGCTTTATCAATCGAACAATATTGGTATGAAAATGAAAGATTGAAAAAAAAAATCTTTCAACGCCCGCCATTTGAAAGCTTCTCAACCGATTTGGCCCATCTTTGAATTTTATCGGGATATTGATGAAAAGTAGTTTTATTTCATTCTGTTGATAAACAGGCTCTATTTTCATGTCTACAAATTTCGTCATATTAACTGAGTTTATTCATCTTTGTGTGTATGGTGGTCGTATTTTATTAAACCTGTATTTAAGTATTATGTCGATTTAATTTTTTTCTCTTTTTGTGAACAGAATATGAAGATGAAACAATAAAGTTGCAAAACGTCGACAATTTAGAATTTAGTTCTTCTTCAACATTTCGACGGAACTCTTACCAATTCAACACTTGAAAATAATTTTTATAATTGGAATAATATATTTACAGAAGGCCACTTCAATGTTTATCAATTATTTGGGCTAGTGTTAGAATGAGATCTGTAGGTCACAAGTCATCAATATCTCTACCCTCACGAAGAGCTGTTTTCAAGGAGGAGGTTTCGATAGATCAATTTATCAGATGTGACAATGAGATCATTTTTTATATCTTTGAAAATAGCAATCAGTCATCAATATGGAATTTTTCTATGAGATTGATGTTTTCTAAAAATCCGTGAGTTTGTCGGCTCTGGTGTGATAGTAATTATTCAAATCGCAGTTCTAACCAACGAACGAATTCCCTCATGACTTCCCCTCTAATATCACTTATAATGAACTTAATCTCTTTCGACTCTTCCTGCACTCTTTATTTTCCGTTTGTAGTATAACCTTTTCATCAGTTTGAGAGATCTTCTATAAACCCTCCTATATTTATCGTGGGATTGAAAGGATCTTAGGTTATTTGCTAATAATTTCAAACTTCTTGTGAGCCAGGGTTTTCTTTAATTGAAAATAATTAATGAAAACTCAATAATTTATAGTGAAATGAATAAAAAAGGAGTCTAGTAAGTCTGTTGTAAACTCATAATTATTTTACCTGAAAGGTAATTCTTTTTCTACTCGGAATTTTGGGGTGCAGGCAACTGCTCCATGATCAGATGAACCAGCAGAACAAAGCAGTTAAAGTCTTCGGGGTCGATATTACTAAGGATATGTTGTTAGAGCAGAATAGTGTGCATTGACAAATTCAACAAGTTGGGAAAATTGTTCAATAATTGAGTATAGAGTGACTCCGAACCAGTGAAATCAATACTCAAACCACTGGCAAGCAAAACCGATGAATTAGTTGGTAGTTTGGAGTGTAATTATTGAGATCAATCAAAACGAGGGTATCTCAGATAATGAAGGTATGTTAACACAAATAATATATAAATTCGGAGTAGACTTTATGCCACATAATGTTTCATTACTGAACTGAGTAGCATATTTAATTATATCAATGGAGTTCAGTTCTTGTGATAATTTCTTTCAACAAAATTGACGTATAAGTGGAACTCGTGGTGAACTTTATTATTTTATTCAGTTGTATAAGTCACGCAGGGTTTTGCATTTCTTAGCGGTTTTTTATTCTTCTGGGTAAAATGTAGTGTGGGCTCAGTTCATGACGGGCAACATTGTTTCTTATAGAAAGCCCCCGCTTTTTGATTATAAACATTCAGTAAAAGTTTTTTATAAAATGCATACTGATATCGGCATAACTTAAACTGTAGGATGAAAAGTTATAAAATACAATGGTATTGTTTGAAGATAGCATGTTGATGTGAACGCTAATATCAATATTATATCCCGTATATTGAAGTTTGAGTGCTGTGGGATCTTTATCCTCTTAGAAGTTATTATGTTTATTAGTTGATGAACCTGTTTTATATTTTTGTTGGTGTGTGTGACAATGTGAAAAAAAAACGATGGCGTGGCCAGTCGAAAAGGTAGATTTCAGAATAAAATTATTGATCCTGAAAAAGCCATCAATCAAGCTAACGAATCGTATGTCGGAACAAATAGAATATTTATACTAGAAAACCCAAACATCATTTCTATTTTTCTATAAACCTCAAACTCTACAATGAAAAATTGGAGAAGAGTTCAAATCTCTCTGAACGCTTTTAATATTTTTTTGTATCAACCTTAAACCAAAAGTTGGTAAAGGATCCAAATCTCACTGAATTCTTGCCAATATTTCAATATAACCTGATTAAAAAAGAAGTATAACTAGCATACAATGATGAAGACAGTACTAACTTGGGTTCAAATCCTAATATCACTTCGAAAATTGATATTCAATATATAACTTCGAAATCCATAAATTTCAAAATACAATGATTTCAGAGTATCTGACAAGAGCAAATAAACTTCAGATGAAAGGAGCAAACGAGGTGAATAAAAGTTAATTCTCATGAATTTATAGCAATTTTTTATTTGTGTGTACAGAAAAAATGAATTAGAATGAAAGTTGTAGAGCTCACAAAGCTCTATCAAAAGACCTATAGTTTTCCAATATTGGTATGAAAATGAAGGAT
The DNA here is from genome assembly GCA_018342105.1 of Gonioctena quinquepunctata. Lineage (NCBI taxonomy): Eukaryota > Metazoa > Arthropoda > Insecta > Coleoptera > Chrysomelidae > Gonioctena > Gonioctena quinquepunctata. Next base: position 281,136 of record JAFIRS010001374.1, on the reverse strand, counting down.
TGATATTTTTTTTAATCTTTCAACAGCCGCCATTTTGAAACTGGTGGACCGATTGGGCCCATCCAAATCCATATTATTTTAAAAATAATAATCTTAAATTATATTTAATGTAACCCATTTCTTCTTTCTTGGGTGAATATTTTTCTTTATGAATTTATCTAAATAATTTATTAAAAATATTGATTTGTGGCATCAAAGAGATATATATATATATATATATGTCGTTATGTTATGAAAAACCAGTATTTTAAAAGGAAAAAACCCACAAAAAGAATAATTACTTAATAGCTATTAGTTTCAAGAGATAGTTTTTACATAATTTTTGAAATTTTATTTCCTTTATTAAGCCTCTGTATAATATGAATAGATAAAAATATCCAAATACTAAAACACAATCAATTTCATACACTGTCATAATGATTACAACCCATAATTGTTCAAAAGACAACAAAAAAGGTCTAGATTTACAAAATCATTCTGAATAAAATGTGATCAGCAAAATCATAAGTATATATATATATATATATATATATATATATATAATATATATATATATATAACTAAGAATAGCCATATATATAACTAAAAATAGCCAATGGGAGAACAACAAACTTCTTGATGACAATAGCCAATCAGGGAACAGTATGGTCAAATGTAAGATTTGAAATTGTGAGAAAATAAGAACGGAAAAGTGTCAGAGACAATTATCACTGAAAATTGTACATAGTTTATAAGAAAGGAAAAATAGTTTTATTTATAAGTATTGACAAATAACCCCAAAGAATAAAAATGTGACAATATAGTGCGCGAATTCAAAAATTCAAATCAGAGGGAATGAGGAAAAATGGTATCCAGGAGACGAAAAAACAAAGCGAGAAGAGATTGAAAATAATTTGAAAAAGAATGCAACGTTTTGTTTGGAAGAAAAGAAAAATTCAATAATTTCAACATTATGAGAGAAAACCAACATTACCTTGTTTGTACACCACATACAAATATTCCAAAGCTGATTTCTGGATTTGTATGGTTCCTTCTTTTTGGTATTGAGTTCCTGAGAGCATTGATTTGAAAAGGGAATCCAAATTCTGGGTGTGTATTGAACAGCGACAGTTCCAGCGTCAGGTATAAACTTTCCTAGTGCACATCACGAACTGAACAACTTCACTAATAACTCATATCCCATCAGAAGAACTTCATTTCATTTGATTTTGAACTATTAAAGAAATTTTCACTGTCAAGGAAAAAGTGAGGTTGTGTCTATTTATCCATGACCTGTTTCTCATGATTATCCATGAAAATTTGTAGATTGACCATAGAATAAGTTATCTATCGTAGGCCAGGTTAATTCAAGTTTTCCTGAATAAAGGAAATAATTGCTTTTTGATACTTTGTCGTTTGTTTTCCACAATTATCAGCAATCATACTTATAAACATTGAAAAGATTGAGATTTGACATCAAGCAGTGGTTAGTGGCTCAATTGCCTGAACCGGCTATCTGAGACAAGAGGCGTACCAACTGAGTTTAGCTGTGGTAAGAAAAGTGATAACAATTGGCAGCAACGTGACGAGAGAACAGTGACGTTAGCTAGCAAATTATTATATCATTGCAAAATATTATACAGGGCAAAAAGTATATTTATAAGAATAAAAATAATAATAAATATAAACGAAAATAAATAGCTATTCATATTACATAACAATTTAGCGCCCAACGCGGTGCGAAAATATTTATATGATAATAATAATAAATTAAATAATAACAAAATTCAATATTTATACAATTCTTATTACATAACATTTGGCGCCCAACGTGGGGCGGAAAAGGCGAAAAAGGCGAGTAAGGGCAAGTAAAGGAGAAATATTATTTCTTAATAACACTGGGTGAACATTAGCAATTGGTATTTCAACGTGTGAGGCTAAATATTGGTGAATAAAAAATGAATTTGAGAGATGGTAAGAAAGTTGGATTGGAGGAAGGTGCAGAAGGTAGAGAGAGGGGTGATCAGGAACAAGGAGAGAGTAGTAATGTGAGAGGGATAGAAATAAAAAGTGAGAATACACAAATGGAGAGTCAGCTTAAAAAATTCATAAGGAAGAAGAGATAAGAAAAAGAGAATTGTAAAGAAAGATGAAGAAAAGTAAGAATGAATGAAAATATAGGAAGTATAAAAGATGAAATAAAAGAAATGAAAGAAAATTCAGGAAGTATGAGAAATGAATGAAAGAGCAAATAGAAAGAATGAATGATGGAATGAGAGAAAGTATGGGAAGAATGGAGGGAAGGATGGAAAAAAATGGGAAATATAAAGAATGAAATGAAAGAAAGTTTGAAAAATGAAATAAAAGAGTTGAAAGAAAACACAGCGAGTATGGAAGAAATATTAAGAGAATATGTGAAAGAAAATATAAAAGATATGAAAGAAAATATGGAAAGCATGGAAAATAAAATACAAACTTTAAAAAAAAAAATTTTTAAATAAACAATTAGAAACTAAAATTAAAAGGAATTTTAGTGGAAAACACAAGAAGTATCCACTAAAAATAATCATGTAGAAAGGCAGGATGAAAAAATAAATGACATGAAATTAGATATCAATAGTAAACAAGGAAGAGTTACAAATGAAATAAGTACTCTCGATAAAAAAGTTGAAAAACAACATAAAAATACTTATTTAAAAATAAGAAATGTAGAGAGTGAAATAACTAAAAATGTAGAAAAGATAAAATTAACAGAATTAAAAAAAATAATTTAGATAGTGGAATCATCAATAATTGTCATGGAATACAAATAAATAATAAATTTGAGGGAGTAGTTATACAAAAAATAGATGGTAGTAACAGTTCATTAGAAAAAGATGATAAACAAATACAAAATATAAAAATGAATCTTGATCACAAAAATAATGAATTTATGGATAAAATAAACATGAATAATAAAGAATTTGAAATTAAAAAGGGGAAAATATATGATAAAGTAACAAAAGTGAGAATATATGACAGAAACATGGTGAAAATGAATTTTGAATTGCAAAAAAGGAACGAAAATGATAAAATAATTATAATAAAAATGAATGACATGTACGTGGCTAACAAAAATCTTGAAATGGAAAAAGGAAACATAAATAAAAAAATAATAATGAGAATGAATGAAATAAAACTGGCTAATGAAAATTTTGAAATGAAAGAAAGTAAAACAAATAATGAAATAATAATAATAATGAATAGTAAAATGTTAAATATAAAAATAGGAAAGAATGGAAATAAATATTACTTTCAAAAACAAGAAAAATTGAAATTATGGAAATGAAAATAGTTGAAAATGTTAACATGAAATTTCTATTGAATTTAAAAAAAGGTTGGAAAAAAAAAATTCCAAGGAAAAAAAAAAAAATTTAGGGAATAATAAATTATAGGTAAACAAATTCAATAGGTAAGTTAGGGAATAAAAAATGAAAAAAGTTGAAAAAATAATTTAATAGATTGGTAGGATTTCAGAAATATTTGAATAAAATAAAATAAAATGGAAAACAAACATAAAGAAAAAATATAAAGAGAGAAAATATTGGAGAAAACAAAACAACGCATAAATAAAAAAGTATAGAAAGAAAAGGAAAATATTGAATAACAATCATAATTCTGAAAAACAGAAAAGTTGATAGAATTATTGGTACAGGTTAGTTAGATAAAGTAAAGTGAAAAACAATATAGATTATAAAGAAGAAAAAATATAGAAATGGATAATAAATAATGTGAATTTTGAAGAAAAATGAAAAGAAATAAAGATAAAAATTTTAAAAAAAGAAATGAGAGTGGAAATGATAATAATAATAAAACTAAAGAAGTATATTATAAGGAATATGACGATGATGATAAAGGTATATTGATGAATAATATGAAGGTATATTAATAATTAAAATAAAGGTATAGTAATGAATTATAAATGAATATAATAAGTTAATTATGTGTGAATAATGAAAAAGCAAAAGAGTATATGCACAGAATAAAAGTGAATGAAATGAGAGATTCAAATTAATAAAATATCCAATTCAATATGAATATAAAGAACAACTGAAGGAAGAGATAGAAAAAAAACAGTATAATTGAAAGCAGTACCAATAATGATAAAATTTAATTGATAATTGAAAATAATATCAGTATAAAATATAAAATGAAAATGAGGTAATCATAAAATATAAAATGTCATATATGAAGATATCTTGAAAAGTTTTCTCTTTTCATTCGAAGAAATGTCTGAAGTCAAGTTATTCTGGAACAAAAGAACGTAGTACTAGTAGTTGTAAATAATAGTTATCGTTGTAGAACTTGTTTTTCTTGAACTGGTGGGAAATCCAGCAAAGTAGTTTTCTGAAAGTAGAAACATAGTATTAGTTAAAGTAGATTCAATAACTGTAAATAAAGAAATTGATTTCAAAATTTTCTCACTAGTAGAAAATTATTGAATATAAATTTAGGAATGTTGTTATGTTATGAAAAACCAGTTATATATTTTAAAAGGAAAAAACCCACAAAAAGAATAATTACTTGATAGCTATTAGTTTCAAGAGATTGTTTTTACATAATTTCTGAAATTCTATTTCCTTTATTGAGCCTCTGTATAATATGAATAGATAAAAATATCCAAATACTATAACACAATCAATTTCATACACTGTCATAATGATTACAACCCATATTTGTTCAAAAGACAACAAAAAAGGTCTCGATTTACAAAATCATCCTGAATAAAATGTGATCAGCAAAATTATAAGCTTGAAACATACAGTATATGAAATTGTATATAACTAAAAATAGCCAGATATATGATACGAAAATGGAAATTGTGTCCGAGAGAAATACATGAAAAAGGAAAATGTCCAATATTGGACAAATTATAAAATTAAAGAAAAAATCACCCTTAAGCGGGAGTCTAACCCACGACCTTTCCATCTCTAGTCAGACACTCTACCAACTGAGCTATTCGAGGACATGGGAACCGCCGCATATTTGTGAATAATTTTTTCCCATAAACTAACCCCCATCATCTTCGTCACTTACACAGCACTGAATTTAAAGGTGTGAATCGTCGTTTTCGAACAAGGACCAGTGGCTCAGGTGGAAGAGCGTTCGATTAGAAATCGAAAGGTCCCAGGTTTGATCCCTGGCTGATCCACATTTTTATTTTTCAGTTCTAGTTTTCATTTTCTCGTTTGAATGCCACGAACTATTTTCATTGATATTTAATTACAGACGCTATCTACTTCATCATTTAATGTTAGTGTTAGAATGAATAGAAAGATCGAAAGTGCTTATCAATGGCCATCAAGACACGTTAACCTTTCACTCTAACATAATCGTCGACGTGACGATTTTAAAATCGTCACGTCGACGATAATGTTTTAACTTTTATCAATAAAAGTTCAGGAAGATGATCTCCAACCACTGCTGAAATTTAGCCTAATATATAATTCGAAAATGGAAATTGCGTCCGAGAGAAATACATGAAAAAGGAAATTGTGGCATATTGGACAAATTATTAAATCATAGGAAGAACCATCCTCAAGCGGGAGTCGAACCCACGACCTTCTCATCTCTAGTCAGACGCTCTACCAACTGAGCTATTTGAGGACATGGGAACCGCCGCATATTTGTGAATGATTTTTTTCCATAATTTAATGTTAGTCATAGAATGAATAGAAAAGTACTTATCAATGGCCATCAAGACCCGTTAACCTTTTACTCTAATATCATCGTCAACCTGACCTGACCTGATTTCAATAAAAGTTCAGGAAGATGATCTCCAACCACTGATAAGATTTAGCCAGATATATGATACGAAAATGGAAATTGCATCCGAGAGAAATACATGAAAAAGGAAATTGTCCAATATTGGACAAATTATCATATTAAAGAAAAAACCATCCTCAAGCGGGAGTCTAACCCACGACCTTTTCATCTCTAGTCAGACGCTCTACCAACTGAGCTATTTGAGGACATGGGAACCGCCTCATATCTGTGAATAATTTTTTCCCATCATCTTCGTCACTTACACAGCACTGAATTTAAAGGTGTGAATCGTCGGTTTCGAACAAGGACCAGTGGCTCAGGTGGAAGAGCGTTCGAATAAACCAGGATAATTTGAAGGCTATGAAATTTATGAAAATACAATTAAAAGAGTAGAGGATTGCAATGAAATTGGTCTTCTTTGGAGTCAGAGCTTTCAGAGAGCGAATATCGAGTCTTACAGAGATTGAAATATACCGAAAAAAAGTACCAAAAAGATGACGAGGTCGAAAAGGAATATTTCCTGAGAATCAGGTTTTATATAGGAAAGGGCTATGAGACAAAACTCAGTAGAAAAGAAATGCAAGTAAAAGGATCTCGAACCTGGTACCTTCCGCATTTTGTAGTTGGAAATCCAAATGAGCCAAATAAAATCAGGTTGGTTTTTGTTGCTGTATCCAAGTCAAATGTTCTCAGTCTAAATAATGCTTTGTTGTCTGGACGTTATCTTCTACAATCGTTCATAATCTTATGGAAATTAGGAAAAAGGAGATATTGTTTCTTTGGATATGTGGTAGAAATATTTCACTAGGTTCGGATACAAAAACAAGATAGCTCCTCACAACGGTTTCTTTGCAAGTGAAGCACTATGGTGGTATGTTCAAGTGGATAACTTTTCATTTCGCCTCAGCAACCTAGAAAAACTGAGGGCAGAACCGCAAACAAAGAGAGGATTCTTGAGATCGGTGATGTCTTTATTTCATCCTTTAGGGTTCATAGCATGCTTCACCATGAAGTGTAAAATACTCCTGCAAGATATTTGGAGATCAGGGTTTGACTGTGATGCAGAGCTTCCTGAATATTTGAGAAACAACAATTATAAAACTCTAACTGCTAGGAGCAATAAGAAATACTTATACTAGTGACTCTGAAATGAATGAAGCATTTGTCATTAGAGGTATGCCTATTGGTTAAGAGAAAAAAAATGTTTTATCAGATATGAAGAAGTTTTCGAAATGGTTGAGATTAATAAAAACAACTGGTTGGTGTTTGAGAATCATAAAAAATCTGAAAACGAAGAATGAAAGTGAGATAATAAAAACTTAAAAGTGGAAGACTTGAAGGAGGCTGGAAGTATTTGGATAAAACGTTCACAATATGAATGTTTTGGCTAAGAAATTCGTCAAATGGAAAAAGGAGTTGAAAAAAGAAAAAAAAATTGTTTCACTTTCTCCAAAGGTAAAAAATTATATTTCGGTTTTTGGAGGTAGGACAAACTTGTCCCCAAATTTGAATGAAGACACTGAACAGCCGAAAATTTTATCCCCGGAACATCCTTATACCAAACTGCTGATTCAACATTTCTATGAATTATTTCGTCATGGATTGGAACGAAAATTTTGGATTTTCAATAAACGAGCAGCTGTCAAGTCGGTGTCCAGCCAATGCAATGAATGCAAAAAAATACGGAGCAAGCCTTCACCCTTCCGTGAATATAGGTATAAACGTCTTTGGACCTATCCTGGTGAAAATCGGAAGGAGACATGAGAAGAGGTTGGTATTGTTCATTGTTCATAGAGAGCATTCATCTGAAAATTTTCAATACACCAAACACGTACTCTGTAATTATGGCTATCAGGAGAATGTCGGCTAGAAGAAGGAAACTCGATACGATTTATTGCGTTAATGAAACACACTTTGGAGAAGCGCTCAAAGAATTACGAAATATGATTCAAGATCTGGATACATCACTATCGAAAATTATATGTCTAAAAAAATATAGAATTTGGGTTCATTCCTCCCGCTTTGGCGCATATGTGGGGCTCAAGAAGGGCTCATAGGATCTGTTGAACGAGTCATTGGTAATGTTTTCCATCAGAAACCATTGGTAATGTTCTCCATCAGATTGCAGACCCTATTCGCAGAACCAGAGGCCTCAGTAAATTCTAGACCTCTGACGAAATTAACAAATGATCCCAATGATATCGATGCCAAGTCATGTTCTACTTGGTTCGTCGGATAAGTTCCCCCCTTTTTCTGAAAATTCAGATGAAAACTGCCTGGGAAGAGGGCGAAAGTTATCAAGACAACTCTCAGACTACTTTTGGAGACGTTGGGTGAAAGAATATTTACCGACACTTTCCCGAAGAAACAAATTGACCAGTGATCGGAAACCAATTCTACTGGGCCATGTTGTCATTTCAGTTGATGACACTTTCCCCTAGATATCGATGGAAATTGGTGAGAATTACTAATAATGTCAAAAAGGTCAAGTTGGAAATAAATTTGACGTTAGTAAAAAAGTTTTTCATTGAAATTTGAGACTATTCAGCATAGAACTGAACAAGATACAAATTAAAACAAAAGTTTAGTTTTCACTTGCAATATGACGAAGTGATATGAAAACTAATGGATTCTGTGGAGATGCTATAGTGTATGAAATTTTGTCAGTATATGATTCATGTTCCTGTCGCTTGCCTAGATCACCCGGTGAATTAATGAATTGATTGCATTTTCTTAATTTTTCTCTGGCTTCAATGAGGAATATTTTGAGAAAATATTGTATTTCTTTATACTGATGGACTGTTGAAAATAATTATTACATTATTTAGAGATACACCCTATCACCCTATGTGACATGTTTATAAAACATTAGAATAAGTTCACTTGTTTAAGAAATGTCAGTTAGACGTGTGTGAAAATAATTTCATTAAAAAAGATCTTGTTGATCTACAAAACAGTTTATTCCAGTTATTAAAACCCTCAACCTATATAATCTCAACATGGACACTCTCTATATGATGTGTATGTGTAACTGTGACAGAATATGTGTGTGTATTAAAATAAAAGTTATCGCACGGCCCTCATATTTACAAAATATTCGAAATTTTCTAAGAAACGAAATTTGAAGAAGTTTGGAACCCTATAGCAAAAATGTTTCCTTGGAGCCAGGTCGTACCCATTGTCTAGAATTTCGATAATTTAACGGGTGTCGTTTTTCTATATGAGGCGTGGATGGTCCCTACGATGTATAAAAACCCTGTTGCTTGCACTTATACCTGTAGAAGTTTGGGATGGACTTGGCGACACTTGGCCCACTTGATAATAGAGATTACTAGAGTTTCAGATGGCACCAATTTCATTTTAGTTTCAATTCAGTAACAGAGTATATTTATTTACTCAGATTTCTTTTTGAAGCGAACTGTGCGCGGGTTCTAATTCTAGCTTTGCTATTGGTTTAAAAGAGACATCTGTCAAACTTCACCAATAGCAAAGCTAGAATTAGAAGCCCCCGAACATTGCACAAAGAAAGCAATATCGTGTTGTGTTTCGTATTTTGTACGATTTGAATTTGAGGTTAACTGCATTTTGACAGACGGAGAATTGAAAATGAAATTGTCATTGAATTGCAGAAAATATAAAATTCAATGCATACAATACAATGAACTATGGAAATATCATTATTCGTCAAGATTTGTACTTGTTTTTGGTACTAAATACAGGCGAAAATTCGAATCTGCGGCTTTATACTGTCCACCCAAAATGCAAATTTGGCCCATTCTACAAAAAGTATCCTTACACACTATACTACCTGAAAATAAACAATTCCTCACGCACTAATGAACTGATGAACGAGTGATTTTTATAAAGAACAAACTCAAGGAATAAGCTAAGCAAGATTTCATATCAGAGAGATGGAAAACGCATAAATGCCGACAAAACACTGAAAATAATTTCATATAAGATACTGCAGATGTCAGAAATTAAGTTCTGACATTAAGCGAGAATATAGACAAACATTTTTGGATGGTGCCATCTGCCACAGAGAGAGAAGCTCTGCTGAAGAAGGTGGTGTCCCCTCAAAAATCAAACAATATCGAATCAGTTCATTCACCAGGGTTTTTAGACATCTTAATGGTCCTTTATTCGATTTGACAAACACTGATAGTATTTCCATTAAACGATTGAAGACATCGATTTTCATCATCTAAATATCAATCTGTTCGACATATTTTTAGATATGCCCTTAGTGTTGAAATCCAACCTAATAATTAAAAATTTTCGATGATTCTTCAATAACGAAACCTAAATAGAAAATTTGAAAAGCATCTAGAAAGTAAAAAATAATATGTTTGATATTGGTAGTAATATTTTGATCCAAGCGTTGTCGCGTCGGGGGCCGCTAATTAAGACTCAACGATTTGATATTGTTGTTTTGATATTAACCTACGTTGATCAAAGTATTACTACCTATGTTCAACTTAAAGGGCCAATACATTATATTTTTATACTATTCAGAGGGTTTTTTTGTCGGGGGTTTTTTAAATTTTTAATTTAAGTTTTATTTCATGCTTTTTAAACTTTATATATTACTAGTAGACTCGCTATGATATACACTCCCCCACATTCACACAAATACTTTCCAGGACGAAACACGGAATTGCGACAAGAAATCTGCGTATTCTGACAATAATTGTGTTTTCATAAATATAATTACAATTGCAAGATTTTGGTAATCCAATATAGCACGTGCGGTTTTGAGTTTCAAACTGAAATTATTATTCCTACTTTTTTCTTTTCTTTGCTATTTTGTAAATAAACTTGATTGAATTCAATAAAGGATTATCAGAACATAAGAACTGTTTCATAAATGGAAAAACAAATTTAACTTCTGCTACTCACCTCTTGTCTGAAAAACATTGTTTTGGTAACGATTTAGAAATGTTACAGACAGAAAAGGAAGGTTATAAACTCGACCTTCTAGAAAGTCTGGAAACTAATAAATGCAAGAGGTCCCAATGATTGCTTAATGGCCTAAATAATTCTCCTTTGTTGAATTTGTTTCACTGACGATCAAACAGGTAATAGATATAATCTACGTTCTACTTGGTTTTATTCCCTAACGGATAATCCTTAATATCATCAATATCCTTAGTTAGCTTCATATACCTGCTATTAGCCGTCTTGACTATTTAATATGATACATCGTAATTGTTGAGTTAGTATTATCTCCACCTGAAGAAGCTATTGTATAGCGAAACACGTGTTGTGGTTTTGTAAACCCAGTTCAGTGAAAATAATTTAGTGAAGTGAGTGTCTTTTGTTTACTTTAAAACAATTATTGGAAAGACTGAGTTGCAGTACTTCAAAACTTTTACTTTATTATTCAAACATATTTTTACATGTAGAATACTTTGCAATTCTCACTCGAAGCAACTATTAGTACTTGCGATGCATTAAACACTGTCATACCACATTGTTTTATTTTTATAGTCTGTACCGTAATACACCATAAATACCGTACTGTATTCAGCACCCTACTGTATCATACCAAATCATTATCATTAATTCACTCAATCCCATTTAATCACTTTCCACGTTCGTAGTCCGTAATGTACCTCACCGTGTCTCATTCAGCACAGTACCATATTAAATCGTGTTTACCCATTCACTCAATCTCATTCGCTCATTCATTCTTTCATTCACTTTACACATTCATACACTAATTTGCCACAAACAGTACTACATCGTATATCAAAATTTCATATCGATTGAACGATGAAAGTAGCTCAGAATCCTCACCCATTCATCCCCATCTTTTCCCTGATCATCATCTATTTATTACCCATTTATTGAGACCATTCCAATGAGCCAAACACGATACCTTTGCTGTAAGTTAGTGAGGAGTTGGTATCTTGCAGATTTCGGGTGATGTTGCAGCATCGGGTCAAGGTTACTCTTGCAATATCATTGAAGTAACAGGATACCAAAATTCGAATCGATCAGACCTGTGGAAGCTGCTCACATCCCATCATCAACTAGAATAGAGCTGATGTTCTTCAAACGGCTGAACAGATTCTCTAGAATCACAGATCGACCAAGTCACTTTTCGAACAAAAAAAATAAAATCAAAATAGGTTCATCTGTTTGGGGCTACGATGCCACAGACAGACACACGTTAAACTTATAACACCCCTCTATTTGCGTCGGGGGTTGAAGTTGGCACTAAAAAACTGGGGTTGAGCATATTAGTAATTCGATGGTTTTAACGTTCATTGGATAAACATGTCTCTTATGTATGTATATCCAATGAACATCTGATCGAAATCCATTGGATTGAGTCCACAAATCAATTGTCAACCAATTTCTTATATCACACGCCTTGTATTTCACTGAATTCATTAGTGAAAATGTATAGCACGAGGGTTTCCTACGCCAAACAAGTTAATGACAACTATTCACTTCATTCCGTGTTCGTTGTTATTAGTGGAAGCAACTGGCAATTGGTAGGAGCTTGTACTTGGTTCATTTGAACACAACTTATCGCAAACCTCTGTAATATCACTTTATCATCAACTGAAAGCAATTTATTGGTTTTTTATACGTAAACATAACCAACAATTACGCCCCCAAGATGTGCCGAATGGAACCTCTCTTTCTCAATATTATCTATTAATTTTACACATTTTTCAAATGGCTACCAGATCGCATACAGACTTTCCAAATTTCTAGACATTTAACCCGAACTTTGTGCATTCAATATACAGAATGGAAATTTGCTAGCACTTGGAACACCCATTTTTTTCTAAATCACGACAGCAGTTTCATTTTATCAATGAGCTTTCCGACCTCTCAAAAATACTCTACCGACTTTTCAAATTTCTAGACGTGTAACCCTAACTTTGAGCATTCAATATACAAAATGGAAATTTGGTAGCACTTGGAACAACCAATTTATTTCTGAATCACGACGGCAGTCTCATTTTATCAATGAGCTTTCCGACCTCTCAAAAATTCTAAAAATATACAGTGTGATTTACATTTTGAATCACATTAATTTTTCCAAATATCAACCATATTGAATTATATGGCATTTATATTGAAAAAAATACTATGTGGAGAATGTTTCACACCTGAAATGCAATTCAGGCAAAGTATAATTGATTGTGAAAGGGGAAAATCGCTCGAAGCAAAGTAAGCTGTTGTAACAAATCAAAAACGATGGAAAATGTCAGAATTTGAGGAAAACTAATAGACGTACTCCAATTTTGTGATGAGAATTCAATAATAATTATAATTTATGTAGATTTCAATAAGATAATTGACATCGTGGTTTGCGTCGCGTTGACGTCGTGGTTTGCAGAAATAATATGCTTCTGCCGAAGAGGAGTATTTTGAAAATACTGAAAAAATTACCGCGAATGTTGATCCTTTCTACCTAGAGTCATCAAGAGGAAGTCAGTTGCGTTGGAGATATCGAAGTTCTTATGTTAGCTCACTTCACTGCCTATCCCATAAACTCATCGAAAAATTTACTTTAGCTTGTACATCAACAATGAACATAATTCAGAACAAACGTTAATAGCGCACCTTCAAATACCACCAGGTATAGCACTCAAAAAGCCGAGATTTAGCTATGAGAGTTGTATTTTTTTATAGCAGAACATCAAAAGATATACCTTTAGACATCTCAATTGAAAGTCGAATGGATGTATATAATGTGCGTACAAAATGGGGTCAATGTTGAATATTTCCAAACGACGCCTTTTTTTATACATCATTAGGGGTTAATTTTTTTTATATTCTGATCAATGTTCAGAAGTTCAATGTCCATTTTGTATTCACGGATATTTGGATCTAAGGGACAAAAAATGGATATCGATTGGACAACACGTGTTCTGCGAGTATTCTTCCGTTGAACAACTTTCGCTTTTGGTCACCAATACATAATATGATGTTGCAATATATAAAGGCCCCATTACATTGATGTCGTAATAAACGTTAAAGGACGCTAGTTGTGCGTTCAGCATGGTATTTCATAAAGAAACATGAAAGTTACCCGGGTGAATGAGCCACATTATACATTGCCGTATGCAATATGGAGCATAACACGTAATTGTAGTACCCAGAGTGGATTCGGTTTCATTTTCCATTGTGCGAAATGGAACATAACAAATTATGTGTAGTTGCGTTTGAATCGGAGCTGAAATAATGGTTTTCAAAATGGTGATTGCATATCGTGATGAGCAAGAAGTTGACTACGACCATGAGCCATGAAATGGTACACTCATGCAATTAGTAGTGCACTCATGGGTTGCTTCGTTGACCCATAGGATAATTATCATGAAATCCTGATAAATATAATTTGGTTTACAAAAAATGGTTCTTTGGTTGAATGGGAGTAGTGTATTTGGAGTTTATAATCAATTCGTTTCACTCATAAAATCTTTTGTAGTTTAAAAAAAAACTTGATATATAAAAGCAAACTACTGTCATAAGTACTTATCACTCTCTCTTCTAGAAGGCACGTTAGGTAGATCCAAAATTTGACTGATATGATGATCTCCTTATAGCAAGAGATTACATGACATTTTCCAATATCCTATCTCCTAAAAAAAATTAAAGACATTTATTTTTTTAATAAAAAAAAAAGAATGATGAAATAAATCAATACCATTTTCACGTGATGGCAGTTGATTATTCCTTGTCACATCGGTCCCTAGTGGCCCCTGATAATAATATAATCGTAATATATCTTCGAGTAGAATCTCTGTATGTCAGGATAGAAAGGAGATTATAGTCCAACACTGAGAATTAATATGTCTCAATTCCTTAGAAAATGCTCAAGCGTGTAGTTTTTACTTCTGTTTTGATTTATGCTCATTACTTAGTGGCACAGTTCTTTGTATAGTTCTAGCATCAAAGAGAAATAAACTACCGCTATAAATAAAACTGAAATGCAAAATTGCACATAGTTGTTGTTTCATTGTTCATTCAATTTCAATTGGAAACTCCGATAGATTAATGAGCGTCGAAATAATTTTCCAAAAACACTTGAATACTACCACCAGACCACGCGAAGAACATAATATTGTTAGGAATTCTCAAAGCAGACATTTTCAAAACTGATATAAACATCAGACAAGTGGATGAAGTGACTGTAGCTAATGACACTGTTGGGCAACATTTTTTTTCTTCAAATCCCGCCTGAAAATCTTGTAATTTATAGAAAAACAAAATTTTTGAGCATATTGGGAACCCTTAATTCGAATTTTAACCCATTGCTAGATAATTTTGAATTTTATTCATTAAAATAACATTAAAAAATTATTTTTTATCCGTTTTTCCTTCCGCTCACCAGGTACAAATTTTTTTTGGGAATTTTGACTCATGGATCATTGTTATAGGTATAATTTCCTATAAAAAACCCTGTTGCGTCGAATTTGTAACTCCAACGGGTTCGACGAATAATGTCATTTAAGCTGAATTTCCATAAAAATAGCAGTATATCGCGTTTATTCGCTGAACTATTGAAGATAGAAAGGAAATGTAAATGACAAATTTGTAGGGGGTTTATGCCCTACAATTTTGCTTCAAAATATTTTTACGTAGCTCTCATAGTTCAGCTGTTAAAGCCACTTAAAACTTAAAATTAACGAAAAAATCTATTTTTTTCAATTAAAACTAATTTATGAAATCCAAGTTAAAAAATTTAACGAAAAATTTGTTTGTCGTATTTTTTGGAAGTTCATGGCAGCAAAAATATTTTGAATCGGTAATTTCACAACAATTACTACTTTTTGGAGTTCAGAATATTTTTTAAAAAAATTTACGATTTTCACAGTTATATTATTTATGTCAGACTTCAAAGTTATGCACAATATGTACGGTTTCGTTAGTTTGCCAGTAGTTTCCTTCCATTTGTATTTATGAAATATTTGCACACCTTATTTATTTCTCATTATCAACGTCAAAAATAGTTTAGCAAATAAACGCGATTTACTGGTATTTTTATGAAAATTCAGCTTAAATGACATTTTTCGTCGAACCCGTTGGAGTTACAAACTCGACGCAATGGGCTATTTTGTAGGAAATTATACCTATAACAAGAATCCATGAGTCAAAATTCCCAAAAAAATTTTTTTCCTGGTGAGCGGAAGGAAAAACGGATAAAAAATCATTTTTTAATGTTATTTTAATGGATAAAATTCAAAATTCTCTAGCAATGGGTTAAAATTCGAATTGAGGGTTCGCAATATGCTAAAAAATTTTGTTTTTCTATGAATTACAAGATTTTCAAGCGGGACTTGAAGAAAAAAAATGTTGCCCAAAAATGAAGCACCCTAATATATATATATATATATATATATATATATATATATATATATATATCGTATATATCGTATTTTTTTACAAGCTTTTATTTAACTTGCTTCGTTCGTATGTCATTCTGTCATTCTTTCCGGTTCAAAATTTGTAATCTATTTTGGAGCACTTGCCGACATCCGATTGAGCTGAAATTTGTTGAAAAAAAAAATGGCGGCTCCAAGATGGCGGACGAGTTTTGTGATTATGGTACGATTCGATTCAAAATTGGTATGTGGGGGTTTTCGGGGACGGAGATTGTGAATTTGTTGTCAAAATTTTAAAATTCAAGATGGTGGCTCCAAGATAGTGGACAAGTTTTGTGATTATGGTACGATTTGATTCAAAATGGGTATGTAGGGGTTTTCGGGGTCGAAGATTATGAATTTTTTGTCCAAATTTTATAAATTCAGGATGGCGGCTCCAAAATGGCGGAGGAGTTTTGTAATTATGTTTCGATTCTATTCAAAATTTGTATGTGGGGGTTTTCGGAGTCGGAGATTATAAATTTTTTGTCAAAATTGATTACATTGAAATGGCGGCTCATGGAATTTTTGTTAGAAAAAAAAACAAAATGGCGCTACAAAATTGCGGACGAGATTTAGGTCTATGGTCCGATTCGATTCAAAATTGGCATGTGGGGGTTTTCAGAGTCGAAAACTATCAATTTTTCTTCTTAATTCATAAAATAAAGATGGCCGATGATCTCTGTATTCATGGTCCGATTCTATTCAAATTGGTATGTTGGGGTTTTCGGGGTCGGAGATTATGAATTTTTCATCAAAATTCGAAAATTCAAGATGGCGGACGATATTTGTAATTATGGCCCGATTCGATTCAAAATGGTATGTCGGAGTTTTTGGGGTCGAAGAATATGAATTTAGTCGAAGATTATTGATATAGTTGAAATCCATAAATTGAAGATGGCAACTCCATTCAACTATATTCGAACTTTTCGCGACAAGCTTTCGAATCTATAACTCATGGAATAACCTACGTCACACCTTCAAAGCAATTATTTTTAACTTTTTACTGCATTTGAATAAAAACTTTTCTTTAGAAAGGTTTTTCATTTATTATTTCATTCCCATGTGTACTACGTTCTTCAAATTTTGGGGGTTTGTGTATTTATGTATTTTTCATATTGTAGTCCTGAAAAAGGCGAGATTTACCGCTGAAACGTTGACAAAATGTACAAGTAGGCTGATTCAAACACAGCACACTCACCTCTCGAAACAAACTAACAACAATTGAAATATTGTCAATTATTGTCCAAGCAGAACTATCAACACGTGCCATTGTTTTTTGTGGTAATTGTAACCTCAGTTTTTTAGAACGGCAGCACGATATATTTGAATCAAAATGATAGCTTCGCACTGTCATTTCAAAAATATTTCGGCGATCGTCTGCCAACGATGCACTTCAAAGTCAAAAGGTATTGAAAGCGCTCAGGCAGAAGCGTACGAAAAATCTTAAATCGTGGAAATTGAATAGACCATTATGGAAAAGCGTTGCGTAGACGATTTTAAATTATTGAATGGTTCAATGGTTCAAATTATATTTTGATTTCACTTCTTACGGTGTGGCCGCCTCTCTGTGTCATAGCACGGTTAATTCCATATGAACCCCTATATGTTCATGAGTTGTTTTTGTATATAATACATTCTATGTTGGTGAATTTGATTATCAATTTTCGGAATTGCATATTTCAATTGTGGCAACATATATCGATGTTGAAAAAAACATTCAAAACAGTCATATTTCATGAATATTTTTGATAGTTGGAGAGGAGGGCGTCATCTTTCAAGAGTGACCAGGGACGCGAAACCGTTTATTAATTATTGAATAAAAAAAATCGAAGAAATAAGTTTATCGATGAGATTATATTCGTTTTCGACAAACCTATGAACATTTCCTGAAGAAATCTTGGATGTCTGCGTCAATATGTTCCCAGTATACGTAGCTCCTTGCTAAGGATTTCATCCCTTCTTGACCTAGATGACCTTTATGTGTATTGATTGTGAGGTATTTCCACGAATTTTCATGGACCTCAACTTGTAGGAATGCATCAGACGAATCTTCGAATTGGCTAATCTCGAAAACATATTGTCCGAAGAAGGAAGATGGTGTTGAAAAGGGAAACATTCTCAATTGAGAATGTTTCCCTTTTCAACATGAATACCCCACAAGAGGTTATCTTGACGATGGAAGATAGTGACTAAGGTTTATCTTTCAGTCGCAGATGATTCCACATCTGATTTTATGAACATCCTGTTTATATTTTCAACAAATCAAGGAAGATGGTATTGATGAGGTTGAAGTGCATCTTTCAGACCTGTTGAATGATCTCCATAAATACGTATTCTTCCATTGCCTTTTTCGTTGCTACAATGGGTGCAGCCTATTCAGAATAATCAACTGGAGAAATTATGTCAAGATTTTGAAGTCGATTCAGTTCTTCTTCAAAACTGGCTTAGTTTTTTGAGAAACATGCAATTTCACCTTCATTTTCTTGCAAAGTCCGAGGATATCATCGAATATATCAGTCATTTTTTTTCTGTAATTGTTGAACGCTTTGTGTATTGCTATTTGGAATTGACAGTGACATGTAATTCCTTTGCAAGGACATAACATTACAAATAAAATTCAGTGGAATGTCCCATTACCCAAAATTTGCAATCCAATCGATTCCCAATAAATTGAGTTGTTTCATTCGTATAACAGCATTTTCCTGAATATGACTCATTGATGAGGACTACATTGCATATGAATTAAGAAGTGAGTGGGAGTTGTTGACTGTTTGCATATTTGACTATATTTGTTTCAGGACGGACCGCAGAAGCGCAACAACAAAACTTACTGAATGTTTTACAAAAATATCGAGAATTTGGGTTTCATCTCGAAATTCAAAAATGTGATTTCAACCTACCTGTAATCAAATATTTGGGAAGTATCACAAAAAAACACATAATACAGCCTGATTCTACAAGGATTGAAGCAGTTATCCTTATGCCTCCACCACACGATACATCTACATTTCTGAGAATAGTGTGGATATATTTCAAATCCCATATATATATATATATATATATATATATATATATATATATATATATATATATATATATATATGGGATTTAACGAATCTTGTTGAGTGGAGGCAATAAAATTTAGCACAAAAACACTTCTCATCAATACCTCGGATAATTTTGAAAATGGTCCAGTAGTTTCAAAATGGTGGCTGTTGGAAAATTTTAAAAAAATCCCAATCTTTCATTTCCATACAAATATTGGCAAACTATGAATCGTTTGATAGAACATTATTAGCTCTACAACTTTTACTCAAGAAAATTTCAGATGAGATGTACAGATAAATAAAAAATCGCTGTAAATTATCATTAATGAAATCTACCTTTACGACTGGCAACGCCATCGTTTTTCAGCGACCTCGAAAACCCCTAATACATCAGTTTGGGTAAAAAAAATTGTTTTTCATTGTTCATTAATAAACTATCAGCGCACAAATATAGGTTTATAACTTTTTTTCTGCACGTCATTTCTAAGTAATATTTAGTAAGTAAGATTTAGGAAAATCCATGGCAACCTCCAGAATTCCCAAATAATGCATTATCTCAAGCTATTTTTACCTCACTATTCCTCTACTGTCCCGGCATCGTTTCTTTTTCTTGAAATCCAATGGAGTCAAAAACCGACCCGTGTATTATCAAAACACAATATCTCCAAAAGAATGGATAGTAAAATTTGGTATAGATCATTTTGTGACATAATAGTCATAATTTCATTGAATTATTAAAAAGGCACGCAAAAACTTAATTCTTTCAATTTCCTCAACGATAGAAGGAGACAGTAATGAATATATCAGGAAATCTATACAAATGTAGGACGGCAATACCGTACACCAACTTATTGATGATGATGATGATGATCAGAAATGAATATTCCTCAACAAGAAATAGCTTCTAACAAAAAATATAAGGAATTTCTGAAATATGAACCATTTGGTCTAGCAAGTAGTTCAAAATCGATAACGATGGAAGATATTTCTGAAAATTAATTCATGAATTATTCACTTCCATAACTTAAAAAACGGTTATTACAAATAAATGCACAAAATGGAATTTGAGAAAGTGATACTTTCGCATTTAAATACTTTTATTTTCATTGGTATGAATATCACCATTAAGAAGAATACATACATAAATTATGTCGCTTCAAGGAGCATAACCTTCTTTCTTACCGTTGAATAGAATGTGCAGATTAACGGCTTGCTGCAGGAAATATAAAACAATATTTAACAATAAGGGTTGTTTTCATAACTTCCACAAAAAATTTAAAACTCTACTGAGACAAGTCGAGCATTGTTGAGTATAGTTGCACGATTGTCTGTTAAATTGATGATACATGTCAGATAAATTATATTTTCAATGTGTTTGCTTTGTCATCCACTTACACAAAGCAGGCGACAGTGGGATATCCTCCACCATCGGCTTCATCCGGAATTCTCATTGAGGAAAGCCTAATCGAGGCTGAACGATATGTAATACATCACTTCCAGTTGTTTTGCGATTCTTGCGAATATCTCTAAAAATTCGGATTTTTCGGGAAAAATAAAGGAGCACCTTTTTGTAGATCTAGATTTTCTCAAAAAAAAACATGAGAAATATTTAGAAATATATCAAATCAAATCAAAAAATACTTTATTGTCTCATTGACAAAGTCTTGAAAAAATAACAGTAAATGTATATATAATATAAAAACACATGTCACCCAACAATTAAAAGATAACTATAAATAAGATAAAATACATTCACATAAGCAAAAGCAACAGATATAAAAATTTAGCACCTTATGTCCATTTTAAGAGAACCAAATAATCAAAATGTACTTTATTGACTGAAGAAAAATACATTCTTAAAAAATTTAAAGAAAGTTTTTAAAATACCTAAAATGGAACAATATAAATAATGAAATAAAAATATAAAAATGTAAAAATGTATATAAACATTCACGAATTTGTTGGAAATGGCAGTTGAACTGCTGTGTAATTTGGAAACCGGTAGCATTAATATAAAATTAGGTAATCTGGTAGAATTCTCCGAAAGAACCTCTTTTACCGATTTCCTAAACTTTTGAACATTTTCGATTTTTTTTTAGGTGCAAGTGCAGGTGATTTAATAACTTCTTGCTTTCGTAGATTATGGAGTTCTTAGTTAGAGTTGATGTGGGAATAGGCAGTTTAATGTTTAGAGAAGAGCTGCGGGTATTATGCGTCGGCGACAAATATCTGAATTCTTTGAATTTTTTTTTGGATCAAGCATACAGTTTCCAAAATGAAAATGCAGGCCAGGGGCAAAATTCCATGGACCGAAAATAATGGTCTACATGAGTCCCTCGAATTGGCTTTGCACATATATCTCAGAGCTCTCTTTTGGAACATAAAAACTCTTTCGAATAAATAGTTCGCACACATTCCCTAGAAGCAAATGCCATAACGAAGGTTAGATTCAATAAGTGAAAAGTATGCATTCTTTGCCGCGGTTAACCCTAATTCATTGGATGTAACTCGTACGGCATAACAGCCAGACGCTAGCTTTTTGGAAACATTCAATATATGCCCTTCAAATAACAGTTTGGCATCAATATTCAATCCCAAGAAAGTATTCATAGTTTTGTTACTGAGAGACTCTTTTTCGAGAAATACATTGTTGATAACACACTTGAAGTTTATTATACCTGTCTTAGAGGTATTGAAAGATAATAAGTTGGCGTCGCACCATTTTTTAACTTTACTCAGGTCCTCATTGATGATGTCTTCTGAAGATATGTTATCAATACCATGCCAAAGGATGGTGGTGTCGTCTGCAAACAGTGTAAATTGTCCATGTATGTCGACATGTGTTAAATCATTCACATATAATAAGAATAACAGAGGGCCCAGTACAGAGCCTTGCGGTACTCCATATTTGAGAGCTAGATGCTTCGAGTGCACATTGGCAATGATGACGCTTTGGAAACGTTCGGCCAGATACGATTGAAACCAGAGCAGAGTTACACCTCTGAAGCCATAGGTGTGCAGCTTTTGGAGCAGTATCCTGTGATTTACACAGTCAAAGGCCTTTGAAAGATCACAGAACACTGCTGCAGCTATCTCTTCATCGTTCAACCTAAGAAACAGCCGCTCAAGAAATGCGAATATTGCATCATTGGTATTTTTTGAGGTTTGGAAGCCATATTGGTCTGTACTGAGAATACCATGTTTGCTTATAAACGTTAACATCTTTTTTTCAAATAGTCGTTCGATTACTTTCGCTAACGCAGGCAGCAAAGCAATTGGTCTGAAATTTTAAGGAGAATCGTGGTCACCACCTTTATATAGTGGAATGATGTTTGCTATTTTCAAACAGCTAGGAAAAACACCAATTGAAAACGAGTGGTTGACTGCTTCTGCCAAAACATGTAGGAATGAGGATATAATAGAATAAGGAATATCTCTATGCGAAAGAGTTCGATGAATACAACGTCACCGATATGCTGGACACTTTTCACAAATGCATGATGGCGGCTCCAAGATGGTGGACGACTCGATTCAAAATTGGTATATGGGGTTTTCGGGGTCGAAGATTATGATGTTTTTGTCAAAATCCATGAATTCAAGATAGCGGACGAGTTTTGTAATTATGGTTCGATTCTATTCAAAATTTGTATGTGGGGGTTGAATATTATGATTTTTTTTAAATTGGTACGTGGAGGTTTTCGGGGTCGGAGATTATTAATTTATTGTCAAAATGCATAAATTCAAGATGGCGGCTCCGAGATGGCGGACAAGTTCTGTGATAATGCACCGTTTCTATTCAAAATTGGTATGTCAGGGTTTTTGGGATCGGAGATTATGAATTTAGTAGAAGATAATTAATTTTTTGTCTGAATTCATAAATTGAAGATGGCAGCTCCAGGATGGCGGACGAGTTAATCTTTAGATGGGCTCCTCATTGAAGAACTAGATATCTCAGAACTTACAGAAAAAATGCCTTATAATGACGATGCATTAACAAAAATGCATAGATTGAGGCGTACTTACTAAAAAGCACAAAATAAAATAATTAATAAAAAAACTTTTTCAAAAACAACATTTTATCCAAATGCGCTACAAAGTAAAGAATAATTGCTTTGGATGTGCGATGTAGGTTATTTCGTCAGTTATACATTCAAAAGCTTATCGCTTCTGTATTCGAACTGAAAACTTTGCGCGACAAGCTCCGGAACCTATAAGTCACGGAATAACCTACGTCGCCCATCAAAGCAATTATTTTGTACTTTTTAGCGCATTTGAATGAAAGCTTGTCTTTGAAAATGTTGTTTGTCATCAATTATTTTATTTGTAAAGAATATTGATACGAATAAAACACATTTTTTTTCTGAAAATGGAAGTTATTTGCCAAAATCGCGCTGGACTAGGTAACCCAGTGGAAATATCCACTACAAATAAGGATTCTATTTCTAAACGTTAGCATTTTGATACCTGTGCTTGCCAACAATGCAAACGGGAGTGTGGCCCGAGAAAGAGTGATCTATCGGCTTGAGAAGTATGTTCGGGAAGGTAGATTTCAGAATTCAATTATTAATTCTAAAAAGCCATCAATCAAGCTAAAGGATCATGTGTCAGAAAAAATTGGACATTTATTTACTGGAAAACCCACAGCATTCCTATTCTCTTATAAATCCCAAACTCTACAATCGAAAATTGTAGAACAGTTCAAATCTCTCTGAACGCTTCTAATATTTTTATGTAATCTCGTTCAAATCAAAAAAACATACATTCTATTTTTGTATAAACCTCAAACTTTTCCATCAAAAGTTGGTGAAAGATCCAAATTTCCCTAAATTCTTCCAAATATATCTATGATATCTGACTCAAATCAAAAGAAAGAAGTTTAAACAGCACGCAAGGATATAGATAGTACTTTCAATCTTAATATTACTAAGGAAAATCATATCTAATATTGAACTTTGAAAACCAAAAATGTCAAAATACAATAAAGTTCTGTTTGTCGGCGGAAGGAATAGTATCTGATTGACACGAGCGAATAAACTTCAAATGAAAGGAACATACAGGGTGAACAAAAATTATACATTTTTATGTATGGTAATTTCCAGCGATTTTTTATTTGTATGTATATTTTAGAGAAGAAATTAAAAATGATGGGAGTTGTAGAGCTCATGGAGCTCTATCAAAAGACCTATAGTTTGCCAATATTGGTATAAAAATGAAAGATTGAGATTTTTTTTAATCTTTCAACTAATGCCATTTCGAAAGTACTAGACCGATTTGGCCCATCTTCGAATTCATTCGATGAATTTATAAAGAATATTTTTGTGCCGAGTTTCGTTGCATTCGGTTGGAAAATATAGCCTGCACTTCACTCTCCGAAAAATCGTACACCCGTTCTTCAACACCCATTCACAAATAATAAGGGTTAACCAAGATCAAGGTGAAACATTCACTTGACATGAACAATGTTCAGGTCCTGATAACATTCCACCTCTCTTCATCAAGAAATGTGCCTCAAATCTTAGTAAACCTCTTACATTCATTTACATTTTGTCTATAAAATGGAAAACTGCTCACAATTCCATAAATCAGGGGACAAATCGAATGTGAAAATCTATAGACCGATTAGTAAACTATCTATTTTTGGAAAACCTCTTGAAAAAATGCTGAGTATATAACTTACTATTACAGGAAGTCGAAAATGTCACATTAGAACAGGAAAACGGGTTTTTCCCAAATAGGTCAATATTAGAAACCAATATGGATAGTGGCTCCCAAATCGATGCGATTCACACCGATTTCAGCAAGGCCTTCGAGAAAGTGGATCACTGCACTCTGATGGATGAGCTCACTGAAGTTGGGGTATGCGATAACATTTCAAAGTGGATTTGGTCATACATCACAAAAAGAAATCAACTGTCGCCATTAATGGGCTACAGTACAAGTAATTCTCAAGTACTTCCGGGGTCCCTCGAGGCAGCTATTTGGATCCCTTGATGCTTATCATCTACATAAATGGTATTAGAAAATGTTTCAGAAACACAAATGTTTTAATCTACGCAGATGACAATTACACAAGTCACATAGAACGAACATTAAACGAGGCGAACAAAATGATGGGATCCATGATCAGAAACAATTATTTCTCTATATAATGCTTATGTTCACAGTAAACTGAGTATCTGTTCCTGAAGTTTGGAATCCGCTATATACCATCCATATCAACCGAATAGAAAAAATTCAAAATTATTTTCTCAGAGTTTTAGGATATAAACTGTTTTCAATAGAGGACAGCAACTACGAGCCGATGAGGAAAAACTTTTAAATTCTCAGACTGGTTGATAGAAGGTTCCTCAATCACATATTATTCATCACAAAAATAATAAAAATCATGGTGACTCTAACGAACTACTTCACTAATGAACTTTGAGGTTCCTGGTAAAAAAGTGTTTCTGAAATGACCTTATCGAACAAATACTGGTATCAATTCTCCTCCTATCCGTTCTCAAAAAAAATTCAACTCGTGCATGCACAAAATGAAGTAGAGATTTTCTGCAAAAAAAATGTATCACTCTAAAAAGCGATTAAATTATCATACTCATAGATCTGAATATATATCGTATACCTTACTGTTCATTGGCACTTACATGAAATCGAAAACTTCTCTATATCACTATTTTCATTCTTTTATACTTCACAACGCTATAAACTTATTGTATTGTTAAATAAATATATTACATTAAATTATTCTTTATCTGTGGAACTGTCATATGGCCTTGGATTTCCAAGTCATAACCGGAGACTGAAAATCTTGTTTCAACTCCTTTTTTTCGTTAACGGAATCCCGGCGGCAAAAATTAGCTTGATGATTTTAAAAATCCCAACTTCACATAAACTATGGTGTGTGGAGGGATCCACTTTTCATGGAATTATTCAATGTCAAACATTGGATTCGTCTGCCATGTTCTTCTTATACACAATTCCAATATTATAAATGGCTGCTACTTTAATTTTCGATTTTTTTTCTTCATATGAATGGTGGTTATGAATGAATATTGGTAATAGTTGGAAAGTATGGTATTACAATTTATTTTTTCTAATTTTGACAATTGAAGTGACACTTTTCAAAACTCGTTGACGTTGTCTTACTCTTCATCACCATTTGCGAAAAATAAAATGTTTCGCAACTGGTCATGAAAAGTAAATTTTACCATCAGTTTAAAAAAATACAGGAATAAAATTTGTTATAATTTCAAAGCTAAACTACTTGGAGTTCTTCTTCATTGTTATTATATTCTCTGTACATATTATGAAGATTAAATTTTATTCGAATTCAATACATAATATTTATGGCAAAAATAAAATATAAATATCAATAACATAATTTGAACAATTGGTGATATTGACCCCAGCTAATAACGTTTTTTCCATGGAAGTCTCTCCAAGGATGAAAACAATCTTGTAGCGCACTTTTCTCCAAAGCTTAGATCTCGCGCCTTAGACTGCTCGGCTAACTATATTAATTGTCAAACGCATTACCATTCTTCAACGTGACTAAGAATGTTTTTTAAGTACTTTTGTATCTACTACCTGTAAAAGGGTCCCGCTCTCAAGCTAGCAACTACCCACACGTTCTCAACTACATATCACACTATTCATACTTGAAATTTCAGCTTTGTTGAAATGGTGTAGATTTGCCGGCTCTGGTATCTTACTCTAAAAGTAGTGTCTCTCAAAGATACGTAACCAAAAAGCACTTCATGCTTGTCGGCATAGTCGTTGAATATTAAAATTAATGTTTACTTTTTAATGCGTTAAAAGCGTGTTCTTCAGTTTTTTCAAATATATATATTTTTTATATTTTTAACTTGAATTGAAAAGGATCACATTATTTTCAAAGTTGGAAAAAATATTGTGTGAAACACGTTGGAAAACACTATTTTTCGTAACTCGCTTTCTTTTGCGGAACTCACTTCGTTCGTTCTGCAGAAATCCGCTCGTTACGAAAAATAGTGCTTTTCCCAAGTGGTTGCACAAATAACTATTGAATACCTTGCAAATACATAGAGCCCTTTGTGGAACGTTCGCAATAAAATACGTCCATTAGGATAATAAACTGAAATAATGACAAAATGTGATTGAAATAGAAGGAGTGAGTAAAGCGTAGCATTTAATCACGAACCTGGATGTTGAGCGCCCGAGCAGCGAAGCTGCTAGCGCCTCAACCAGGCGGGTGATTAAATGCGCTTTACTCACGTGTCTTAAATCAGATTTTTTCA
This sequence comes from Gonioctena quinquepunctata, assembly GCA_018342105.1. Taxonomy (NCBI): domain Eukaryota; kingdom Metazoa; phylum Arthropoda; class Insecta; order Coleoptera; family Chrysomelidae; genus Gonioctena; species Gonioctena quinquepunctata. The sequence continues at coordinate 253,641 of JAFIRS010001374.1, read as the reverse complement.
ATTTTCGCAGAAATGAAAAGAAATTATTTTGCAATTGTTGCATGAATAACTATTGTGTCATTGACTCGTTGAAACAAAATTGCTGAGAATAAAAATTTGCGTTACCGTTGCTTGTGTTGCATTTAATTTGGAAACCAGCCTACTCGATACGAATAATTCGACACCGTTGCTGCGCTTCGAGCAATGTGTATGATGGTTGTTTATTGGTTACCTAGGTAACACTTTCAATCACTTGTGATTGAGATATTTTTAATCACTAGTGATTAGAAGTACAACTTATCTCACTAATTTGAGTTGAATGTCACATTTTAGTCACGGAAATGGAAAAAATACTTTTGTATCAGAATTTCCCATAATTTATCCATAAGAATAATTTCAGAATGGATGATGATGACTGAATAGAAACATTTTTTAATTTTCAGAAAAATCTGTCTATACAATATTGAATTGAGAAGGTTTCCCTTTTCAACATGAATACCTCCCAAGAGGTTATCTCAAATGATAGAACATAGGGACCAAAGCTTATCTTTTAGTCGCAGATGATTCCACATCTGACTTCATGAACACCCTGTTCATATTTTCGAACAAAATAATCTGGATATTGTTAGTTTATTCTCAATATTTTTTGGAAAAAAAAACAATTAATTAGATAATTTTGTCAAAGTACTGAGTAACAGGATGTTCATTTGGTCTAATATGGAAAATAAAGTTCAACGAAAAAATTGCTTCGGTTTTATCGCAGTTTTTTCTGTTTCTGTTGAAATAGTTTTTAAGTTTTCAATTCATTACTAAGTTATATAATATATTAAAAAACTAAAGAAAACTACCTATCATACATAGTCTTTTCTATCAGCTCAGAGGAGCATAACAGTAATATGAAATATCTGTGCGTATATACATCTGATTACGAGAGCATCGAAGAAAAAATAAATTAATTAATCAGCATTTGAGGAAGTTTATATTTCAAAACATCCTTCAAGTTTGCAAATGGTAGAATATGTACCTTTCTAGAAGGAAATTGTGAACCAATTTAAAATAAACATGTACTCACATGTACCTACATAGCTTGAAATATATTTTTTAATTGGTATAGTGCAATTTTAGACACTTCTTCCGGCTGTGTCTATTTGTGATTGTTTTAATTATACATTCGGTGATACAATCTGTCGACAGAGATAAGGTGTATCCGCCTGTTCTTAGCGTAAACTTCACAGTCGATGCAGTCGAAGTAGATTCTAAATGTATTTTCTTTATTACTGAAAAAGAGACGATATTCACTGAAATAGATTAGTTCCATTCCTAAATACAGCTGTGCCGGTTGACATGTATTTTTTGTGTTTGTTATGAAAACACTGTGAGGGCCAGACGGGCTAAATTGGGAAGTGGTGTTTTTGTTGGAAGTGCTTGAATCGCAGGTCTTTCATTGAAATATATGCTTTCATATTAGGAAATTGATTATACGAGTCGTGGAAATGTACTGAAAAGAAATCAGAGAAATGTAATATGATAAGTGATATACTTTGAGTTACATCGGTAAATATGCTGGAACCTAATGGGTGATAATTATTAATAGCTCCTGTGCAGGATATCGAAAAAAGTGAATGAGACCACATTGTGAAAAAATATAATATCTCAATAAGCCCTTTTTATTCACTGCTAAGCTCCAAATCTGAAAAAATCGCTTTATGAGGAATCATTATAGCAAAGTGGTATTCATGTAGGTGTTTCCGAATGACTATAACCTCCAGACATTTCCATAACGATTTGGGGAGAATTTTGAAAAATCGAAAGACAATGGAGATCATGAAAGAAATATAGAAAAAAATGATGATGAATAGTGTTTCAAAGATGAAGTACCTAATCAAACCACTCTATGAAGCAGGTGATCAACTAATACCCTCAACCAATATCTTAAAATTTTCCAAAAATCGAGGAGAAAATAATTACCCAACAACCAAATAGTACAGGTTTTAGATAAATTAAATATACTATAACAGGAATGAAAAAATTACTAAACCTGTTGTTCAAAGAATAGTGGCGAAGTATACGAAATCATACATCATACATCAGAATTCAATAGGTTCAGCTCAATGACATTATGAGATCTCCAATATCAGAATCCTTCAATGTACCTCAAGGTATAGTTTCTTGTTTTTGTTCCAAATTGTGCTGGTAATAGAGCAGTTTTGTATATGAAAAATAAACTAAGATAAATTAGAACTCACTACAATTTTTTCACATTATATAATGGTACTATATATATATATATATATATATATATACTATATATATATATATATATATTTAAGGGTGTTTATTATAATATTTGGGATTTATAAAAATATTTTGGGTATATAAAATATAATATTAAAATTAATTTAATTAAAATGGATTCTGGAAAGTATATATATATATATCTTTATATATATATATATATATATATATATATATATATATATATATATATATAATTATATGTTATTATTGGGTGAGAAAGAAATATGTTCATGAATAATATAAGAATAAAATCATATAATATAATTTTAGTGAAAAACTAAATACTAAAATGTTTTTTGTAACACCTATTGAACAGTCAAACATCACAGAGAAAATATTGAACAAATATATGTATTGTGTGGCGTAAAAAATGAAAAGTAGAGAAAATATCCAAGCTCTGAGAATCATAAAAGATATGAAATTAAGTATAAAAATCGTATCAAAGATGAAAAAAATCTTGGAATTTGTAATATTAAGTTACTACATCCAATAATCTAAAATAGAGTCTTCATCTCTTATCAATAGAAAAAAATATTCTAGTAATATTTTGATTTTTTTTGAGAGAAATGAATTTTTGGATATATCTTTCTGTTTTCATATCTGATTTATATTTTCATGAATTAGTTTTCCGGATTGATAATTCATCCAGTCTCCCAAACATCGTTTATGAGAATTCAGGAACACGACTCCTTAATTCCTTATTTAATCTGGTATAAATTGATTATTTGGGGTAACCAATTAATGAATTAAGAACTCCGAAATGAAAAGATCAATATATTGCAACAAATTTATTTCTCTCAAAAATTGTTTCGAAATATAACTAGATTATATTTTCAATTGATAATAGATAAAGCTTGTATTTCCTTTTTTCGGATGTACCTACTTGATTAGAGACTTTCCGATTTTGGCCATTTATATTTCTGATTTTTATATTTTTTGTACATCTCATACTTTTTGTAATTCCATATCTTTTATGATTCTCATAGCCGAAATATTTTATAAACTTCAAATTTTAGATTCTACGAATTTTGTTAATTTTTATTTCGTGTTATATCCTATTCAAAAAAACAATTATGTTCATTTCTTCACTAAAATTATATTATATGATTGTATTCATATACTAATAATAGGACTGTTTATGAAAGTTATTTATGTACTTGCAAATGGATTAACTGTGTCGAAATTAACTTGAGGACTGATTGACAGTTTTTTATTCAAGAAGTATATTTGAAATCTACATTACTTTTATGCTTAATACTGAACACATAATGCGACATATTTTCATGATATCTTTCAGAAACAAAAGAATTCCATTGAGCCTCCATCTGGATAAAAATGATTTTTAAATCTCTTCTAAAGTTTTCAGAAAGTTCAGGAATGAAAAAAATTATTGATTATTAAATTTATATTCGATATCATGAAGTTAGAAGTGCAATACAACTAAATTGCGAACTCCGGCGATTTAAAAATTTGTTATCATAATAATATCTACATAAAAAACGTTTATGTATCTAATCTATAAAATTTCGTGTCTGTAGAAAAAATGGCCCAATTAATTTTGGGAAATACTGAGGAAAATAGTACGTGTTATTGGGAATGAAAGTGATATTTTTTCTATCGAGCGTGACGGAGGTCGACGGACAATCCGTAGGGAAGTCTATTCCAGCCTGGCGCTGTAAAATAATATCTTTACTCCAGCGGAGTAAAAGTATCCGTTAGTCAATGGAGTAAAAATTCCATGTATATTTAAAACGTTTGGAAAACATTCTTCGATTTAAAACATATACTATATCTGCGTTTGTTCTCGGAAAAAAGGAAAATTTTGGGAATCAAATAAATCACATTATACTCTTATAAATATTATTAACCACCATTAGTTTAAGCAATTACTCGGGAAAAACATCAAATTCTACCCCCGAATCAAACAAAATTCTACCAACCCACCTATGATACTGATAATAAATCTATTAACTTCAGCTACAATATAAATAGAGGCACAAAAATAAAACTAAGTTATATAAACAAGAGAAGTCACGTAAAATGTTACCAGTTTTGTGCGTGACTGAGGAATTAAATTAAAATTTTCTCATAAGTTCGGAAACCTGTGAAAATGTGTTAAAAAAATCCACAAATTACTACCTACACTCCATGCTTACTCACCTATGAAATTTCACATCCAGCCCTTTTTGTATCTAACTACACAATTGTAGGCTGCACACGAAGAAGGCATAGATATTTAAGAATGTTTATTACTTGTCAAACAGTTCAGAAACACTAGATATATTTACAAAAAACTTTCAAAACACGACACGAAAACACATATAAACAATATACGAAACCAATGTTATGCCTGAACTCATTCTGTCCTTTTTCATAGGTTCTGATATCAATGGTCTCTTTCTCACAACCAGTCCATATTATTATAATGTCTATGGTTGTGAAGCACACGATCGTACGTAAATAAGATATGAGAAATTATACACTCGAGGACCTATCAGTCAGCAGTTCATAATTAACAAAACTATAAACTACCCATAAGGGATCATAAATTATTGATAAAATAACTAATAAAAAACTTTTTTAAGACAAACTTTCATTTGAGCCGTGTACTAGAACGTATAAAATAAGTTTAAGTCATCGCTGACAATGATTCAATTATCAATGATTTAATTATTTTTAGTTGAATTATTTGGTTTCAAAAAGCTTGTTGCGCGAAGTGTTCATAAAAGTAGGTACAAATTGATTTGATTGGGCAGTGATTGGTTGGTAAGTGAGAACTTGTCAAAGTATTTAATTTTCACAAAGTATTCATAAAAGTAGGTACCAATTAATTCCATTGGTTGGTAGGTAACAACCTGACGAAGTATTAATTCCATTACAATCCGCACGACAAGCTTTTTGAAACCAAATAATTAAACAAAAAATAATTAAATCTTTGTCAGCGATGACTCAAACCTATTTTATACGTTTTGGTATACGGCTTAAATAAAAGCTTGTCTTTCAAAAGTTTTTTTATAAGTTATTTTATTTTTTGTTTTTTAGTTAGCTTGCCTCAATCTATTCATTTCTAACAGAGCATCGTTATTACAAGGTCTCTTCTCTGTGAGTTTTGAACTGAAAGAAATCATGATCTTTGAACCTGAAAACCCCCACATACCAATTTTTAATAAAATATGACCATAATCAGAAAACTCGTCCTCCATCTTGTGGCCGCTATCTCAAATTTATTAATTTCGACAAAAAATTCGAAATCTCCGTCGGCAAAAACCGCCGCTCACCAATTTTTAATCGAATCGGATCATAATCACAAAACTCGTCCTCCACCTTGGGGCCGTCATCTTGTATTTTGACAAAAATTTCATAATTTCTGACCCAAAAAATCCCCACATACCAATTTTGAATCGAATCGGACCATAATCACAAAACTCGTCCGCCATCTTGGAGCCGCCATCCTGAATTTATTAATTTTGACAATAAATTCCTAATCTTTGACTCCGAAAACCCCCACATACCAGTTTTGAATCAAATCGGACTATAATTTTTTCGTCCGCCATCTTGATGCCGCCATTTTGTTTTCTTCTCTTACAATTCCATAATGCATATTCACCAGGATCGGAGGACTAGAAGTCGGTCAAAATTCATTTGCGGAATTTGACCCAAACTAACTAACGAACTAACAAGTGGAACCGAATAAAAGCTTGTAAAAATAAGTAAAAAACAGAACATTAAGTGATCATTACCAATATAGACAGATTATTCAGTGTGGTAAGCTGAGAAACAATTCTGATTTCTCATGATGTATACATCACATTTTGTACAGCGAACTCTTGTGGTGGAGGAACAACATATTGGGCGACTTGAATGCAAAATCCAGCTTGTGGACAGGCAACATCACGGACGCGAGGGGACGGTACATTGAGGACTGGATGAACGCAATGAATATGATGGTACATAATTGCGGAAGGAAACCCACCTTCTAAGACGGCCCAATCGTCAATCATAGATATTACCCTAGCTTCCGACCGGATCTCTACGAAGGTTAATGACTGGCAGGTCTCGCAAGAGGAATCCGGTAGTCTCCACAGATATATAACCTTCCGGGTAGAGACCAATCTCCAGGTCAAGAGGACAGAACAGCCGCGGCAGAGATGTATAGATCAAGTGACCCTCAAGGATACCCTGCAACTGCTTGAACATAACATTACTGACACTCAGGGGCTCACAAAGGTAATTAGGAATGCTCAGGAAAGTAGCACGGTGCGGACCAACGCAGGAAAGAACAGAAAACAACCCGTATGGTGGACTGACACCATCAAGGAGAGCGGGCAATCCTGTACAAACGCTAGGAGAGAGCTCACCAGAATGCGCGGCAGGACAAATGTCCCGCAAGACCAGGTTGACGAACTGGAAAGGGTCTACAAGGAAGCGAGGAAGGCGATGAAGAAAGAAATTATTGAAGCAAAAAAGAAGGAGTGGAAGTTGCTGTGCGACAGACTGGAGGAGGACCCATGGGGGCAGGGATATCGGATCGCGATCAGGGACCTGAAGGGATTCAGGTCTCCGTACGAGATGGATGAAGCACGCAGGGAAAACATACTGCTTGAACTCTTTCCTGGGACAGCAGAGGTTGACCCCGAAAACCAGGAGCCTGACATAGAACTACCCCTCCACCCATTTACTAGGGAAGAGCTAAAAGAGACAGCACGGAAGCTGAGGAGCAGGAGATCCCCGGGGCCCGAAGGGATCCAACCGGAGACGGTGAAGTACGCCATAGAGGCCATACCCGACACAATACGATAATGATTGGATGACTCAGACAAGGAGTCTTTCCAGACAGCTGAAAAAAAGGCAAGGCTATCCTGATTCCCAAAGAGGATCCGAGAATAGATAGGAAACACAGACCAATCTGTCTTCTGGACTGCCTTGGGAAAATATATGAATACCTATTGAAGGCCAGGTTGGAAGAGGAGTTAGGAAACAGAGAGGGCATAGCCAGCACCCAGTTCGGCTTCATAGCCAAAAGATTAACGGTAGGAGCCATCAAGCACGTGTTGGAGAGGGTGAACAGTGATCGGAAGGTATGGTGAGCGGTGATCATGATTGACATAAAAAATTCTTCTTCAACACGGCAAAGTGGCACCTGACAAAGCACGAACTGGGCCGTCTTCAAATTAGCCCCTACCTACGCATTGCAATCGGGAGTTACTTATCGAGTCGAGAGCTGACCTCTGGGAAAATAAGCATGAATCTGACACAGGGTGTCCCGCAGTGTTCCGTACTCGGTCCCACTTTGTGGAACGTGTTATACAATGGCATCCTAACGCTGGACCTCCCGAGGAATTGCGCAACCGTCCCGTACGCGGACGACCTTGCACTTATAATCACGACCGACAAAAGTGACGAGCTGGCGCGCACTGCAAACCAAGCTGCAATAATTAAACGCTGGACGGAGGATAATGGGTAAGAGATTGCCCCGCAGAAAACCGAGGCTATCATTATCAGGGGACGCAGGAAGAGAGAAGGAATTCGCTTCGAAGTGGCTGGCACGGAGATAATTCCAAAAAAACTCGTTGAGTATCTCGGGGTTTGGCTTGACGACAAACTGATATTTAATAAACACGCCAGGGAGACCTGTGACAAGGCGTATAGGCATGTGACGGCCCTAATGAGGATCCTTTCAGACACAAGGGGACCTGGCCTATATAAGAGTACGGAGTGGTGCAGTCCGTCCTCCTATACGCGGCTCCCGCGTGGGGCGATGTCACCAGAGTAAAGACATACAGGGGCATGTTGATATCAACGCAGCGGAAGATGCTACTCCGCGTGGCCATGGCCTATAGGACTGTGTCGGCTGATGCACTGTGCGTCATAACGGCAATACCGCCAATAGACCTCATGATAGAGGAAAGGATACGTCTGGATTCCATTCCCAATCTGACTGAAAGGGAAAAGAAGGAAGAAGGGAAGGGACCATTGAACAATGGCAAACGCGATGGGATGAAAATACTACTACTGCTCAATGGACCAGAAGACTCATTCCGAACCTGAGAGCGTGGATAGAATGTAGCCATAAGGGCACAAATTACTATGTAACCCAGGTCCTAAGCGGGCATGGGTCTTTCAGAAAATATACCTATGATATAGAAAAAGCCGCGGACGATTGGTGCTTGTATTGTGGTAAATGGGATGACCCAAATCACACAATATTTGGATGCAAGAGATGGGAACGAGAGCGACACAACGCGGAAATGGCCTTGGGGGTAACAATTATGCCTGAGAATATGATCGGACTCATGATCACTGATGGAAGAAGATGGCAGGCGGGCTACAATTTTCTAAGACAGGTGATGGAGGCTAAAGAAAGGGAAGAGAGGGCTATGCGCAAAGGCAGGACCGATTCCCAATAAATGATGGAGATGAACTGTGATATTTAAGTCTGTGATACCTATGTTTGTGATATTTTAGTATAGTATTCTATTTATTTATGTACTGTCCGTGACGTGACATGGAAAACCCATGCGAAGATAGAGAAAGAAGCAGCTGCATGGTACGCCGCCTATGCTTGACGCTATGTCGACAAGATGGTCCCAAGCATAGGGGGGCGAGAGGGTTAGTCGGAGTTGCGCCCGAGACTACCTGAGCTGATAGACACAAGACCCAGGTGCCAAGCGGTTTCATCCTTCAAAACGGAGGAACAACTCTCTAGCCTGCATTTTCTACCTCTGGTTAGGTCATCAAAGACTGGTAGGTGATTGTATTCATCAAAGCGTTCATTGAAAGATGGTGGTGGAATTGCTGGTATGTATCTTTCAGGTAGCCTATCTCCCGAAGATGAGGAGTCAAAGTCTTCCCACGCAAATTGAGGAATACTTTCACACAATTCATCAGCTAGATCTACTCTGAACCACAGAAAATCTTTGGGTTTGATTCTGTTAGAGGTACAATTATTATAGTTCGAAAGTATCTCCAAAGCAAGGACCTGGAAGACTGCCTTGCTTTTCTCATCCCACCTAGATAAAGTGGATGTTTGATCCCCACCAGTGTAATTAGAGGCCATCAGATAAACTCTAGGGTCCCTCCATTTGACTAAAGCCACGTCTTCAGCGGTGAACTGCACAATGTCGCCACGTTTCATTGACGAATCCTTTTTGAGGTCCAACTTTTTGTGATTATGAGATCGGTTTAGCATAATTGTTCCAGTGCCATGCAACTGCATCTCTTCAAGACTTGCTGAACCTAGAATGACAGCAGGTCCTCCGCTTACATCTTCCAGTGAAGGGGATCCTCTGTTCATCTATTGAATATGAACCAGGAACCCTTTCGATTACCCTACAAGCTTTCTTAACAGCCTTGAGGATGGGCTGTACTTTCCACAATGTTTTTCCGACTGGTGGTTATGAATGTTATTTCTAAGCTGGAAAAAACGATATCTTGGCATTTCATTAGCAATTATTTCAAGTATCATTCCAGCATGCCAATACATGAGGATTCGTGGATATGGAATGCAACCCATACCTCACGCATTTCTTGACTGTTCGTGATCAATATCGATCCAGTTTCACGTAGGTGATATAAATTCGTGCACCTAACCAGATTTTCGAAGAAGCCTTCATTGAAAGATGCATTGAAATATAGTAACGGAGTCTTCACTTCATGTGAGTCTGGACGACAAGGGTAGTCATTACTTTTATTTGTGAACTCAGTTTGTTTCTAGATCCTGAATCTGTGTTTTTGTTCTCTAGAGCTGCTGCTCCCAGCTTGTTCCGTAAGTGGCAAGTTATCTTTACTCCTCTTTAATTCTGATAGTGGAACATTCATTCCTAGATCAGACTGACCATCATCACTGATAGGCAGATTTTTCTGTTGTACCTCTTCTTCCAACAGTCCAAAACATGAATTTCTGGCTCTACTTCTCAATTAGAGAATTCAAGATCTGACGGCCATCCATCACCCAGCAATTCGTTTACCAAATCTTCAGTAAGATGACATCCTATTTGAGAAAAAGTGACATATGATTATCTGAACAGATAGTCTCCGTGGTACAATAAAGAACGAAACTGCACGATGATGCAAATAACATGAGTTGGTATGAAATTTGATCACGTTACTATAGAAAAACATTCAACAGTAAATTACATGCACAAAAACAAAAAAACTACGAATTCCATCAAAAAAGAAATACTTACGTCTTATCTTATCATCGATATGATACTCGTCCGCCTTGATTACTCACTGATAGAAGACTGCCACGTGGTTTGACTGCACAATAATTTTTGGCATATTATATGATGAACGCATGAATGATCGATACCGTCACGGGAACATAAAATACAATAAGGTGTCAGCTAGAAATATTTTAATGAGAACGCACGTTCAAATGCTACTATGCTGAAAGATGTATGAAGTGATCATAAACATAAACAACAACATAAACCACGAACAGGCCTCAAATAGAAAGCAATGCAACAATTTTCCAAGTCGAAATCCATGCTATAGAAATTTACGTATGGGGTCGGCTTTAGAATAGCCCCATGGTGAATCCTGCCTGTCGTAAGAGGCGACTAAAAGGATAACCGTAGGTGGAAGATGGTCTCATCGCCCGGTGAAATACCACCATATCGACTTTGTGTGCTGTGAAATGGACCATTCCATGTTTCAGTGTTCGGTCGATACTTTCCGGTCTCCCTCTTTCCTTTTCCCCAATTCCTTCTTTATTTTCAGGTAATAGTAATAATGATGAACAATAGTAATATGATGAAGTCTCTAAGAGTAAAACACTCCGGAAGTAAAATACCTCTCCATTCAGTTTCCGGGCGAGAGGTACTCGAGGGGACTCAACATTAAAATTAATTTTGCAACATCGCGGACTCAACAAGAACATCAATGCGTCCACCATCACCTACAGACGGAAAAAACCGGATATTCTGAAACCTAACAAAACACAAAGTAAACTCGTCCACCAACAGGTCCATATGCTTTGTCCTGGTTACGAACTCCATTCTCGATTCAGGTTCAAAGGTGGAGTTTGCCTTTACGCCAAGGCTAACCTTTCATGCCAGCGTGAAGAGAGTTTGGAACCGAAAGACTTTGATGTGATGTGGTTCAAGCTATCTGATACCAAACTGACTAAGTTCCTCTGCTGCCTTTATTCACCTAATGAACCTTCATATAGGACTAACTTTGATTTTATCACTCAAACTGGACTACATTCAGGAGAACCATCAACAGCTGAAACCATAATCATGGGAGATTTTAATGTACATAACGCTGCCTGGCTCAAATTCTCAACAAAACAGATGATGCAGGTCGTCAAGCCGAGGCCTTCGCCATCACTCATGGTCTAGAACAACTGGTCAGCTTACCAACCCGCATCCCTGATGTCAGCAACCAGTCTGCCAATACACTAGATCTTTTCCTCACCACAATCCTGCCGTATAGAGATAGAAGTTTGTGCCTACTTGGAAACTCTGACCACACCCTCATCTCCACAACATGCTCTTTTCCATTTACCATCGGCTGCACAATGACCACCCCGTCTACATGTGGCATTACAATTCGGCCGACTGGGAAGGTCTTCGTATGTTTTCTCAGCGTTTCCATGGAAGAGAGTTTGTTTCTCTTCAGTAGATCCAACACGATTGCTGAGACAATTTCTGAAATCATCATGTTGGGGATGCAAACTTCATACCGAATACCGAAAGAAGAACATCATCCGATAAGACCTGGTTTAACAGAAACTGCTCTAGAGCTGTGGCTTCCAAACAGGCAGCATACCATCGATGGCTAAAAATCCGGGCCCTGAGACCAGAGGCAGCATATGTCGAGGCCCCAGGGCATATGTAAAGAGACAATAGAGATGCTCAAAGATGCCCACAAAGCCAAAATAAGATCAAAACTTGCTGAATGTCCTAACGGATCCCGTTCATTTTGGTCTTTCATAAAGCTGTGGGAAGAAATTTCACTTCATCATTTCCTCCCCTAACCAAAGAAGATGGAACACTAGCAACGACTGCCCAGGAAAAAGCCAATATCTTTGCGCACCTATTTGCTGGAAATTCCACTCTAGATTCATCGGGAAAACAACCCCCGACATTACACCCTATTGACAGTCCCATGCCCGAGATCACCTTTCGCCAACTACTATCAGAAGATTTTGCTGGGTCTCAACACCAACAAAGCCTGTGGATCTGACGGAATCCGCCGATTGTTCTCAAGAAATGTGCCCCCGAACTAACACCTGTTCTTTTCAAGTTGTTCAACCACTCTTACAATTTGGGGTATTTCCGTCCCGATGGAAAATTGCAAGAGTACAGCCAGTCCTAAAAGGAAAAAGGCCCTACCTAGCAACTTCGGACCTATCGCACTCTATCTATTATTTCCCAAAAGGGCATGGAAAAAAAACCATCAACATCCCAGCTCATGAAAATATCAAGACTCAGGAATTGTCAACGATAGGCAATATGGCTCGCCATCAGAGATCAACTGGTGACCTGCTCTTCGTCTCACATATATGGCAGCTATCTATTGAAAAGCATGGAGAAACTTTGGCTGTGGTTAGATATCTCCAAGGCGTTCGATCAAGGTTTGGCACCAGGGGCTCCTCGCCAAGCTTCCGTCTTATGGCTTGCCCCTCAGCTGTGTTCTCTGCTTGCTAGTTTTCTCTCAAACAAAGGGCTCTCCTGAGTGGTCGGGTGGAGTTTCATCCCGACACTCTCTCATAAATGCTGGTTTCCGCAAGGATCCATTCTCCCCCCAAAAGCTCTTTCTACTTCCCCCATCAACGACCTGTTGAAAGCAACTTCATGTCAGTACAGCTTTGCCGATGATAGTACCCTCCATACCGCTTTCTCTTCCAGGGCCCCTATATCAGCCCGTGAAACCAGAAATGAACGAGGAAGAAATGTTAATAATATAAATATGGACTTGGCAACAATTCTCGAATGGGATCTAATAACTTGGTAGATTCAATGCAAACAAAACACAAAAATGTCTTTTCTCTAGAAAAGCCGATCTCACTGTGCCTAACATAACTTTGTCAGGAGTAACCATACCACTGAAGCCATCCATATCGATGCTTGGTATTACTATCAGCAATAACCTTTCCTGGGAAAATCACGTGAGGTCCATTGCCAAAGTGCATCCCAAAACTTGGTTTTCTTTTTCGTCCCAAAGAGCTATTTCACCCCAGTCAGCTGCTTATGATCTATAAGGCACAGATCCGACCTGTCCTGGAATACTGTTCCCATATTTGAGTGGCACCTAAACATATCCTAAAAGGCTTTTGGATTCTGTCCAAAAAGGGCAATTCGTCTCGTCGGTGATGCTCGTTACAAACTCGCTCACTTGTCTGGAACACCGTAGAAAAGTTTGGCGATTTGTCTCTATTTTATAGATATTTTCATGGGCGATGCTCTTCTGAAATATCAACAATCGTTCCTGCTTTGGCAGTCTCTTCGAGATTAACCCGTCAAGTTCAGTCATCACACCCCTTCGTGGTCACTTTGGAAACCTGCAGGGACATCACTTTCCAAAGACTCGTTCATCCAACGAACAGCGAGGCTTTGGAACTCATTGCCTAGGGAGGTGTTCCCCGAGGCATACAACCTTCAGAAATTTAAGAAGAACACCAACTCCTACCTTCTTTCCCTAGGTTCCCAAGATGTTCTCTGAACATTACAGGATATCCCTTTTCGTGGGAACCAGAACAAAAAAAAAAAAAAAAAAAAACGCTCAAGAATGCCTTGCAAGAGGCTCCAGGGAAGCGAACAACTATATCCTGTCGGACAGTCAAGTAGCATTAAAAGCTCTGTAGTGTGAGTCTAGACTGACTTGGGACTGCAAACTTTCCCTGAGATAACTGATGTAGGTGCCAAGGTGATCGAAGGCATTGAGGAAGCAGGCAGCTTTGCCGAAGGAAGGGGTAAATACTCAATTCCCTTGCCCAGAACCTTTCTGTTGAGTTTCCAAGCTTTGGAGCCCATCATCAGAGAAAGTTGAACAGCTGCTCGAGTTGGACAAATAAATTTGAAACTGGTAACGAGACTGCTCACCAGACATTTTCCTCTGAGGAATCACCTCAAATAAATGTATAGATCAGACATCAAGCTGTGTTGTTAATACGAGAACTTCGTTGAAACTGCAGAACCAGGTCACGACTTACAGAGGGTGTTTTGCAAAAGGCTCAAGTTTTCCGAAGGGGTTTCACGCCCTCAATCGATAGGAACTCAGCTCCCAGGAAACTGATACACTTCGCAAGGAGTCTCAGAATCCTAGGTCTTGAATAGATGAAGGGTAATGTACAAAAGATCTCATAGGTCGAGGTACGAAGAAGCTAAAAGGCCATATCAATCACTCCTATAATCACAGTCTGCAATCCAGTATTCAGTCTTAAAAAAATTATTCCGTAGATTTTTTGAAAATATGAACAGGGTATTCATAAAATCAGATGTGAAAGATAAACTTTAGTCACTATCTCCCAACGTTCAGGATAACCTCTAAAAACACATTATCGAAATATCACACCGCCTATTTCCAGACTTCAAATATCATATTATTCATTTTCTGCAGTAGAAAAAATAGAAGATGTGTTACATTATAACTTCATTTCGATCCCTCTGGATGTAGTTCATATTCCAAAAAACAGTTCGGGAAATTCTCGTGGAATTTTGGCCTAGTCTGGAAGTAATAACCGATCTTCCTTCAGATCTATTTTCAACCATCATCAACTATATATTTGACTCAAGTTATTTCAAATTCAATGACATATACTATAAACAACTGAATGGCACAGAAATGGGTCATCCTGTCTCCCCCAGTTGTTATGTTGATGACATTCTGACAGCTGTCCCCCGAGATAGTGAAGAAGAGTTATTGACTCTCTTCAATAATTTCCATCCAAACATTCAGTTTACTGTAGAAAACGTGGAAAACAACTGTATTCCTTCTCTCAATACATTAATAATGAGAAATTCAGATAATAGCTTGTCAAGCAATTGATATATGAAACCTAGTAATCCAGGAAGAGTTATCTTTTTTCAAATCACTCTTTCTCCCAGAAAACGTCTATCATCAATGATTTGAAACAGAGCCATCGCCCTCAGTGATGGAATATTTCATGTGGATGATCTCAGGATAAAATCTATGTTATTTCAAAATCAATATCCCTGATCTCTTGTCAATAGAATTCAACATAATCGTGCCAAACCAATTATCAATATGGATAATACAAATACAAGATACTTCAGATTAACGTATATCAATAGATTATCAGAGAAAATCAGCAGGGTTCTGCGGAATGACCAACTATCCATAGCCCTTTACAATGAAAATAGAATGAAAATAATTCTTCCAAAATTTAAAGATGAGCTGCCTGAAGAGGCACTGTCAAATTTAGTTTATAAAATCGTGTGCGTAAATTGTGATAAAATAAATATTGGACAAACAAAATAATTAATAGGGAATAGCGTGAAACAACACAGACATGACTGCAGGGACTTATCTCGATCTGCAAGAACCGCGTTATCAGAATACCACCATAATCAGGGTCATAATTTGAATTTTAAAAATGTAGAAGTTTTGGATCGTGAAGACAACGAGCGTAGAAGGTTAATTTTGGAAATGTTACATATCAATTGCTATAAAAATGCAGTGAATAGACAAACGAACATTGAATATCTCAGTAGAATCTGTAATAATATAATCGCTTCCACCAACAATTGGGCTTCTGCTACCTTCAATTTGTGAGACCGGTGTATGACATACATAAACCTACTTTCGTTTGAAAGGTGTATATATATATATATATATATATATATATATATATATATATATATATAAATACTTATCTATTCACTTATAGATGTTAAAAAACCCCTTTGTAACTTTTTATTACTTCTTATTCCACCTTTTATCTGTATTGTACGCCAAATTGTTTTATTTATTCTTGAATACTAGTTTCCAGAGGATATGTTAGTTATCCCAATTTCAAACAGTTTAATTTTCACATTGTATAAAGTTCAACGACGCATTGACACAATGCAAAACTCCAAAACTTATGACAAGGTACTATCCACCGATAAATACGCCTAAGGTGAGTTCATATCTCAATATTAAAGTTCAAACGATGAATTAAAGGAATATTTTTAAAAGAACTGTACACTCAGAAACGCAACTAGTATGCGTGATACAGCAAATAATTGTTGGCAACGTGGCAATCCAACGATCGCAAGCATTTAGTTGTACAAGATACAATGTAGTTTGCTCTAAAAACATTGGCGAGGTATCGTTATTGAATATAAGAAAACAATTTAATTTGGAACCAGGTAGTCATACAGCTACATATGCTCAAAGATACGATTCTGATAAAAAAAAGATTGATGCCAACATCAAGAGAAAAAAAATTGCGCAGAGTTGAATTGGACAAAAAAATGGAAATGTTAAGAAAATTGAAGGAAAAGTCAGGAGGTGGAATTTACGAATCAAGAGCATCATCACTATTATTAAAAAACATCGAATCAATATCAATAAATTATTCCATACTTTATTTTGATTTAGAAACATCTGGATTGTGTACACTTTACAAATTGCCGCCAAATATGAAAATAGATAATTTCATATATTACCCCTACGAAGCAGATCAATCCTGCGGCGACAAAAATTACGGGATTGA
This sequence comes from Gonioctena quinquepunctata, assembly GCA_018342105.1. Lineage (NCBI taxonomy): Eukaryota > Metazoa > Arthropoda > Insecta > Coleoptera > Chrysomelidae > Gonioctena > Gonioctena quinquepunctata. The sequence goes on along the minus strand of JAFIRS010001374.1, from coordinate 236,696 downwards.
CTACAATTTCTGGTCAATTATATTTGAATGATGTACAAGTCGATTCACTGAATAATGTAGATTGTTTGGTAGCATTTAAGGAATCATTAAATTCATCTACCACTCCAAATTTACAAATGCGAGATTCGATGTGCCTAGATTAATAATAATTCAATAGAATATTTTACCATGATAGCAGGATTTGTGGATAGCTTGATTAATTTTGGAAAAACGTTCCCAGATCGTTCAACTAACACCACTTTCTCTTATTATATATAGCTTTGAAGAAGCGAACAATATATTCGCGAAAGTTAGCAAAGACGTAGAGTAGTTTTATTTATCCAATACCCTGCAATCGTTTCAAACAAGATAGATCTGGACGCAATCACTACAACAAACTCAAGAAAATGTGTTTCCCAATTCTTTCAGTCTTCCTGAAGTTTGTGGACGCGTGAAATAGATTTTCGTCGGCAAAAATGAATTGAAGACCCAGTGAATATATCAATGATACAAATGATTTCTGGTGAATACTCCGTTCTGGAAATTTTTTTTTTTTGCCTCATTCATCTCAAGTAAGACTGGGATCGAAAAATCAAATAACTATCCAAATAAAAATGCCAAAATTCACTTTCAGATTTCTGGTACGAAGTTCCTCTGCGCGGCTTGCGGTAGGTGTCGACTTATAGATCGTCGCGTAAGAAAAAAGCGTTATGCCCCTCCATGCGACTTTCTCTCTCTCTCTCTCTCTCTCTCTCTCTCTCTCTCTGTGTGTCTCTTTCTATTATATACCAGTCTGTATGACAAGCGTCTGCTGTTCTGCTTGCAGGAAATTCAAAATGATACATGAGCAGTAGGATTACTTGTAACAAGTTAATTATGTAATAGAATGCCCAGTCTATTCAGTGAAGAGCGGTGTGGAGTTCTTTGGGCCGCCTTGCTAGTTTCAAATTTATTTATGTTTCAAGCAAAGGTTTTGAGAAATGAAATTAGGATGAAAATTCAAACTTCCTAGCCAATAATAATTGCAAATCAAATAATGTTTCCTTCTGTGAATCACTACAACAATAAAACAAATACGAAATTTATATCAGTCTATCAACAAATATGTACAAAAGTTTCTGCTGTATAACAAATATGCTATATAACAATTTTGAGTTTCCTTTATGTTCATACAATTCCAAAGAATATTGTTTAGGGTTGCTGAACCTGTCGGTTTTAGTGACGATAGTGTACCTTTGATTGAGCGGAGTTGTGTAGCTCGTAGCTAGACTTAGCGTAGTCGTGTGGCTCGCTATCAGGGGGTACCAATGGCTGCTGGGCGACCGATCAGGTTGAACATACAATCATCAACTTCTTATCCATGGAATGATTGTTCTCAGCAATATTACATGAGAAACAATGTTGTTGGTGTCAGAATTTGTTTTTACTAAAACATTCAACTTCTTGGAATTTGGAATTTCTTAATACACTCTTCAACGCACGGTTGTTACAGATGAGTATAATCTGATTAAGAGATTGTTGCTTATTCAAATTTCATATAAATTGAGATTAAATTTTGACATATACAAAAATTGATCTTTGATCTATATGAAAAGAAGGAGGAAGGTTGTTCTGATCTTTATCAGCCAACACTATGTTTTACAAAAAAGTGAAAATCAGAATTCAGTACAATTAAGTTTGAAAAATTTGATTATCTCTGACCAATCGTCAAATACTTCTTCATAAAGTTTCCTGTATGTTGAAAGAATATTCCGAACTCCCAAGATTAAATAAATATATATATATATATATATATATATATATATATATATATATATATATATATATATATATATGATCGCTTCACCTAGGTCATAGGCAAAATCACAACTCTGTGATAATTATCACCAAATCAGAAACTATACAAAAAGTACATCCCGAAGACCATGAAAAATATATAGTATTCAACTATATCACATACTTCTTGTGATCGACACCAAAAATATATCCAAATCCAAAGTGATACCATAATATTTGAGAAACCCTCTTTCAACCCCAATGAACCCTTGTCAGAGAAACCAATGTAAACAGATGAGACTGAACACATATCTTGATTCAATTCGATAATATTACATGTGATATTTATAATTCCACCTGAACTCAGATGGAAAATAAATATGTTACTGCACTGAAATCAATTCATCTGCTTGACCTGAATAGGTTTAATTATTGTTTACTGATCAAGGTTTGTCGATGAACCAAGATAACAAAACTTCATAAACAAATATTCCACGTTCACGTGAGAAAATATTTCCACATGATATATATATATATATATATATATATATATATATATATATATATATATATATATATATATATATATATATATATATATATATTGAAATGGTGAAAAATATATTCTTACATACTTCGATATCACACTATAACTCACTACTTTGAAATCACTTTCGCAGAAGAAAGGTAGATGCTCTAATTCATTAGTTATTTAAACATGAACAAATTCAATTTTTTTACGCAATGGCTGACACGCTCAGAAAAACACAAGATGTCCTGATCAAAGATAGGGAGGTAAGGGGCCGAGAACGGCTCGTTGCATTCTTCAATACCAAATCGTACTGTCAAATGCTTCGCGCTCGTCTTCTCTCAACTCTAATGACTGTTAGATGGCGCTAAGATTTGTAATAGTGATTCTTAGATTGGAATTAATAAGATAACTTGAGCTACTCTTAATTATTTTGTATCTCTGCGCATATCAATAAGACATCTAACAGATATATCGTTACAGTATATGCGAATACAAGTCGGATATTATCGTTGAGTGATAATACGTGGAAGAACGTGTGTTCAGATGATTATATCCTCTTTTTTTTGGGCATGATTTTTTGTATACCGAAGTTGGATTAATGTCAATTTGATATAATATAACGAAAAGTAGTATCAGGAATAAAATACCTTTTACTGTGGCGGAGGAGTTTGAAAAAAGTATATATATATATATATATATATATATATATATATAGTATTGCATGGTATTATGACAATTAAATTTGATGGAACAGAAAACTCGGAGTTGAAGAAAAAGCGTAAGGAACATCGCTCCTGATGGGGGTCCCCCAACCGCACACGATTTTTTCATTTGAGTTAGGGTCCTTTCTAAATATCTATCAGATGTAGTTCAACATCCAGCGTGGCTTTAGCCGGTGGAGTACTTGTTTTCTGTTAGATATTACAAAAAATAACCTCATTTTTTTCGAAGATTTTTCTATTTTCAGGAAAAACTTTCTGTTCAATCAATCGTCAACGATTTCGATGATTCCACAAAAATTGATTATCTGTGACTAAGTACCTTACGGCACTCCACTGTCATCAAATGAATATGTTGGGTTGCGAGAATCACGAATAATTACAGAACACTGTTAGAAGATCGTCTCCAATTTATTATTTTTCTCCCTAATCTTACGAAAGTAAATTCAGCGAATTGCCATATTTGTGAAACAGATTTGCAAATCCACTTTGAATACATGGGAACGAACATTATGGATGGATTACAAAATGAGCTATCGCGTTGTACACGTAAATATGTTTGCATGGAGTACTTTACACTCCTTTATTTTCCATAGAAATGGTTTTAGTCAAGTTCACTAGTGAAACTATTGCGTGTTAAATTAATCAGTCGACCGAACGTATTTGAACCAAATTTCTAATCATTATTATCATAACGGTGGATATTTGGGGAGCTTAATAGAAAATTGAAAGGTATTTTATAAGAGTCAGCTCCTAGATTGACTGTTATTCTGGATATAACCATATCATTCTTCGTATATAATGAATTGAATCTGAAAACTGATAGAAATAGCGTGCTCAATTGTTTTTATCCAATTGAAATATTTCGTTTCAGACATTCTACTTCTTTTGAAGTTCATTGAATATATTTTTTTCAGACCACATAGGGTAACAGTAAATGTGTTTTGTTTTATAAGGATTGTTTATTTGTCACAGATTCAGCTACTATTAATATATTTGAAAAAATCAAAAGACTAGTAATGATAATGATAGAAATGATTGAATTTTCAATTTGTCGAAGTAACATGTTAGTGCTATTACTCCAAACAAGATACGAATGACGTATATGTGTGCCAAATTCAAAAGATTTCAGATGAAGCAATGTACTTTTGGTCCAATTTGATTCAAAATTGGTATGTGGGGGTTTTCGCGGTCGGAGAGTATGAATTTTTCTGTTAAAATTCATAAATTGGAGATGGCGGCTCCAAGATGGCAAACGAGTTTTGTGATTATGGTCCGATTCGATTCAAAATTGGTATGTGGGAGTTTTTGGGGTCCGAGATCATGATTTCTTTGTCAAAATTCCTGAATTTGAATTTGACGAGGTAGATTAAGGCGAACTAACTGAAAAGCCAAAAATAGAATAACTGATAAAAAACCTTTTTAAAGACAAACTTTTATTCAAGCCATGTACTGAAACATATAAAATAAGTTTAAGTCATCACTCACAATGATTTAATTATGTTTTGTTGAATTATTTGGTTTCGAAACGCTTGTCGCGCGAATTGTTATTAAATTAATACTTCGACAAGTTGTAACTTACCAACCAATTATTGTCTAATGAAATTATTTGATACCCACTTTTATGAATATTTTGTAAAAATTGAATACTATGACAAGTTCTTACTTACCAAACAGTCATTGCCCAATCAAATTAATTGTTACCTACTTTTATGAACTCTTCGCGCGACAAGCTTTTTCAAACCAAATAATTCAACAAAAAATAATTAAATCATTGTCAGCGATGACTTAAACTCATTTTATACGTCTTAGTACACGGCTTAAATGAAAGCTTGTCTTGAGAAGGTTGTTTATTAGTTATTTTTCCTTGATGTGAATGCAATTATATAAGTCGGCAACTCACGGCGCGAAACTTGAAGAGCTTGGTCTTTTGTTTTTGGAAAGTGGAGGAAATCCATTACGGACAACTCCTCATGGTAGTGTGGGACTTCCTGACACAGGTTTACCTACTAAAACCACCACCCTATAGGCTCGTCAGAATGTGGCCTCCGACGACACTCGAGCCCTCTGGCCCATTGTATCTTACCTGGTACGATTTTCTTCACCATGTCGTAACCATTGTTCCCGATTAAGTACCGCTTCTCTTCCCCTCCTAGCAACTGCATGTACTGCCGTGGCTACCTTGCGATGCTGAAGGTTCATCTGGGCGGTCCTTGACGTTTGTTCAATACCCTGAGAGTCCTCTTACGATTTCGGAGAACGCTCGGAATCATATCTTCAGTGTCCTGAAAGAAACCAGGAAGGCCAAGAGTTGTCCTCATTCCTTCTCGGTGTTTCGTCTCGTGGTCATTTGTACCCCCGAATGAGTGAGGGGGAAGGGCTTGATCCGGCTCTGTGATGCCCCCTGCACCAGGGCTGAGGCTGATTACTCCACGATTTCGCCCTGTTCCTCGGGGGCTCCGTTGCGGCACCGTTTGTTCTGAGGCCCATGTGTCATAAATCCGTCGCCACGGCGCTCACAGCTTGGATTTAGGTCTGCTTGCCAGAGCCTCATTAGTCAAGTCGCGGCCGCCCACATATTATACAAATGTCCACTAACCGACCCATTAGAGGTTGGACTTTGAGGAGCCGGCGTCTCACGACGCGAGACTTGACGAGCTTGGCTTGGGGGATTGTGCTCGGTGCAGAAGAGTGAGGTATGTGCATTCTCGAGCCTGATTGGTCTCGTGGCGTGTATAATTTCACCGACTCGTCGCCTGTCAGTGAATAAAAGTTGGAAGACGAGCCTAGAAAGGGATACATTGTCCAGTGAAGTGATTATAGATAGCGCCAAAGGGAGGATAGCATGTGCAGCAGCGTATTTTTATATACATATTTTTTCTTTCTCATATAAAACTGAGAATTCAATGAATGCTTGTGAATTCCATTCCATGTTAATATACAATAATAGAAACAACACTCAACTATGCTCTGCCACCACCAAATATAGAGATCGATAGTTTTCGGCGATGCATCGACTTTTTACCTTACCACACATTTGACACGTCACATCTCTCATCAATGCATACCATACCACCTACCTAACCAAACCAAGACACTGTATTCAAAATCACTGTATGTAATATTCAGAGTTCACAGTGACTACAGTTATAGTGAAATATTTATTTGGGGCGTTATGAGTGCAAATCAAAAATCAGTAGTTTGGAAACATTTTACGAAATGTTCCGATGATAAATTTGCGAAATGAAGTATATGTAAACGCGAATATAAATATAGAGAAAATACCAGTAATGTGATGAACCACATGAAAAGGAAACTCAAGCACATGAGTGGGAGTCTTCACAAACAATGGGAAGTGTAGGAAAAATCCTCGAAAAAAAAGAGGTGAATTATTCTGATAGAGTAAATAACTATCCGGAGAATTCAAAAATGAAGTCAAAACTGAACATTTCATATGTTCGCATGCTTGCCATTAATATTGAACCTTTACGCAAAGGAGAACATGAAGTATTTCGAGCTTTGATGCAAGCTTTGGATGGTCAATATAGGATTCAAGACATGGCAACTGTGAAAACAGTTTATTGCTAGACCAATTTAATTGTCTCCAAAAACGTCTTTTACAAGAATTGAGTAGTTGTGGCAATCACAACAGATATGTGCACGTCAAACTCCAATGAAGGGATTTTAGCAGTGACCTATCATCTAATGAAAGATGGAAAACTAATTAGGAGTAAAGGAGTAAAGATGGCGTCAAATGAGTAGGACGTGTTGAGTCGCTCTCTGAGATTATTTGCAAATTCTTGTTTTATTTGCCCAGTTAGTGTTTACTGGAAACTTAGTGCTTAGTAAAATATATGATGCCAGTAGATACCCGTGGAAATACGTCAACCATGGATAAAAATCAGAACAAACATCTCACTTCACGGATCGAGAAACCGGAAACAATGTTACACCAAGGTTTGAACGATATTAAAAGTCAAATTTCGCCGAAGGGAGGCGATCAAGAAAATTCATTTGATTCGATAAATGAGTTTGAAAACAAATTTCGTGATTCAATTAATGACATTAAATTAGAATTGGAAAATATCAATCAAGGAATGACTAACCAACAAAAATATATTGAAACATTAAAGCGAGACCAACAGTCAAAATTCCTTGTTATAAATGGTATTGATGAGAAAGAGAAGGAAGATTTACTGGATGTCGTTGTTGAACTAATCAACCATAAACTCAAACTATCCATTTCGAATATTAACATCGATAACTGCTATCGGATGGGAAAAAAACGTCAAGACAAGAAACCTAGGCCGCTGGCTGTTAAATTTGTAAACAAATGGATGAAGCATAAAGTGTTTGTAGTTAAGAAAAATCTGAAGGGAAGTGGTGTTGTGATCAGTAAAATGCTATCCTATGGAAATCGTCAATTATTTTCGAAAGTGCGAGAATCTGTGGGTGCCAAAACTGTTGGACATATGAAGGTAACATTAACGCATTTCTGAACAATGCGAGAAAACTTATAAAATCTTTAACTGACCTCAGTCAATAAGATTGTCATTGTTGTTGTTTTTGGCTGTTACACTGTATACGTGGTAGATTTAATATACCTAATCATATATATGTATATATGTGTATATTTCTTTAATTATTAACTACCTTAATTGGGTGAATTTCTCTTTATTTTTTTCACAATTTATTATTGTGATCATCTCGGGGCACGATTTTGATAGCGCATTACTTTTTTGATTTGATTTTTCTCTGTAGTACACCCGTACTACATAGTGTTATTAACTTAGGAAATGATATACATTATTATTTATTAGTAACAAATATTTGCGTATTCTACTTTAGCCTTTATTTTGTTTTCCAAGAGAGGTTAGGCCTATTTAATTAAGACTTCAATCATCTACTGATTTAAGTTTAAATTGAACTCATTTCAGTCGTAGCTGTTACATTAGTATTTATTGTATGAAGTCAATCTAATTTATTTTACTTTTAATTCGTAATTATGCAGAAATTCTTGCAATGTGGTCATCTTAATGCTCGTTCATTAGTAGCTCACTTTAATGAAGTAAAAAATCTAATACTGCAACTCAATTTAGATTTACTCGCGGTAAGTGAAACATGGCTCAAAAGTAATATATCGAATTATGCTATTAGTATACCCGGTTATTTTTTTGAGAGAGTAGATCGTGGGCGAGATATCAGTGATGGAGGAGTAGGTATTTATGTAGAAACTATTATAAAATATTCACTTATTTCTTGTGGTAAAGAAATTGAACAGATATGGTTGAAGATTTCCTTGAATTCTGAGTTCTGTGCTTTAGGCGTATTTTATAACCCTCATGAAAGATATTGCAATTATTTTTTCGAACATTTCGAATCTGTTATATCATCCATTCAACCGACAGTGGACTATATTATTTGTCTAGGTGATTTTAATGTGAACCTTTTTGATATTAATAGTGCCTCATGTGAAGTAGTGGCAAATACTTTCGAGGGCCTAGGGCTGAAACAATTAATAAAGGAACCAACACGCATTACCTATCATTCAGCCCCTCTGCTGGATTACTTAATAACATCTGATGATAATATTATTATGCAACAAGAAGTTAAGCATATTCCTGAAATAAGCGATCAGAAATGATTTTATTTAATACTAGATTAAAACTAGAAATAATGAACCTATATACATCACCTGTAGAAATTTTAAAAATTCAAATTACAATCAATTTAATAGTGACCTACAATCTATACCCTGGAAAATTATATTTGAATTAAACGATGTTGATAGCAAAGTGCAATTCTTATCTGACAACATCATTAATATCCTGCCCCTTTTCAATGCTTTAGAATTACAAAAAAATACGCTCCATGGTTAACTGATGCGATCAAGGCTACAACTTCTGATAGAGATAGAGCCTTAAAAAAATTCAAGATTACCAAAAGTAACAATGACTGGCAATCTTATAAACAATTACGTAATTTAGTAAATGTCACAATCAAAAAAGAAAAAAAGCTGAAAAACCAATCACATAAAGAGAGGTGGTCCACTCTTAAGGCCATTGTGGGATCTAATAAAGATCGTAATGATATGGATTTTTTAAATAAGTGGAATGTGAATGAAATTGATGAATTCTTCTTGAACGCTGTTCCTAAATTAACTCCTGACCATGATACGAAATATTTCTATGATCACAATACAAAAAAATCGGTACATACAACCCTCACGTTTCAACCTGTATCTGAAATGGATATTCTCAATATAATAAAAGGTATTAAAAGTAAAGCTGTTGGACCAGATGGCATCAATATTCTTACTTTAAATGTGTGCTTACCATTTTTGTTACCGTATATTACTCATATAATCAACTATTGTTTATTGAATTCTGTGTTCCCTCAAAACTGGAAAAAATCATTTGTTACTTCCTTGCCAAAAGTGAATAATCCACAATTGTTACAACAATTACGACCGATCAGTGTTTCGCCAACTTTATCAAAGATTTTGGAAAAAGCTATTAATATTCAACTGCAGTACCATTTAATAAAAAATTCCGTAATACCCACAGTACAGTCCGGATTTAAAACTGGTCACAGTTGTACACCAGCACTATTAAAAATATCTGATGATATTTTGGCAGCTCTTGATAGGACTAAATTAACTGTGTTGCTCTTATTTGACTACTCGAAAGCATTTGACACTCTTAATCATAATTTACTTTTTTCGATCTTAGCATATAGTGGTCTGGATATTGAAGCTGTAGATTTATTTAAATCGTATCTATCTAAGAGAAGTCAAGCTGTGAAAAATCAAGAAAGTGTATCAAGTTTTTTATCTGTGAGCACCGGTGTGCCCCAAGGATCAATATTGGGCCCTATACTCTTCTCTATTTATACATCGAATTTTCCAGATATTTTCCTTTCATGTTCACAACATTACTACGCTGACGATACTCAGTTATACATGTCTTTTTCCTTGGATGAAGCGAATCAAGCGGTAACTGCTATTAATTATGACTTACATAATCTTTATACATTTTCAATTAATCATTGTTTACAACTAAATTCATCTAAGACTAATGCAATTATTTTTGGTAACAAAACTGATTCGCAGGTGTTCAAACAAGAATACTCATCAAATATTTTAATTAATGGTCATACTATACAATTTAGCGAAAAAGTTTAAAAGGAGTGTGGTTTGATGTAAACTTAAGATTTTCGCACCATATTAGTACCTGTTTACAAAAAGCTTGTGTAGCACTAAAACTCATATATCAATCTCGCCACGTGTTGGATAGATCGGTTAAAATCCTACTATGCGATTCATTAGTATTATCTAAACTAAAGTTCTGTGACATTTTATATAATTCTTGTTTAAATTCATTCGATATAAATAGAATACAAAAATTGCAAAATTCATGCCTAAGACTTATTTTTGGTATTCGCAAATTTGAGCATATCAGTCACACTCTCAAAATTACTAAATGGCTACACATGAAAAATCGTCGAGAATTGCATTCTACCATGTTTTATATTAAGCTACTGAAGGAAAACTCCCCTGTATCATAAAATAAAATACAGAACTGATGTACATTCTCTAAATTTAAGATACAGAAATACTCTTACTATACCTCGCCACCATACTGAGTTTTTCAAACGATTGTTTTCTTATTGCATTGTTAACCATATCAATAACTTATCTCTCGATTTCAGTTACTCATCACTACATAAACTCAAACGAGTCCAATTTGACCATTATTTCTCTCAACAATAATTAAGTTTGTCGGATTGAAATATCTTCCCTTGGCTAATTAATTAATGGCTAATTATTCGCCATACTAATATTCTTTCTCTATCAATTTAATTTATTTATTTATTATTCTATTTGCTGTCTTTGACTACTTTTTGGGGTTAGATGGAAGAGCAGATGTATGTTAAATGCCAATATATATTTCATATTGTACTATATTTATTATTACATACAAACTGAATCTCGCCCTAACTATATAAATAAAATGTAATATTATCCTTTATTAATTGGTAATAAAGACATTTATTATTATTATTATTATTAATTTCACTCTCATCAGAAGTAGTAAACTTGAAAGATATTTTCATATACATATTTTTTCTTTCTCATATAAAACTGAGAATCCAATTATTGCTTCTGAATTCCATTCATGTTGATTCACAATAATAAACCAACATCAAACTTCCTCTCCGAAATGACTGGGCTCCCGTCGTAGCCGATACTGCGAACAGATACTCTCGCACTGTGTGACCGCTCAACAAGCCATACAGCACGAACCAGCTGTCGAACCTCGCGCCTTTGATGTTTGGAAATTTACAGACGGTTTACGCTTGACAAGTCTCGATCCTACGCGAATCGACCGTTCTAACGACGCGAGACTCGACAATCCTCAAGCTGAGCTCGTCAAGTCTCGCGCCGTGAGACATCAGCTTTAATTTAAATGCTGAACTTCGTCCTTCCATTTGTATATGAATGAATATAACTACAAATGTAATATCATAATGGCAATTTCAATAAAGTATATTATTATTATATTTTGATGACATTCTCAAATATTTTTACTATTTTAATGTTTAAAGTAGGTATTTATGTTGAACTGAAATCGAAATTTTATTCCTCTTGGATGAATATACGGTACGAATATCGTTGAAGTTACGTTGGCACTTTAAGAAGAAACTGACGAGAAGCCATCAATGAAATCAGCATTTTCTGATAAATAATTGCCATATAATAAATACCACCAAATGAATTTCTGTTGTATCTTATACTGATCATTTTGAAAAAAACATTTTATGAAAACAAATAATCAAAAAGTTTTTAAAAATATTGGGGACAATTAAATGTCATCCTAGAAAATGTATAGTACATACCATGAAATAACGCCCACTAAGAATTTTTTGCTGAAGCGTTACTTATTATTTACAACTCTTATCACGGAATATACTTGTGGGCGTTTTTGATTGAATTGAGGGGTGATTAAAATAAATATCAAGCAGATAATTCATCATTTGGTCGATTTCATAATGGAAATAGTAAGAATAGTAACGAAATTACATGAAACCACAGTGATCATGTTCAATCAAAGTCAACGATTCAAGAGTAGAATATTATGGATATTTCCCAATTCAACTAGTAATCCAATTCAATCCAATATTGTTTCAATATTGTGTGGAAGCAGAATGGTGGAGCTCTTTGGATTCGAAAAATTTTCTTTTTTATTGGAAATTTATTCAAAATTCCTATATTGAAAATTTCTCATACCTACTAAAAACTCATGAGACAAACATTAGGTACTGTAGATTTTTCAGTTGAGTACTACTATGGGATAGGTTCGTGAACTTTTACATAAATTCCATTGGATAATTGAGGATGTAATCTAATTTCTTGCACAACCGCTAACAGTTAATTATCCATAAAAAAATGTGTTTTTCCTTAGAATTTTTGAATCCCCAGTAAACCAGAAAAAAGATATATGAAAATGTTTTCTACCCAACAAAACTCCGCTAATTTGCGGTTCCCATAGATTGAAAAAACTTAAAAAAAAAAATTGAAAAAAAAGAATTTTCAAACAATGTCTTTGTGAAATGGCATTATACACCCGTCGTTCACCGATGTGCAACAATTTGAAATACACCATGTATATCCAGTTCTCAATATCTGGGATTCGATTTTTCAAGGGAATATCTGAATAATATTACCAGCAAAAGTTCGTGCATGTCTCAGGACTATAATAGAAACAATAGTTTCAGAAAATGACGGTAGCTTTCAGAATTTCATTTCGTCAAATTATTTTTTATCGTCGATTTCTTTTTTTTTATAAATGCTACGATAGTTTCTTCCGGGCATTTTGAAGTTGAACGGCAATATGGGTAGAATAACAAAAATTTATATTTTCGAATGGTGGAGGAATGAAAAACACGAACCTTGCTCATAAATTATCATGTTAGCATAATACTGGACAAATTCTTTTTCCATTTCAATATTATTGAACTCTGAACTGAACTGATTAAAAATTATTTGTCACACCCCTAATCGGTTCCCGAATTTCATTGCCAAGTTAAAACGCGCCCTTCGAAGAAGCTACCGCGATTGAGCCGACAATAGCCGGCGAGATCAAAGCATTTCGAAAGACTTCATATCAGCGTCGTAAAAACCGATACCTCAACAATTATTTTAACAGAACTGGGCACCTACGCTGTAGCGTAACATGCATACTGGTCGGTCCGGCAATGCTAAAAAGTATCTTGGAATCATAACCTGACATATTAATAGTCATGTGGCCAGACACGAAATAACTGCAAAAGCAGAAAAAAAGGGGTTTTGGAAAAAAATTTCAAATTTTTGAATGATATGCAATATTCAGCCATGCTGATTATAGAGACAAACTTGATGGATCGTGGCAATGAGAAGCCGTATTTCGCATTTTTGACGTGATTGCAACCGATTGACTTGGCGGATTTTCGTAATTTAAAGATTTCTGCTCAGAAATATGACGAAATTAGAATTTAGGCGTTTGACACCCTGTCAGAAGAAGATACAAATCTATTCGACATGATAGAGGAATTCTCTTCACATTGTTGTGAGAGTAAGTTTATGACCCATAAAGATGTCGTGGATGCGTCGTCAATCCTTATGGAGCTGAACGCAATCACTTTGACTCGACCTGGCAGAATTCTGTTATATGCTCGGCCACCCCTTTCCAAACGGTAACGTGTTGAAATCATCACTGCCTCCCAAACTGACTGTGTATAATTTCTTGGCATTTATAAGGTTTAGTTCAGACTTAATGTTTAATTTTCAATGTATTTACATCGAATTTACATTGCTTGGCGTAACCAATCTGTCTGCTGCATCTTTTTATGTTGAGCCACATATTTGCTTTTGAAAAGCCACGAAGATATGCCAACTCATTCTTTATATTTTTGTTCAAGAGGCGGCCATAGTTCAGTTAAACTTGCTGGAATGAACTCACCAGGATGTCAAGCCCATTTCCCTGATTTTAACTTCGGAAGATGCGATCTCCGGAACACCGACAGCTCGCTCAACCCAGAGCTGGAAGACAGTTCGAAGACGAGCTGCAGCTCCACTATTTGTCTCCAGGAGCATTCACCGTGCTTCCGACCGATAATCGCCATCCTCCCGATCCTCCCACCGCACCGGAACCTTACAGGTAAAATAACTCTATGGAATGAACAACGAATGTAATTATTATAGTCAGTGGTATGATCTAGGACTTAAGTTGTCTTCGCTGATAAATTTTGTTCAAAAAGCATTATGCAGGACGATATTCATTTGGGTACAGGAAGGAATGGGTTTCTTTTAAAAATATCCGAAAATGTAGCAAATCAACAATACTGATTCGAATTTTTACCTACATACCAAATTAAAAAAAAATCGAAATCGGAAAACTCTGTGAAAAGTTATGCGTGGATAATACATAAAAAAAAATATACCCGTCGACTAGAGAACCTCCTTCTTTTTTTCGTCGGTTAAAAACCCCAAGATATGCATGTAATGTTCTATTCTGAGAAAACAATGAATTATGAATAAAATACACAACGTGTCAACGGATTTACTAGTCTTTCCTTTTCAGAGCTGTCAGAATGAAATTTGGTGCAGATGTACAGCATACAAAGAACTTTTGATTTCCTGTATATTTTGATATTTTCAAAATCATCGAGGAATTGGGATTTACTGAATGTGCCCCTGGCGGCACAATACTACCCGAAATAATCTTTTTGAAAAGGATCCAACGCTATCAAGCTTATCGAATAGAAAAAACCCGATGGCGCGGCCAGTCGGAAATGTAGATATCAGAATTTATTTATTCTGAATTTGCCTTCAGTCAAGCTACAGTCGTGTGTCAGAAAAAATCAAGAATTTTGTTGGAAATAAAAGCAGCATTTCTACTTTTGTATAAACCTTGAACTTTTTAATCAAAAGGAAGGATTCCAATTTTTATCTTATCTGACACAAATCAAAGGAAAGAATTATAAACAGCGCACAAGGATGTAGACCATACTCACCTAGAAAAATAATAACTAATATTTATTCATATAGTTCCACTTTAAATTTGTGAAATGTTAAAATACAACTATGTTCTATTTGTCGGCGAAGGAACTCAAATACTATTTGACTGATACCGCCGAATGAACCTCAAATGAAAGGAGCATGCAGGGTAAATAAAAATTATTAATTCTCTTGAATGGTAATTTTCAGCGATTTTTCATTCGTGTGTACATCTTAGATAAGAATAAAAAAGAATTGCCGATGTTGCTCAGTGGCCCGAATATAACGAAAAGGCGGAACTAATTCGAATTTGGGTAAAGTTTTCGTATACGCTCCCAACTTTGTGGGAGGGTAAACAAAAGACCAGATAACCTTTTCTCAGAATTGCGGGTATAGTTTTTTCCAATATCAATTGCAGAAGCATAAAAAAGTCTTGCGGCGAAATCCTGTGAGCAGCAGTGGCGGAGATAACTAATTTTATTTAGATATTTTAATATCCTAAAACGTATTTCGATCGGTACACACCAAGACCACAGACGCTACTGGTTTTTAATCTTTCAGAGCTATTAAAACACAAATATAATACACAAACATAAAATACAAATATAACGCGTGAATTATGACCTCCCCTGCAAGCATTGATGCCCGACTTGATTGGCCCAGACGAATCGGTTGTAGAACAGACAGAAGTCACTCAAGTCCACGTTGACCAGCGGGCTCTTTGTGCCGATGGAGACTGTATACAAGTAGTACAGATTATTTTTCCTTCCGTTTCTTCGCATATAAGCTCGTATTAGCGAGGTGAATTGTGGATGTGGATGTGGA
Organism: Gonioctena quinquepunctata; assembly: GCA_018342105.1. Taxonomy (NCBI): domain Eukaryota; kingdom Metazoa; phylum Arthropoda; class Insecta; order Coleoptera; family Chrysomelidae; genus Gonioctena; species Gonioctena quinquepunctata. Next base: position 220,828 of record JAFIRS010001374.1, on the reverse strand, counting down.
TGTGGATGTGGATGGACTATAACTATTGCGAAACATTTGCGCTCTTTAGCCCCTCAAAGGCGACCATCATATCGTTTACGTTTCTCGGCGTCATACGTGTACTTTTTCTTCCGAATTCGATTAGCTCCAGAACATCTTGTGAATAATTCCTGTATTTGAGAAGGCAAATAGGTCGATTATCTACTGAGTTATCAATAGTTATTTTCTGTGCTGTTATAAGAATGAACGTGCGGACATTCTCAACTTTCGTCAGGCTAACAAAAAATGCCCCACGACACCCCGCTCTGAAAAAAAATCTAATGGATAGCCTGAAGTCTCTATAAAAAGATATCAAAAATTTGTTTGCTCATACTTGCACTTTTTTCGAATATTCGATCAATTGTGAACCTCTGCAAGAGTGTATCAAAAAAGCATCAAATATATTTTGACCCACAATGAGTTAACACCTCATTATTTAAAAAAAACAAACGACTTTTTTGCTATATCATAAGCGATATTATAAGCAATATATTAAGGCGATTTTTGGTACTGATTTTGCTTATTGAAGTTAAATATTCAAAAAGTCATCATTAATAACATCTGATCAAATACCAAAGTCACTCCTTTTGAAACCAACCCCTTTCCGACAAATTTTTCTATGATTCTCGTGAGTTTTGGAAACAATTCAGCAAAAAGAAGGCTTGAATCGGATATTTTTGTTTAACCACCCCTTCTAAATACCACCTCTTTGTGACACGTTTTTTAAATATATTTTTCATGATTCTCGCCAGCCTTAGAAGTAATTCCGCAAAAAATGTTCTAACCCGAATTTTTTTCGAATTACTCCTTAGAACCACCCCTTTGTGACAAGTTTTTTTAAAATATTTTTCCCATGATTTTCGTCAGCCTTAGAATCAATTCCGTGAAAAAATGGCTTGATTTTTTTTTCCATTTTATTTTAATTTTACCATGATTTTTGTCAGCCTGCAGAGCAATTCCGCAAAAAAAGACTCAAAACCACCTTTGTGAGAATTTTTTTTCGTACCAAAGAGGCGATTGAGCTACAAAAATTTATTAGTTCCGTTTTTTTTCGTCATGGGGACCACTGTGTGTTGGTATAAAAATGAAAGATTGATAATTTTTTCAATGTTTCAATAGCTGCCATTTTGAAACGACTGGACCGATTTGGTCCATTTAACCGAGATATTTTTTTGATAAATTTAGTGTGTTTCCGTTGAAAAATATGGCCTCTTCTTTATTGACAAATGGAGACCGGCGAAGATAAATCGATTTTTTTTCAAAGTCGTGTTGTGGTGACGTCTTCGGTACATAGTATTTCTATTAAAATATACCTAAAATATATTAATTATTGTACTATAACATGAAATAAACGTATCATTTCGCAACTTCACTTTCATAAAAAAAAATCACTGATGAACTTACGGCACAAGGTGTTCAAAGGGCATAGCTTATAATTTCAGTCCCAAGGCACTACAGATGTAATAAAATTGACAAAAAATATGAAGTGAAACAATGTTACAATCCGATTCAAAATTTTATGTATCCAAAAATATCAAAATATACAAAGTGGTCCATTTGGAATTCAAAAAGTAGGTCTATTTCCAGTGAAACCAGAATCCAGTGACACTAGAAATACTAAAAATATGATAGATTTGTCGAAATGTGCATTTTGTGCTGTAAATCAAACCACCAAATTTTGTTCCGATAGCCCTAGAAAAACGGGGTATTAGTAAATCCATTCCCAAGTAGCATTTTAAGTGGACGGAACGTAGCGGCCTCGATGATATAAACATTTTGCAAAAATTAGTTCGCTTCATTGGTGAAGAGTCAGAATTATTAACATACATGAAATCATATAAAGGATGTATTTCAGAGCGACCTGAGAACGAAAGAATATTTTGTAATTCACCTAATTTAAGTGCATTAAAAATGTTATATCACGAGAATTATTGAAAAAAATTGCAAAACAATATAACATACGATTTTCTGAAACAAATGTATCACAATGAAGAAGAGCTGTGATTATTCACCTAACTGGAAAATTGGAGAATAGAAAACATAGAGCTACTAAAAATGGGAAAGCATTTACTAAAATCATTAATGATTTAAAAATAAATGTTTAGTCAATCAAGTGATTATTTAATTAATAGTTAGAAAAATAACTAATATTACATTCATTGTTGTTTATATTTTTTGTAGAGTTATACGTTTTATTTTATTAGCCTATTGGAAATTTTTGTTTATATGAAAGAGAGTTGGCGGCGTGCAGAAAATAATTTTTAAATTCGATCCCTGCCCAAGAATATCTTTTTCTAGAATTCAAAAATTCTTGTCTGCACGCCGCCTTTCATATTATATATTACAGATTCAAAAATTTCCCTTCTTAACATTTTTGTTCATATTTAAAAATATTCGAATTATGTTATAGGTACATGTGTTGTACAAATGTATGAATAAAATAAAGTTTATGCACTGTTGTTTGCCGTTACTCGCTAAAAGTACATTTTATTTTATATCTATTCCTATTGTAAAATGTTTAAAATGAATCAGTATACATACCAATGCAATTATTCACAATTATTATTCATAAATATGTGCAATCCAAAACACAGTTCAATTCAAACACCCAAGACCCTCGCGCTCTCGCTTATTTGAATCACGAGCGCTCGCTTGAGGCGTTGCCACGATTTTCAGCCTTCCCTATCTTGCACTTCTCATACGCAATAATTTAGAAACTTCTTATGGCAATAACTAAATAACTGTATGGCTAGGCGTGTTTAATTTTTTTATAAAATTTGTTACTTACCTTTTAATAATATACTAGTTTGTCAAAAAGATATAAATGGAGGGTTTTTAGTTATGCCTTAAAATGTGGTGTCCGCGGTAGCTCACTATAGGGATAACGTGTTAAACGTTGCAACTTTGAAGCCTTATATCTCGCTTACGGTGTGGTAAATCATTCCAAAAATTTGATATGTAACAGATTGTAATGTGAACTTGGTGTAGTCATTTTACAAATGGTGGAGAGTACAAATATATATTATTGGACTACAAAAACACAATACTAATTAACAGTGCAATATCTTAAAAAACAATAAATTAAGTAAAAAAACAAGTAACATTCACAATTAAAAGTATTATAGGTACAGAATGGGGAGATCGAAACTCTTTCAAGTCGTACATTCATTGTCTGTTTGTACAGTCTTATCTTCCTGCTTCAGATTTCCATACCTCTGAGCAATATCCAACATTTTCCTCAAACCCTGATTTTCAGCCTTCAACATAGAAACAATCTCTTGGTCCCTGAAATTTCTGTCCTCATCAATGAGTGCAGCTCTATCCATAACAGCGGCCATTTCCTGTATTTTCTCTGCCTGTTGTTGAATTATTTCACTGTATTTCTCCTCCTGAAGCTCTCTGAAGTTGATCCTAGATTTGTATACTTGTTCTGCGGTGTGTTCTCTATATTTTGACATTACATGCTCAAGAGTATTATGGTAGTCTTCGAGAGCAGTTCGGAGTTCACGGTTCTCCTGCTGAATTTCTCTCAAGTGTCTGTTTTCTTTTTGTATGTTTGCAATAAGTTGGGAATGTGGTTTTTGATTTGCTACTTCATTGAGTTGTTCAACTTCTTCCTGAAACTTTTTAATTTTTTTTTAATTTCGTTGCGTAATACATCAGCAATACATCTCTATCTTTCAAACGGCTAGCGAGCCGTTTCGCATCCGTAATTATCTGCTGAATTGTGAGAGACATACTTATTGGATAACTGTAGTGTATTTATATGGATCACCTGTATTGATTGTGATTTTTGGACATCTATGTCCAGTAGCTGTTGAAGCACTATCTGGTAACGTCAGCACAATCTACAATATAGCTGAAAGTAACATCATATTGATATAAATACTTTGAATGTTTAAAGTAGATTAATCAATTACTGTTTGCCTTTTACTGTTTTTATTTTATAGGAGATTGGAGATTGCGACTAGAATTTATAAATGTCAAAAGTCAATGTTAGCTGAAAGTGGTATCAATGAACGAAATCTGATTGGAAGTGGATTTCAAGACAACTACCTTAAATAAAGTATATTTAGATGGCACGTGCTCACAATCGAGCTACAACACCCATATTTCACATAAAACTTTCAATCGTTTTGATTTCATCCCGAGCAGAAGTATCCAAATTCAATATACTTACGCGTTTGTATGTTTATATGTTATATATTTTTATAGTTGATCGAGTGTTAGAAATGAATCAGGCAAAATGGAAGAATGAGGAACATTTATCACAAAAATATGTTGCTGAACAGAGATCGAGCTACATATTATTTACACAAACGCAGTCAGTTGTTTAACGTGTCTAGTATTGACTACTACATATCTACGTTTTTGCCAGGTGACCACAACGTGGTTGGAATGTGGCTATCTGAGATCCAGGAAGGTAGTTGGAACGTAGCGGCCATTAAAAAGTGTTCCCCATTTTGGTAGCCGCTACGTGATAAAACCGTGTATATTACGTAGCAGTGGTTGTGGTCAAACACTTCAAAAAAATTTAATGCACTTAAATTAGGTAAATTACAAAATATTCTTTCGTTCTCAGGTCGCTCTGAAATACATTCTTTATATGATTTCATGTATGTTGATAATTCTGACTCTTTACCAATGAAGCGAATTGATTTTTGCAAAATGTTTATATCATACAACGCTTCGAGGAAATGATCTGAAGTATCGTTTGGTATTGAATTTTGATAGCTCGAACATTCCTGGCCCTCTTCAATCTATCAACGTTTTTCTTATATTCAATAACGACACCTCGCTATTGTTTTTAGAGCAAACTGCACTGTATCTTGAACAACTGAATGCGAGCGATCTTCGTATTGCGATGTTGCCAACAGTCCAGTCATGGCTTATTTGCTGTGTCACGCATGATAGTTGCGTTTCTGAGTGTACAGTTCCCTAGATCAGCGTTTCAGCATCTATCGCGTCGCGCTACAATCAAGCCTAATTCTTGACACTGTTTGTAGCACGACAACTACCTTAAGGAAAACATTATAATTTTGGAAATAACTTGCCTCTGAAATTATGTACTCAAATCCCTCAAACATTGTTTTATCAATCTTGGTTAGTTGAAACAAATACTTAAGTTACAATTTTTTTAGGTTTGATGCAGTGCTGATGACAAATAAATCTTCATTGAATATTTCGATCATTTCGCTAATAATGGCGACCCAGCATATTTCTGTAAATATGGCGGCTTTTGGAGGATATAACTTTGAAGTGGCAGAAAGTGTAAATATACCACTCTGAAGCTCCTCCCATCATAGAGTGCCTAGTGGAACTGAATTATTAACTTTTCCACCGCTGGAAAGTGGCACCCACGTCGCAGGCCCATGACTTACCACTTCGAAGTCATAACCTGAAAATTACAATAGGTCTCATACCCTTGGAAGTGGTGAACACGTCGTGCTATTATTACTTGCCACTTCAAAGTTATAACCCCGAAATTGCGGGTACATGTTCATCAATTGTTGAAAATGGACATGTAGCAAGTATAGTGGATTTATGCAGCTCCAATAATCAATTATCAAGTATCAAGTAATAATTAACAAGTAATGAAAACTATGGCATTTATCAAACAGAATTATCAATTAAACCTTTCTATACAAAATCAAGAAGAATTGTCCATTGAAAACGCATAACCCATTTCATTTTGAATGAATATCATTAACATTTCGCGTAATAGAAAAGTTAGGTTAGTTTCCGTCATCGCACGGACCAATCCATGGTCACTTCAAAATCAAGGAGAATTGTCTATTGAAAACGCAGAACCCATTTCATATTGAATAAAATCATTCATGTTTCACGTAACAGGTTGAACAAACTTTTTGTAAGCCACAATAAAATAATTTGAGAAAACTTAGGTTAGCTTTCGTCATCGAGTGGAATGGTGAATTTTGAAGGTTATTATAATTTGTAGTGACTCTTATTAAATGCGAACTGTGGTTATCACTTCTGTAGATAGCAAAAACGTGGCAACCATCGCCACAAATCACAATCAAGTGCCTGCCACATTGAAGGTTTTATGGAAGTTACCAAAACGTCACCGAAACTATCATACTCTCTTGAAAGTGACTGTGACTTCTAAATGATATTTAAGTGGTACAGGATGGTTACCGCAACGGTTATTTTCCACTTTTATGTTTGAAAACCTCTAAAGTGATTTGCTCAGTAGCCATAATGTTTCAGACACTTCAAGTGACACTAATAAGTTATAGAACTGTGGAGTGGCTACCTTAGATGAGAGTTACGTGACTACAACCATACAATTTTAGTTATTCTTACTATATAGTGGTAGATTTAGTGGTGATTACGTGATAACCACTGAGTCGAAGTTGCAGTATCAGTTTCCGTCACTATAATGCTGCTTAGGTGATTGGCACCTGGTATAAACATACGTGTCCCAGAAAATTATGCCTTTTCCGGAAGGGTATATAAAACAGGTCATTTTGATCAAAAATATTTTTTATTTTTTTTTCCTGAGTTCATCTGCTTTTCCAATGATTGTACACCGCAATTTATATCAAGAAGTGAAAGCCGGCAACCTCGCACTGATTGATACAAAGGAGGAACGAACATTTAGCTAGTTGTGATAGCTGCTCCACTAAGCTATGCAAGGAGTGTGCCTACATAAATTCTACTGAGATTCGTACTGTGGCACTGAAAAAAAGAAGTCCAGCTATAATATTTTGGTGTGAGGATTGTTTAGAAAATAATATGGCACCGTTAATGAATGATAAGTTCATGGATGGAAAAAGAGAGGAAATGAAATATGATATGGAAAGCAAGCACACAGAGATTATGGACACCATCAACCATGAACATTGTTTAACAATCACATGATAGAATAAACGAATGTTATGAAGAAATGCAAAAAAAATAAAAATATCTTGTACTCTGGATGAAGCAACGCTAGAGTCAGTAATAAAGACACACTACTCAAACACGTTGAAAAACGACTTGGATAGGATTGTAAGTTATTAGTCAGATACAAGACTGGAACATACAATTATAAAACAACAAAACACAATATTCTTTCCAGTAGTACTTCGATGGCTGTGTTTTGTTCCAATGACAATATTCTTTCCTGAAGTACTTCGATGACTGTCATTGAAAAAAAAACTTGATGCAATGAAGCAAAAAAGAAAAGAAACTAATAGGTGTTATATTTCTTGATTTTCAACGAGCCTTTGAAACAATCAAAGTGGAGCTACTATTACAGAAATTAGAGAAATTTGGTATCACTCTTAATGTATTAAAATGGTTCACTAGTTCCATGAAAGGCAGGGAACAAGTCGTAAAATATAATAATCAATTTTCAGAAATACTCGAAATGAAAACTGGAGTGCTACAGGGTTCAATTCTTGGTACCAATATTATTCATTCTCTTCATTAATGACAAAGCTACACAAATGAAGAAATATAAAATAAAACTTTTCGCAGATTACACAGTGCAATAATACTCAGGAAAAGCAGATGGCATAGCGACTTACTTTAATACCGATCTTTCAAATATAAGTACTTGATTTGTTGCAAATAAGAACAGGATGTTCATAAAATCAGATGTGGAATCATCTGCGACTGAAAGATAAACTTTAGTCACTATCTTCCATCGTCAAGACAACCTCTTGTGGGGTATTCATGTTGAAAAGGGAAACATTCTCAATTGATGGATTGAATGTAAAAAAGGAAATTTATGTTAAAAGGTAATATATGTCAAGTTAAAGCGATAAATGAAAATTTCAAATTTCATATAAACATCGAAAATGAGGAAATTGAACAAGTCAAGAAATGTAAATATCTGGGGATGATGTTGGATCAAGAATCGAACATGAAAGCAAATATGAACTACATGAATAATAGTTTAAAAAAACTAAAAAACACGCTTTTATAGAAAACCAGACTTAAAAAATAGAAAATAAGAAAAAAATATATTTTATTTCAAAAAAAGCGTGGGATGCATGGTATCGCCTCGCCCAACAATTACCTGTGATCTGAGACATTCCTCACTTCACTGCCCTAGGTGTGTAATGTACTATATAATTATTGATACCATGCACCCCACGCTTTTTTTTTAAATAAAATACATTTTCATTTAATTCCCTAGTTTTTCAGTCTGGTTTTCTATAAAAGTGTGTCTTTTAGTTTTTTTGAACTATTATTTATTTCCTACTTTTTAGTGTGGTTTATTTAGAAAAGCGTCCTTTTTTAGTTTTTTTCAAACTATTATTTTTATTATTTTTTTGCAAATTAAAAAATGGAATAATCTTATCAAATTAGGTAATCATAATCTCCGACCCCAAAAACCCCCACATACCAATTTTGAATAGAATCAGACCATAATCACAAAACTCAGCCGCCATCTTGAATTTTTGAATTTATACAATAGAATCATAATATTCGACCTCAAAAACCCCCACATACCAATTTTGAATAGAATCAGACCATAATCACAAAACTCGGCCACCATTTTGAAGCCGCAATCTTGAATTTTCCAATTTTAGAAGAATCAAATTTTCGACCCCAAAAACCCCCACATACCAATTTTGAATAGAATCAGACCATAATCACAAAACTCCCCCTTTTAGCCGCCATCTTGAGTTTTTCAATTTTGACATAAGAATCATAATCTTCGACCACGCAAACCCTCAGATACCAATTTTGAAGTGAATCGGACCATAATCACAAAACTCGTACGCCATATTGGAGCCGTCATTTCGTTTTTTTTTCTAACAAAAATTTCTCAATGCATTGTCACCGGAATTATGTACACCTGCCAAATTTCAAATCATTCGGACGTCTGGAAGTGGGCCAAAATTGCGCCCAAAGGAGTCGGTTACAAACAAACAAACAAACAAACAAACAAACAAACAAACAAACATACAAGTGAAGCTAATATAAAGCGTGTAATAAAAAAAAAAGTTGCAAGAAAAATACACTACCTCTATAGATCAAATAATGAAGTATCTGAATTTTCAAATCTCACAATATATAAATGTGTCATAGCACCTCATTTTGATTATTGTAGGACCATATTATTTTTTCTTAATGATGAACAAGTGAATATCTTTAAATAATCACAAAATAGGGCTTGGAGGGCAATATTAAATAGGGGAACACTAATTAAGGAAATATTGGATACCCTATTATTGATGTCATTTAGACAAAGAATAAATTGCAACATGTTAATATTCATATATAAATTCAAAAATAATATCTTACCTCTCTTTCAGATCATCTGATCTATATAAGCAACATACATACACATAATATACGTAGGAATGAAACTAATGATTTTTATATCAACCCTAATTTGAAAGCAGGAATAATATTCAGATTGTGATAGTCTTTTTTTAGTGTGGTAATTGTGTATTTACTATTTAGTCATTGTAAAGAGCTGCTAATAAAGAGTTTTATATATATTTATCGAAAGTGCAGAATGCGGTTGAAGAAAAGAGTTCAGTGTAGACGTAAAAACTTGAGCCCGTAAACTGGAATTTTTGTCGGGATGGTTCCGTTTTCCATTCGGGAATATCACGATATGCTAAATACTTTTGGTGAAGCTCATTGTGACGGTGAAACACTAGTAGGACTTCATGTTGAACGGTATCCAGAAAGGTAACAGCTTAACTTTCAAAAATTCGTGGGTGTGCCCCAAAGTCTGTCAGATACTGGTAGTGTGGTACAAAAAAAAGTGGAAGAACACGAAGTGATCCTCGATGCGGGAGAGAACATGTTTGATATTGTCCCAGGTGATCCAACAGTATGTGCACAGATCCAACAGTATGAGGCTCTTTTACTTTGCTCTACACACTAGGAGAAATTCTTTTTCCAAATGACAGGCTCTATAGAAGAAACCATTCCTTATAATAATAAAAAAAAATTGCAGTAACTCGATAACTCAAATTTGACAAAATTTCTCTAGATAATTAGAAAAATAACGTCTAAATTTTAAACTGAGTTTCTCGGCAAATATCAAACTTAAAAAAAGATCGTGTTATCATCGCGTACGTGTTGCCGGTTGTTGAAAATTTCTTCAGATTTCACTCGGTACTCATTAAAATTAAAGATGTTTTTTTCGAATATTGATAATGTTTATATATATATATATATATATATATATATATATATATATATAGAGAATATATATATATATATATATATATATATAGAGAATATATATATATATATAGTAGATGTATTGGGCAGGTTTTCTTCTTCAGGAGTTGCACAATTAATCACTGATATTTTAACATCATCATATGATAATAACAATAACTATGTTGTAGAAGATTCATTCCAATTTAATGATTTCATTAATGAATTTCAGCTACCTGAAAACTATATAATAATAAGTTTGGTCGTGAAAGCATAATCTGATAATATCTCTTTGAACTTATCCAAAAATGGTATACACAACCATTGGCATACTATCTCATCACATTGCAAAATAGATGAAAATACTGTTTGCAAATTGATAGATTTTTTTTTTGATACCACAGTTTTCACATACTCCGAAACATATTATAAACAGATATAGTATGCCAAAGGGTAGCCCTCTATCTCCCATTCTGGCACAATATGTGAAGGATGATCTGATAGATAACTGCATAAGAAAATTACCTTCTCAAATAGCTTTTCTTTAAAAATATGTCGATGACATAATATTAGGCATACCACAAGACAAAAAAAATATAATACTTGAAGTTTTTAATAACTACAACAAATTTATATCAAAAGAAGAAGAAGACTCTAACTATAGTGTCCCCTTTCTCGATACAATAATAATCAGAAGACCTAATAATACTGTAATTACGACCTGGTATACAAAACCAGACTCTTCATGCATATTCCTTCATTATGAATCATTTCATCAAAAACATCAAAAAATTTATCTTGTACTAAATATGAAAAATAGAATTATTAAGACCACCCATATAACTTCACAACATTACAATCTAAAAAAAGTTCACAACTATTTATCAATGATGGCTACCCTTCTAAATTAATAATCCTTTTATTATTCAACAATAAAAGAAATTAACACAAACAATGAACCTTTCAATCAACCCACCTTGTAATACCCCTTCCTTATCTAGGTATCATATAAGATCGAAAAAATATTTCACGAATTCACCAATATCAAAATAGCATTCAAAAACTATAAAACAACCAATGATCGGTTTTCAAAATTGAAAGATGAAGACAAACCATAATCACTTGTCAAATGTAGTATACTACATTCCTTGTGCAGGATGTGACAAAAAATGCATATGACAAACTAGCAGACATCTCAAAGACAGAATAATTACTTCACACAAAAGTGATGTGAGAAATAACAAATACTTTAGCAAAACATATTATGAAAAAAAATCACAATTTCTCATATGATGTTTTAATATTAAACAGAAAATCAAATGAACACACAATACTTTTTTTAGAAATGACTAGGATTTTTCAAGAACCTCAATCTGTAAATTTGAAAAGAAACATAGAAGGACTCAGCATTATATACACATATATTTCACACATTGATAAAATAAATCATCGTACTTCATCTGACGATCGTAACACCCCGTTAAATGATTATCAATTCAACAAAAAAATTAAAGTTTCAGCCTATTCTTGAAACAAAACAAAACAAACAATCATTTCACTTCAAATATATGTCATTCTAGTTTGTAGTTGAAATTGTCCAAGATCAACAATATTTTGATTTTATTTTGTATTAAGCTTCTCAAAAACCTCACTTTTCGTAAGTGTTATCATATACTGTTATTTAGAGTTCCTGAAGAAGAAACAAATATAGTTTGGAAAGCTTGAACAGAAAAAGGAGTTTTCTTAAAATACCACTGCAAAACCTGCCTAAAACTATATATATATATATATATATATATGTAAATATATATATATATATACTTATAATTTACATAATTTAATTCATGCCGCTAAATTAAATACATAATATAATTTTCATTAAAATTTCCCCAAATTTAAAAAATAATAATATATATATATATATATATATATATATATATAATATATATAATATATATATATATATATATATATATATATATATATATATATATATATATATATATATATATATATATATATATAGTATATATATAGTATATATATAGTATATATATATATATATATATAGTATATATATATATATATATAGTATATATATATATATAGTATATATATATATATATAATATATATATATATATTTATATTTGCGTTTATACAGTCCCGTTTCGGTACATACTGCCCACGAACCCAGACCAAATCCTACGAACTCAGACCCGGCTCCGGGCTTGACAAGGTTTTGATATGTAAAACTGTCTAGGGGGGTTGGGAAGCACACGGGACGAAATAATGGCCGGGTTCGGAAAAGCGGTAAAATGAAGATTTTTATACTGATTTAGTTCCATCAGTGAGCGTGTAGGCGGCGCCTCCGGTGGGGAAGCATATGGTATATAATGCCATGCATTTTACCGACGAATACCGACCCGAAATTTGGCAGCAGCGCCGTTTATGTGTTGACGAAGTTTCAGCAGCAAGTTTGAACCCTATTGTCGATATATTGTAATTTTTGATTATTTGAGGATACCTTTATTTCACGGAAAATTATATTTAAAAGACTAATTTGTTGACAGCTCTGTTCACTGTATTCCTAGAGATTTTCCTACAAATAAACATTGAGCAACAACAAATTATTTAAAATGGATATTTTTAAAGTTCAGCTTTTGAAAAGCTTTCATTTAACTTGCTTCTTCCATATACCTGTCTATCTTTCCTGTTCAAAGCTTGTTAGTGAATTTTGACCCACTTCTAGTCGTTTGATTAACTTGAAATTTGGCAGTTTTTCATAATTCCGGTGACGATGCATTATTACATTTTTGTTAGCGGAAAAACAGAATGGCGGCTCCAAAATGTTGGGAAAATTATGTGATAATGGTCTGATTCTGATAAAAATTGGAATGTGGGAGTTTTTGGGATCGAAGATCATGATTTTTTTGACAAAGTTCATAAATTCAATATGACGGCTCCAAGATGACGTACGAGTTTTGTGATTATGGTCCGATTCTTTTGATAATTGGTATGTGGGGTTCCTTGGTATTGGAGGTGACGGACGAGTTTTGTGATTATGGTCCAATTCTATTCAAAATTAGTGTGGGGGTTTTTGGGGTCAAAAATTATAAATTTGCGAATGAGTTTTGTTGTTGAGGTCCGATTCTATTCAAAATTGGTTTGAGGGTTTTTGTGGTCGGTGATTAAGTTTTTTTTGTCAAAATTCATAAATTTAAGATGGCGAACGAGTTTTTTTATCATGTTCTGATTCTATTCAAAATTGGTGTGTGGGGATTTTCGAGGTGGATGATTATGAATTTTTTGGCAAAATTTATGAATTCAAGATGGCGAAGGAGTTCTGTGGTTTATTGGACGATTTTATCTATAAATGGTATCTAGATATTGTTAAGGTCGGAAAATATAATTTTTTTCGTAAAAACCTAAGAATTCAAGATGACGAATTCCATTAATAACTGCAAAGAATCGAATAAAAATGTTGAACTGCCATGCAAATAATTTTCTTCAAAAGTGTCACATATGTTATTCTGTGAATAACAGATTCAAAAGCTTGTACTGCAAGGACGATTCTTTAAATTTCAATTAGAGAACATTGTGCGGCTAGGTTTTGAATGAAGAAAATTATAATTCCTTTTTGCATTTGAATGAAAGCTTGTATATTTTGTTTCATTTTCATGATGATTTGAATGATGGTGGTTTTTTTCTCATTTACATTCTTCATGCATATGGAATCAAAGGAGAGTTAAATCATTTTTCATGTTGAATGACTCATGAGATCTAAAATGGCGGTAAATTCAATTATCGAGAAAAAAATAAATCGGAAAAATAATCCGAGGAAAGTTTTCCGAATTGTTTTGGAAAAGTTTCCACCAACATCACTCGGAAAATCTCAAATATTTGTAAGGGTACTACACAAGTAATTAACAAATTATTGAGACATGTTTTTATTAAAAACCAAATATTTGCACTCGTATAAAATTGTTGAAAGTGAAAAAGTCCCTTGAATTAGCGAAGAAAACTATAACCTACATTTCCAAATTCATTTGTTACGGTAGGTATTGAATGCTAGGGTTTCAATCCTGATCCAATCTTCTTCCTGAAAATCATTAGGATTATGATTGATAAATTCGAGGCATTCATTTTTTTTGGAGCGATCTTCTTCCCTATATGTTTTTTTAATTTCTCTAAAACAATTTTTTTCTGACGGAGCTCCCATTTTACCTGTCCAAAAACTTTTTTTCTAGTATTTTCGGGTTTATTAATTTTTTTGCCTATTTCTTCTTGACTGTCCTCAATTTCATCTTGTCTTCTCCCTTGCAGGAAATGCATTTATAAAAACAGTGACACATGTATTTATTTTCCCCTACAAAGACCTCAAATACCAATTTTTAAAGAATATTTCAAATTTCACCTTCCTTCCCCCTTTCAGGGGTTGAATTTCTAAAAACACTGAAATATATATTTCTTCTATTTGTAATAAAGACTTCAAATGTAATTTTTTATGACTTCCAATATCAATTTAACCTCCCTTTCACACCCAAATAACAGATTTCATGATCCTCACTTCGAAACTAACTATACAGACTTTAGGGTTGAATTTTCAAAAATCTTGAAACACATTTATCTTCATTTGTGAAGAAGGGCCCAAATACTAATTTTCATGACTCTAATTTCAAAACCAACTTTACTTTCACTTTCAGCCCCCTTCTCACCCACCTTTTCACCCCTCTAGGGATGGAATATCAAAAAAATATGCTGTCAAAATTTCAGCTCTTATGTCCAGCGGTTTGATCTAGGCGTTGATCGTATATCAGTTAATCAGTGAGTCAGTTAGTCAGGACATGTAATTATATATGTACATATTACCCCAAACACGAGGTAGCTGCTGTGAACCGTTGAGGAGATCCCTGGAAGGTCTTCCGTCTCCATCATCAGATTAATTCCGGTCCATTTTGTTGTAGTGTCATCAGAACAAAATAATCTGTGCTAAGTTTCAACAGAATCGGTTCACAAGTGTAGAATCAATGAATCATCCCCTATTTTTCTACCCTCAGAAGAGTGAATTCAAATTTATATGTGATCAACTTACAAGCATACCCTATACTATAAAAAAAAGAATAATCTCAATCGGATTCCCAGTACAAAGTTATGCCTGGTAGAATCGGTTAGGAAGTAAAAATTCAGTGGGTGAACCAACAATCATTCCTCATTTTCCTACCCCAAGGAGGGGATTTTTTTTTTTCAAATCCAAGCGAAACCAACTTCGAAGATACCCTGTCCATCAAAATAAGAATGATCAAAATCGGACTACTGCGCAGAAAGTTAAGAGTGGTCATACATAAAAAAAATATATACGCGTCGACTAGAGTACCTCCTCCTTGTTTTTCGTCGGTTTAAAATGAATCCCATAAACTAAAACAGAAAAATCCTGTAACTAAAACTTATACGTAAAAAAGTAGTAAAGAAAGAAAGAAAGTGTTTCACCATAATACATATCGATAACAATTTCGTGATCTATTCTAATAGAAAATTATAAATTGAACGCAGAACAGTTTTAAGATGCTTTTTGAACATATTGGTAGGATAGTAAAAATGTCAAATTAAGTGGGTATTACATACGAAATTAAAAGAATCCATCGATCTCACCAAAAGAGAGTTATTGTAGTAATTGCTAATAGAAGTTTTCATGTGAAAAATTAGTCTATTGCTTGTTATGTAGGGACTGCAATTAATTGAATACTCAGAGATTGGTAAGCGTAAACAAAAAGTATATCGGAAAATTTCCTCCAGATGAATAATCGTCCAAGTTTGTTGAATCTGACGTTCTCATCATAACATTCGAAATGCCGATGGCGAAAATGTAGTTCAGATTTTTGTCAATTTTTTCCTGGACATAGTCGATACGTAAGATCTATTTGTCATACATGGGGTATAATTCAATTGAATTCCAATATAGGTATTACCATATAGTTATAAATTGTTATAACATAGAGATGACTTTAAAATTATTTGGTATTTCTCAGGCTGAAGCCGACAGCTTTCATTGCCTTCCTAACGATAACCTGAACATGCTTTAACGGTTTTTTTCCAGGATGAGCCATAGGTCCTTTCCTTCATCTTCGGATTATAGTATCTGTTATTTATATGAAGATTTGTTGTCAAAGGAGTTGAACACTTCGATAAGATCATTTGGGAACATTTCTGTATATTGAGAACGAGCCTATTGGTTGTGAAGTATTTTGAAAAACGATTTAGATCATTCTGAAGGTCTAAGTAGTCCACGTTGTCTGTGATTTCTTTATGAATTTTTCAATCATCCACGTATGATAATATTTTAGATGCAATTGAACCTTTCTCTATGATACTTAGAAAAATACTGAGTAGTGAGGGACCTAGGTGTGATCCATGTGGTACACCTGAGGTAATTACTGTTTCATGCGATTGAGAGTTATTCAAGGCGATATATTGGTATCTGTTAGAAATATAAGCCTCAATGCATTGCCATATACACCAATATTTCTAAGTTTCGTCACCAGAGTTGGATGATGTACTATCGAATGCCTTGGAAAAGTCGGTGTACACCGCACACAATCACACTCCATGTTCCATGGAGTTGAAAATATCTTGCACGAATGGAAAGAGATTAGTGGTGACACTCCTCTTCTGGTGTAATGGTATGCAAACCATTTGAGTTCACAAATTTTATTCTATATTAGTAGAAAAAATTGAGATGCAAACAATCAAACTGACATACAGAGGATCTAAGTTGATAATAACTGATGAAACACCTTTTTGAACACAAGCTTCCATTTAGGCCGTGTACTAAAACGTATAAAATAAGTTTGGGTCATCGCTGACAATGATTTGTTTTTTTTTGAATTTTTTGGTTTCATAAAGCTTGTCATGGAAATAGGTACCAAATAATTCGATTGGGCAGTGATTGGTTGGTAAGTAAGAACTTCTTAAAGTAAATAATTTTCACAAATATTCATTAAAGTAGGTACCAATTCATTTCATTGGTTGGTAAGTAACAATTCGTTGAAGTATTAATTTCATTACAATTCGCGCGACAAGCATTTTGAAACTAAATAATTCAACAAAAAGTAATCGTATTATTGTCAGCGATGACTTAAACTTATTCAATATGAACGAAATCCTTCTATAAAAAGGTTTTTTATTCAATATTCAATTTTTTGCTTTTAGTCAGTTCGCCTTGATCTGTTCATTTCTAATAGAGCATCATTATTACAAGGTCTCTTTCCTGTAAGTTTTGAGCTGAAAGAAATCATGATCTCTGACACCAAAAACTCCCACACATCAATGTTGAATCTGACCCTAATCACGAATCTCTTCCACCATTCGATTCGACAAAAAATTCATAATCTCCGAACCTGAAAACTCCCACATACTAATTTGGATTGAAATATGACCCTAATCAGGAAAACTCGTCCTCTATCTTGGGGCCGCTATCTTGAGTTTATGAATTATGACAAAAAATTCATAATATCCGACCCCAAAAATCCTTGCATACCAATTTTGAATCGAATCGGACCATAATCACAAAACTCGTCTGTCATCTTGGGGCCGCCATCTTGAATTTATGAATTTTGACAAAAATTTCATGATATCCGACCCCGAGAACCCCCACATACCAATTTTGAATCGAATCGGACCATAATCACAAAACTTGTCCGCCATATGGGAGCCGCCATCTCATGAATTCTGACAAACATTTTATAATCTCCGACCCCGAATACCCCCACATCCCAATTTTGAATCAAATAGGACCATAATTACAAATCTCGTCCGCTATCTTGAAGTCGCCATTTTGTTGTTTTCTCTAACAAAAATTCCATATTGCATTGCCCCCGGAATAATGAACATCTGCAAGGTCGGTCAAAATTCACCTGCGAGATTTGAACCAAACTAACAAACGAACGACCTAACTAACTAACAAATGAAACTGAATAAAAGCTTGTAAAAATCTTTGAATATTCTGAAATGAAAATTATTCATCTGGCGACTGAATAAGACAGAAGTCAAGTGAACAAAACTGAATGAAAATGTTTGGCTTGTTAATTTTCCTCTCGTGTTTGTGTTGTGAAAATAAAACATCCTCTGCGCAATTTGATCATAATATCTTGCGAAAAGTGTGGCAACACAGCCGGGTCTGTGAACGTGGATTAAATGTCAGAAATTGTATGTAATGGCTTGAGAACGCGGTAAAATATGATGGGCTTGTGAACGTGACAAAAACTATACAATTGGATTTTTTTTTCACTTTTTTTACCCCTCTCAGTTCCAGTTATTTTTGGAGATTGTAATAAATGTAGAACACCAAAATGTTTGTTGAAATCATGAGTATTTCTAGTGGGTCTGTGGTGGTCTGATAATTGTTATGGTCTGACAACGTGGGTTGAATCTGTATATATATATATATATAGGGTGTCCCACGACGATTAAGACAGGGAATATCTCGGAACTCGAGAGTAGTAGAGAATTGTAATTATGTTACCCAATGTTACCCAATGTTACCCAATGAGCTCTTTGTTTTCGGTCACGTGACATCAGATTCACAATTATTAATGGGACAACCTGTATATTTTAGCATTTTTATGTTCCTCCCGATACAACGATTCCAACAAACTATCACACTAGTGGTCTGAAACGATTAATTTAGGAACTACAGGTACTTCAATATCCTTGAGCCCACGATTACGACAAACGTCTTAAACGAGCAATTGCCAAATTATTTGAGTTTAGGGTCACCCTATATATTGGGGCAGTCCTATATTTCCTGTGATGAGTAAAACAAGGCAAAATTATAATAATCATTCATATTTTATAACAAATCGTCGTGGGCCCAAGGATATTGAAGTACCTGAAGTTCTCAAATTAATCGTTTCAGACCACAAGTGTGATAGTTTGTTGGAATTGTTTTATCGGGAGGAACATGGAATGCCAAACTATACAGGTTGTCCCATTAATAATTGTAAATCTGATGTCACGTGACCGAAAACAAGAAGCTCATTGGATAACATAATATCAAAAACAGCTGCACCAATTGCTTTAATTTACAATCCCAAAATAACAATTCTCTACTACTATCGAGTTCCGAGATATTCCCTGTCTTAATCGTCGTGGGACACCCTGTATATACATTGTCTGAAGTACATACCAAGTCAAAAATTTCTTGTTTTTTGTTTCGCAGCCGAGATAATGTTATGAAATAACTGTATGATTTGTGAAATTTTCAAATAAATTTGTTTCCATTCAAATGCCACTTAAATGAAACTATTCAATCCTGATTCATTTGTTGCCTACATATATTCTGCCCAATAATCAGTGAAATTTTCATGACTATATTTTGTATCAAATCGAATGCAGTTATCCTGGATGATATAGCACTGTAATTTGGACATAGGGCAGTTGAATGAGTCATACTGGACAAACGATAATATATTCGGAAATTATTGATCCTGTTCTGAATTACTTGTAGAGAATACACCTTTCGTGAGATGAAGCTGGGCCAAGGTTCGTTTTTCAATTGTTTGCATAATTCGTGGTGTATTTTTGCAGGATACCATGCTAAACATTCTGTTTTTTTTTTGACTTTTTAGAAATATTCCAAGCACTTGTAATATTTTAAGTAACATTTTGTTGGTGAAAATATAAAGCTCGTCTGATAATTTGTACAATTTTCTTTTATTTCATAAACGTAATCAGGAACAGCATTAACATATATAATGAATTCATTTGGTATAATACACTGAAAATATAAGATGTCCTCATTATTGAATGAATGTGATTTTTGTGGAGGAACAACGTTTCTTTACATGTTTTTTCGGGTAACCTTCCACAGTCTGAAAATGAAAATATAATCATGAAAATCTATACAAGTGTAGAAAGGGCAAACTAATTAGTTCACCCCGATGAGTTACTGCGTTCACCAAATTATATTTCCTATAGAAAAATGATTCAATTTGTCAGTAACTTGTCGTTCCCTGAATTTGCCTATAAAAAATAGTAGAAATTCAAAAGATACTTCTCTATATAGTTTTCGATTGACGTTTCGGGGACTATATCTGCCCCCGTTCTCAAAATCTTCTGAATCTCCTTCAATTGTTTGAATAATTTGGATTTTTTTTGCAGAGTCTCTTTCGCTTTTTCAAATAAAGATTGTATAGATTTTCCTGATCATATTTTCATTTTCAGACTGTGGAAGGTTACCCAAAGAACATGTCATGAAATGTCCTCATTATATTGGCTTTTTAGGAAATATATGTTGAGTGTTGATTGGCAATCATCTTTGGGGAGCTCCTGCTATTCCATTGTATACATATTTCATAAATCTGTCAAGGTATTCTTGTATGATCATATAATACTCGGAGTGTTTCACCTGGTGTAGTTTCAACTGTCTTTGAAAGATAGTCACCAATTTTGGGACCGCTCAAATAGTTCACCATCATGTTCCACATGAGCTGCTTCTTATAAATGGACCCCAAACTCTAGTGAGCATTGCTACATCAGTTGAACGGAAGGTTTCCGTTATCCTGTTTTTCATATCATCTGAAATTGTTGGACGATTTCTGAAAATCCTTTTCTTCACGTACCCCCAAAGGAATAAATCTACAGGAGTAAGGTCTGGGGATCGCTCAGGCCAAGGAACACTACCTCCTCTGCCTATCCAACGATTAGGATACGATTGATCTGAAAATTCTTGCACAATCCTATAATTATGCACTGCAGCCACATCGCGTTGTAACCACATGGTCCTTCTGGTGTTCAAATCTACTTCTTTTAACATTCTGGGAATATGTTCCCAAAGAAAACGTAGATTCCTTTCACCATTCAGCACATTGTCGAAACAGTGGGGTCCATAAATGTGATTTCCAATATTTATTTCCCAAACATTGTGCGACCAACGCTCTTCAACCATTGGGGTTTTTCGATTGCATGATAATGCATATTATGTCTGTTGACCGAACCATTGTTCTCAAACGTTGCTTTATCAGAATTTTGTTAAAGTATTATAATCCCCGTCAATCATGCATTCATTTTAATACAAATGCAATCTATTGCAAAATCATTACCATACAATTCTGGATGTAGGTTCAGATAATAAGGATGGAATTTATGTTTCAATATTATTCTGTTCACACTACTTAGTGAAATATCCGTTTTCGCTGCTATTTCCCTAGTGCCCAAAAGAGGATTTTCCTGTAGCATCAATAAAACTTGCAACTAATTTTCCTCATTGATTCCAGCACCAACCATTTTCTTTTTGGTATAAGACCCATTACTAGTGAATTTCAAACCTTAGCTTTTGTCATGACATAATTTGTTCTTGCTTCTGGATATGTTTGATGGTAGATCCTGATAAAGGATTTCTGTCAGCTTTGCCAATACAGTAGATCATATTCACTAATTATTCGCGAGTTAAATTCATTATCAATAATTAGACGTGTTCAATTATCGATAGTACATTGATTTGTTAAATTTTACGACAGCGTCCTACTCAATTCCTTTTCTTTCGAAAAAACCATCAACATTTCTTATTTTCAACAAATCTCGCAAACTTTACAAGTAGACCCACAAACCCTCAATCGACAAAAAGCCTTTGAGAAATTCCATGCAATGATGCAATAAAATATAGGGTGTTGTATTAGAAGAAGTCGAGTCATCGCCATTTGTAATTTTCAAAAAATCGTAGAAGGCGATGGAACATTGACTCGAAGTTCGCCTGCAACTCAAAAGATGCGCTGAAGCATAATGAATCAACTGAAATAAGTTATCTTGAATAGTTCTGAAGTTATGAACTTTTCTGTTGGTCTAGGCATGACGCAATTTCGACTCATACATTGACATAAGTCAAAAACAATTGCAGATGAGTCTAAGAAACTTGGGTGCGTTATATCGACAATTTATTGACGAATCCAAAAATGTTACAAGAATGGGGGTGTTGCTGTTTAAAAAACAAAATTCAGTACTGTATCATATTTTGGGACATCCCGTATATGAATAGAAATATTTTGGGAATGTACCTCATTGTCGTACCTATCGTTCAAAAAAAATCAAGTCGATAGCTTGGACAGTAAAAAAAGTTATGGAGCTTGCACGCACCCCTAGGACACCCTGTATGTAATAACGATAGGACACACCAATGATTTTGAAAATACATTATCATAAACGAGTATATCAAGAACTCATTTTCAAAAACAACCAGAAAATCCATCGAAAGTGAGGAGCGACCACATAATGAATAAATAAAAGGGATGACAGGCCAGAAACTATCTCACTGACAAGTAACACAAATCAACGAGTTATTCCCACATACAGGGAGAGAGATGCACAGAAGTGCCCTTTTGAGCATAACAGAAGATTGCCTGTCTTAGGTGGGACGGCAGAAAATATGATGGCGAATCCAATTATGAGCATACAAAGCAATAATAAATATCATAGAAACGAAAGAGAAAGATGACCAGAGGGACTGGGAATCAGAAGAAATGACAAATGGGAGATGAAATCTAGGCTGCGCCACTCACCAAAGTAATGCCAAAGCGGGTTCCAGTAAGTGGGGCAAGAAGAGGAGGAGATGTTCTAGTCGTTCGATAGGAATCCGACACTCCCAACCTAGCCGGGTTCGTCTCATGCAAGATTTCCACTCCTCCTACCCAAAAAAAAAAGCATGACAGAAGAGATCACCTGAGGATAGCAGATGTGATTTTGTCGAAACATCAAGGCTCCGGATCTCCTGAGAGCCAATACCACAATACGCGAGAAACCCGAGACACAAGTTTGACACAAATAATATAATATATTCACGATTCATCTAGTTGGATTGATATATTTATAGATTCGAAAAATGGTATAATTACTTCCGTTGAAATTTTTGCCGAAACTGAATCCTCAAATACCCCAAAACTATTTTTTTGTATATTTGTATACGCTAGAAGGGTTCGACATAACCTCTGGGTATATTGTAGTAATTTTATAGCATATCCAATGAGAGGAAAAATCACACTTTATTTTGCACCTGTTTCCAAAGCTTTTAGAAATATAGCATAGTAGAGCTGTACATACACTAAATTTGCTGATCCAAATTGATCCAATATTTTTTCCTTTTTCCAATTTAGCTTTCTGGAACTATCGAGGTAAATAATTTTGTAAAAACTCAATTCTGAAAGAATGGATTTTGCATGCTAGCTTCTCACGAAGAGTTTGGAAAGAGGCATCTACTGTGCTGCTTATTTTCGAGCAAATCTACTTGGTATTGAACTCTTGAGAATAGAATTATTCAATGTTCATCAGGTTGTTGCCATTGACAATTTTTTCAAACTATTTTAGTGATGTTGAAGAAACAAAAGCAAAGTCGAAAAGCTCCGGTTTTATTTAGCTTAAACGAATATTTTCATATCTAGATCTTATTTTATATATTTCATTTATTTTCTCTGAACAAAAATATAACGGATCTCAATTCATGATTCGGAGTTGAATGCAAACAATTGCTTTTCCTCCCCTTCTCAGCCTATGGCACATTTTTTTGGAACTGCATGCTCTAAGTTTTCTATTCTTTATCATTTTACACCTCCAATTTCTTGCAGACTCACTCCATCGACAAGGAGACACAAGAACCAATCTTTTGCGATCATAGGAGATGTGGATCAGACTAAAACAACATCTAGAAGCTCTTCACCAACTACGGGTAGGGTTAGCCCCTTCAGGGGTCGAGGTTTCAACCCCATTGGCTCCAGACATGCGTCTCCCTCAACTTCACCACCACCACCGGAGGATGCCAGGATTTCCCCCACAAACATATCTCCAAGTCATTCCTCCAAAATTCCCAAACTCAAGAGAAGGCCTAGTAATGGAGCATTCGGTGAGAAAGTGTACCATTATAGTTCTTCTCCGACGAAGAGGAAAATCTCCAACAAGTTGAGCCAGAGTTTGACCGATTTGCAAGTGGATAAAAATGATGATAGGCTACTAGCAGCGAACAAAAGGACGTACAGTAGGAAACCAGCATTCCAGAGGCTTTCCCCAATTATTGGTGAGTTGAATATTTGCGTGTTTCATCGTGGTACCTCTTCGGAAAACTTAAGGAACAGTTCTCCAGGTAATACAGTTCATGAAAAAATATCTCTTTTTCAATTGGGCCAATGATTATGTCAATATATAAATAATCTTTTTTGAAAAGGCAAATATTTTCGGTTTTTTTTTCTCGAAAATGGACCAATCTTTTGAAGTTTTTGTTATATGTAATGGTTATGGAAATTGGAGGGTGACAGATCTGATAAGATCTATTATGGCAGTTCTTCTTCCGCCTGCTACAGTTCTATCAGACTGCATTAGGCTGCATACCTAACTATATTTGTCCCAGTATTCATATCTTTTTTGATATCAATAATGTATTGATTCTGATATTTTGTAGTAATATCCGGTTGAAAATCAAATTTAATTGGCAGGGGAACGTTGTTTAATTGGTTTTGTCCCAAAATTCGATCAATGACATTACATTTCTCAAATCTGTCTCATTTTGTCTACATATAGGCCAATCAATAGAGATTTTCTGCTCTATTGATTGTGTAACAAAAATAATAGGTACCAGGAATCCGACTGCGCCATCATACAAAAGATGTTCCGTAGTTATATCCTGTTATGTTTCCTACTCCAAATTGTCATTGATAAATTTGCTATAAACATTTAAAAAAAAACAATTTTTTATCGTTTTTGACTTGTAACTTGAAAACTAATGAAGCAATCTCGATACTTTCAACGAAAAAACAGAAAAAAATCAGCTTTTAAAAAAATCATAACTTCGCCACTTTTTAAGTTGTAATGCAAATTTTCCACGACATAGAAGTGATTAATATGTACTTTATGTGTGAAAAACTCAGGCGCTGTCGGCTGTCGAATCATTAGATTTAGCATAATTGCAATCTGATATTTTAATGCACAGCAAACCTGGATGCGTCATAGGTGGTTCGATTCCAATTTTCCAAAAAGATTTCGAGAGTAGTAGTATAGTACTACAAAACGTATATTCTCATTTTGCGTTAAAATGTTGCAAAACAGGTGAAATATACTTGCAAACATGATAGAAAATGGGCGAGTGCTTGAAAGCGGCTGAGTAGGAGGGTAGAGCAGCAGTCGCGGGAAAGCGTATGTATAGCAATACAAGCATGCTGCGCCCGTTATGAGTCTGCTGCTCTACCTCTACTCCTGAGCCGCTTTCATACACTCGCAGGTTTTTGGTCATGTATGCAAGTAACGCAAAATGAGAATAATCATTTTGTAGATTTATTGAAAATATGAACAGGATGTTCATAAAATCAGATGTGGTATCATCTGCGACTGAAAGATAAACTTAAGTCACTATCTTCCATCGTCCCTCTTGTGGGGTATTCATGTTGAAAGGGGAAACATTCTCAATTTAATATTGAATAGAAAGATTTTTCTGTGAATTGAAAAATCCACGATAAAAATGAAGTTATTTTTTGTGAATGTCTAACAGAAAACAACTTTTTCCCGGCTAAAACCACGCTGGATATTGAACTACATCTGAGAGATATTCTGAAAAGACCCTAACTCAAAAGAATAAATCTGAAATTGAAAATTTGCATTTTCATTCAGATAGTTATTTGATTTTCAGTTCCTTTGGTCGAAAGATTCATCTGATGAGGTGGTGAATACTGTTTCCTTTAGAAGCCAGATACAATAATTTGCACCTCGTTTCAGGGGGTACGCTCAACAGGACGCTCAGGAATTTCTAAGATATTTATTGGAAGCCTTCATGTAGATGTAAACAGAGTGAAGAAAAGCCCAAACCTACCTTGAAAGAAATCGATGAAATATTGAGTGACCATGAGAAGGCACAGGAGTCTTGGTCAAGATATCTTGGAATGGATAACTCAAAAATTGTTGATAATTTTGTTGGTCAACTAAAATCATCGTTGAATTGTATTCCATGCGGCTATTGTTCTGTCTCTTTTGACCCCTTTTGGGACCTTTCACTTCATATTCCACAGAATACTGGCCAGCTCAGTCTTTCACAATGTTTAGACTCGTTTACCAGGGAAGAAATTTTGGACGGCGAAGAGAAACCAACTTGTTGTAATTGTAAGGAAATGATAAAATGCACAAAGTCATTATCTATACATAAGTTCCCCAAAATATTAGTAATTCACTTGAAACGATTCTCGCCGATGGGTAGATTTATGGGAAAACTAAATGCCACCATTGACTTCCCTCTCGATGGTTTAGATATGAGTAACTATGCAGCAGATAACGTAGCCCCGTGTCTTTACAACTTATATGCTGTGTCCAGCCATAGTGGAACAATCTATAGCGGACACTACACGGCTTACTGTAGACACCCTTATGCAGGCACATGGTACAAGTACCATGACTCTAGAGTATCACCGATATTCCCAAAATCCCTTATAAGTGGAGAAGCATTCATCCTCTTCTATGAGCAAGAGGACGCCCAATCACACCTTTAGTTTCTTAGTTTTTCATTCTCAACCATTTGTTTTTTTAATAAATTAATTCAATTATTAATATAATTAATAAAATATTTACATTATTAAGAACTCATAAAGATGAATGAGGCAGAGAAGAATATTTTCCAAAAGAGAGTACTATACTTCAACTCTCAAAATTTTTCAGAAATATTGAAATTGGACCACCTATGACGCAATAAAATGCATTAAAAAAATCAAATTGCATTTATGCCAAAACTAATAATCCAACAGTGCCTGAGTTTTTCACACATAAAGTTCATATCAATCACCACTATGTCGTGGAAAGCCTGCTTCAAAAATTGAAAAATGGTGGTGTTATGAATTAAAAAAAACGCATAATTTTTTCGGTTTTTCCTTATTTTCTGGTTTTTCTCCGTTACCAATAATCCAATCAAGTTGTAATTTTCTTTGCATTTTGATTCTCACATATAAGGAGAGTATCGAGATTGCTTCATTTGTTCTCAAGTTACAAGTCAAAAACAAAAATGCTTTTGAATGTTTATAACAAATTTAGCAATGACAGTTTGGACTAGGAAACATAACAGGATATAACTACGGACCGTCTTTCGTATGATGGCAAAGTCGGTTTCCTGCTAGTATTTTTGTCACGAAAAAATCTCTATTGATTGGTCTAATATTCTTCAGCTATGATATAGAAAAATGTTCGAATGCATGATGATTCAAAAATAAATCATGAGAATGGATTGAAACGTGTTTACTAGAATAGTCAGTTTGCATGATCAGCCAAATCTGTTACCAATAGAAAAAATAATGATAAAATTTGAATAATGACTTGAATTTGGGACATAATTCACTTCAGAGTCCTATTCAGTCGTAATAAGCAGTGGCTATATTTTACATTGCTTTTTTATTGTGTTATTTCCCACTCACTATTTGTGACTAGGTAATGATATACATATCTATACATATATAATTACACGTCCTGAGCTGAAATTTTGACAGCATATTCCTATAGATGACTAAAAAAGGTTTTTTGATATTCCATCCCTGAAGGGGTGGAAAGAGGGTGAGAAGGGGGTGAAAGTTTGTATGGAAGTACTATTAGTTTTGAAGTTAAAGTAATGAACATAGGTGTTTGGCATTCCTTTTCAGATAAAGCAACAAGTATTTCAGGGTTTTGGAAAATTCAACCCTAAAGGGGTGGAATGGGGATTGGAAGTTATGGGGGTTCCGTTAGTTCCAAAGTTAGGGCCATAAAAATTATTATTTCAGTGTCTCTATAAATTCAACACCTGAAGGACACAAATGAGGGTTGGAAATTGGAGTTTGGCCTATATTACAAAATCTGTAATTAACCTTATTTGAAAATTCCGTCCCTAAAGGGGTGAAAAGTGGTTAGTGAATTTCTAATAGTCAAAGAATTACTTTTGATGTCTAATCAATTATGGCACCCACACGAGATAATGGGATAATTGGGTAATGGGATAACGGGATAATAGGATAACGGGATAATGGGATAACGGGGAAACGTGATAACGTTATAACGGGAAACGTGATAACGTTATAACCGTAAACTGGATAACTGGGTAACGGAATAACTGGAAGCTACAGGCATAAGCTCAATGGAACGACACAAAAAAATATAGGTAAAAATACAAATACTACGCGGGTACCAGCTAGCTATAAATATCAGAAATAATTTCAAAAATGTAAGAATTAGTGAAGATATTAACTCATTTTTGGAAAATGAGCTATTGGCATATTTGAATAGATATGCGACAGAATTAACCTCTCAGTTTTTTGCTGTATCATGTGAATGATAGTGCAAGCTCCAATATCATCCAATATCTCATTCGAATTTGAAAGGCTTTCTTTAATATTCTGCCATTTCCAAAATAAATATTTTGTACAGCCTCGATTTCTAAAGGTGGAATGATTTTAAGCGGAGTCTCTACAGTTATGGAAAACAAAACTTTATTTTTCAGAAATCGATTTGATCTTGAATTTCATTATAAATGTATTAATTAATTCCAGGTAGTTCTCCAGAACCAAGCCAGTCTTTGTCTTCCCCTTCCAGGATTCCTAAAAGTCGCAGCACCCCTCCAAGTCGGAAGGCGTCACCTAACAGAAACTCAACTTCCACAACTGGCAAACCACCAATCTCCAGGACTCCTATGGGTGGTCGATCCAGAAATCCATCTCAGAGTCAATCCAGGAACCAGTCTAGAAATACCAGCAGGGAACCCAGTCCTACGAAAACTCCCACGTCGCCATCGAGAATTCCTATAACAAAATACGGGAACGTTCAAGCTAGAGTCAACTCCTTCAACAAAGCTAAACCCAAAGTGCCTCCCAAAAATCAAGTTGTTAGTGAACAATCCGAAGATTCTGACGCGTCAAAGACTAAAGCGACTAAACTCAGTGTGGGTAGAACAAGAACTAATTCTAGACCGAATCTCTTACCGAAAACGGGAAATTATAGCAATAATAATTACAACTCTACAAGTGATAGTTCTGTGAGCAATACGAATGATAAACCACAGTCTAAAAATATCAATAAAGCAACGAGTAATCTTGTGAAAAATTCAAAAGATCATACCGATGTTGATAAAAGTAAAAATAATAAAAATAATCCTGTTAAAACTAATGAGAAAGAAAATAACGTGACTCGTAGTTCAACTAATAATCCCACTGTAGAATCTCCTGTGGGTAACACCAACACACAAGCGCCGAATAGATATGGTAACGAGACGTTTAGCTCAGCAATTACAAGTAAAAACACCCCTAGTGATATAAATGTGACACACAAGAATGAGGAACTCAAACCCGGACTATTACCATCAACAACAACCGTGGTTTCGAGCACAACATCAACAGTAGCCCAACCCTTGAAGATTGAAACCAACTTGAACTTTCCACAACAATATGATAACTCGAAGCCAATCTCGCCCATGATAGATGGGAGAGTACTTAGCGCTACAAGCGTTTCGAATGCTATCAACAGAATGAATGATACGGTTTTGGACTCTCAAACTTTGATGAAAGAGCACGGGTTTTCCAAGCCGTCTCCAGCTGCTACTGCGATTATAACTGTAGCGAAGGAAACCAATAGAAGCATAAGCAACCCTGCTTTAGATACCAAAAATGCAACCACAGCTTTGCCAGTGGTGGAACCCATTGGGAAAAGTGTCGAAAACGAGAAGGAAACTGTTCATGGCAATAGCAACCATAATAACAATCATACTAACAATATATCTCATGTTATGAGCTCCAAGGCCCTTGAGATGGAGGTCCAGAAGCATATGCAGAAGCTGATAACCCCAGAGCACATGAACGAGAAAATGCGCAAATCTAGGACTGTCGTCGCTTCCGATGTTCAACCGATCAGAATCACCGTGAGGGAAAAGCCATCGGATGTTGAAGTGCAAAGCGGTAATATAAGGCTTCCAGTGAGCGCTACGAATGGTATTAATGAAAGACCGAGGTAAGTTTGATCAGACGATTAGCCAGCGGGCATTTCGTTTCAAGGTTCTTTATCGATAGAAAAATCAACCTTCGCGAAAGTCGTAAAAGTGGAAGATTAGTCCCACGCTATTTCTGAACCAGTAAACAAAAGTGTGTTTATGATTTTGTCTATTCGTGGTTTGGATAGTGAAATGCGCAGAAAATTGTACCGATGTAGCTCAATGCTTGCCTTGTCAAGACTAATATACGGGGAAATTATATTGAATGAAAGTGACCGATAATAAATGATGGAAGAACTGCCATTTATTTTTTCGAATACGTTAGTTGAACAACTATTTTACCAGATTTGAAAACTGGTAGAAGATAAATTTTGACATAAAATGGCCCAATAAGACAGTTTGAATTGTATTCTGGAAAGAATAGATTATCTCTGGAATGAGGCTCAGTTTTATTACCCGTAGTTGTACACCTCGAATAGAGAAACCACTAAAAATTAAAATAGCTTTTTTTAATGATGAGATGAAAAACTGTGCCGAATGTGAAACATTTTGCTGACCGCTACTATCGTTACTTGAGATATCGCGTGATCTAGAGTTTTATTGAAAAAAATCAGTTTCTAACAAAAATCCTTCGTTGAAATATAAACAAATTCAAAAGCACTATTTTTTGGTTATTTGCATCAATTGGCAGTGAAAATGATGGTACAAATCAATCCACAACTGCTCTAACGTGAGTTTGGGGGCCTAGCTAGGAAAATATAGTTTAGTAATAAGTATTTTTATCAATACTTTGTTACCTCAAAAAACATATATAAACGCAAAACATATGCTGGAAAAACTATATTTCATCTGCTCTGAATTAAATTTGTTTTTGATAATGATGAATTTGAAAGAATGTGGTCGTAAGTAGTAATGAATCATGAATATTAATTTCGGGATCTATCCTTGAAAAAATGGATCCCAACTAAAATAATATCAAGCAGAGACTCGAAATTTCGACAAATCATCCATCATAACTACAAAATCAAGTCATTAACCTCCAAGACACTCTCACACTCAGGTGTTAAATACTGGGCGTACTAGTTCATATTATCAACTGCAATGCTCTCACGAGTAGCACAGTAACATGTAGTAAATATACTTATGTCTTCTTTTAGCCTGCAATTATTGATATCATCAAAATTACCATTAGATGATATGTAGGTAAAAATTTCCCCCATCAGAACAATTTCCCTTATGTGCTTACTATCCATTGGAAAAATACTTTTTTGATAGAAGATATTCAATAGTACAGTGAGTTTGAGTCAAGAAAATTTTGAAATCCGCAAAGACATCCTCTATTTCTCCAAAATGAAATATAATGAATTCCATACACATTGAAATAGCTCTTCAACAGTAACTGAAAGTCGGTACATATGAAGAAACTGACAAAATACCTCCTAATAAAAAACTCACATACTCACATACTTTTCAAGTACCTCACGAACTACTGAAAAAATACAATGCAATGTGATAATTTGTAGTCGATAATGTTGAAAATGCAATTACCAAATATTTTCTGGAAGTACAATTGTCTTTCTACGGAGATATGTATAAATAGTACCCTCTACATTACAATTTAATTGTTTCATGCACAAGATAATGAATTTTGGAAAAAACCTATATGTATGAGAGAAGAAAAAACTCATTTTATCGTATACGTGCATTTCAATGAAAGCATGCTTTTGTATTCTTGTTCTCCAAATGATGATTCTCCACCTATTTTTTTTTTAGATGCGGAAAAATTATCTAGATCACCGTATGTTAGAGTGGGTGAAATAAATATACATACTTTTCATCACTCGCTAATATCACTTTCTGCTAAATTTAGCAACCTATTGAGGTTAGTGGTCCAGTGAAATAAGAAAAGCCACATTTCCGACGATCGAATATGTAAAAGTGCGTGTTGAGTATGAAAAACGTTGGAAGTAACGTGAAGGGAATAAGGCGAAGGTCATCCAGTTTTCTTCGCGTCTGTTTTGCATAGAAAAATAATTCTTTGACGCACATGTCGTTCAATGCAATCGATAACTGTCGGTCGAGTTTCATCCGCCATTAGGTTGAAGCTTTGCTTCTTAGGACCGGTTGTTCAATGCGAGTTTAAACCGTTGATTATCTAAACTCGGATTATGATTTAACTATGGATTAGAACGGTCTGCATTTTTCAATGAAAAACTAATCGTGAATTCCTTAATTCGTTTTTATCATATGTTGGCAACACATTTTTTCGCTTGTATCATACTTCGAACCGTTCAGAAACATCAACATTGAATCAAACTCACCTAAGAATTTTTAGATTTGCCAAAAGTATACAGAAGAATTGATCGAAAAAAAGCCTAGTATATTCTATATAAAATAAAATCAAAAATAAAAACAAGCTTTTATTTATACAAATGCACCAAAAAGGAAACAATAATTTCTTCCCTTATTTGTACTAGGTTATTCTGTGAGTAACAGATTCAAAATCTTGCCGCGCAAGATTGCCTATTTTGTATCTGCGGCAAACTTTTGAATCTGTTACTTACAGAATAACCTAGATCAAAGAATGAAAGGAATACTTTTCAGTACATTTGTATTAAGAAAAGCTTGTCTTTGATTTTCCTTTAAATATTTTCATTTTAAACTTTTCAGTTCTGTTTTTATTAACAACTAATGAAAGCTTGTTTTTATTTTATTTCTTTTCATTCATTTATGTTTTATTCTTTAGTATTTATAATGTTCAATAACTTGTTTATAATTTTTTATATGTAACTTATTTTTCCATTTCAATCATAATCACTGACCCCAAAAACCCCTATATACCAATTTTGAATGGAATCGGACCATAATCACAGAAATTGTCCGCCATATGGGAGCCGCCATTATGTTTTTTCCCTAACAAGAACTTCATAATGCATTGTCACCGGAATTATGTACACCTGCCAAATTTCAAATCAATCGGACGATTAGAAGTGGGTAAAATTTTACTTGCAAGATTTGATTACAGACAGACTCACCGACAGACAGACACCGGGACAGGTCTGGCTTTTCCATCCTCATATATCTACAATTCACTTAAATACATAAAATATCGTCTAACCTCACTAGACATACTGACATTCCCATCATAACACGAGGAATTCAGATAATATCAGAATTCCTAGATATAAGCTTTGTATTTCCCAAAAAAAATCTCTAGATCTCAATCTTTATAATGTACTTCCTCATCAAATTAAAATGTTGAGTATGAACAAATTCCAAGAACAATCTAAGAGTATTTGTTGAATAATAATTTTCATTCTATCAATGAATACCTTGAAAATGTTGCCATTATATTTTGGTTATTGAACTATTGGTATGTATTTATTACATTTATATGTTTGTACCTACTTGGGAAATGTGATTTGAATGACTTTAAAAATATTATTTTCTTCTCTTTGAGAAACAAATGACCAGCTATGATTATGCGTATGTATATGAGTCAAATGAACTATCTAGCTATCTACCTGCATATATGTTTAATAGGCCAATCAATAGATATTTTCTCCTCTATTGATTCTGTGACAAAAATACCACCAGGAAATCGACTGTGCCATCATACGAAAGACTATTCGAAGTTATTTCCTGAGATGTTTCCTACTCCCAACTGTCATTGCTTAATTTGTTATAAACATTTGCAAGCATTTTTTTGATTTTTCATCGATTTTGACTTGTTACTTGAGAACCAATATTAGTAACGGAGAAAAACCGAAAACCTCGAAAAAACAGTTTTTTTTATAACTCCGCTAAGTTGTAGTGCAGGCTTTCCACGACATATTAGTGATTAAAATGTAGTTTATGTGTGAAAAACTCAGGCACTGAGTAGAAGTATAGTACTAAAAAAAACATATTCTCATTTTGCGTTAAAATGCTGCATAATAGGTGAAAAATACTGAACATGACCGAAAATGTGCGAGTGTAAGTGAAAGCTGTTGAGTAGTGGGGGTAATGCAGCGTATGTATATTAATACAAGCGCGCTGCGCCCGTTATGAATATGCTTCTCTACCCCCACTCCTGAGCCGCTTTCATACACTCGCAGGTTTTCGGTCATGTTTGCAAGTATTTCTCATCTATTTTGCAGCATTTTTACGA
Organism: Gonioctena quinquepunctata; assembly: GCA_018342105.1. Taxonomy (NCBI): domain Eukaryota; kingdom Metazoa; phylum Arthropoda; class Insecta; order Coleoptera; family Chrysomelidae; genus Gonioctena; species Gonioctena quinquepunctata. The sequence goes on along the minus strand of JAFIRS010001374.1, from coordinate 186,570 downwards.
AAAATGAGAATAGTCATTTTGTAGTACTATACTTCAACTCTCAAAATATTTCAGAACTATTTAAATCGTCCATTAAAAAAATAAAATTGCAATTATGCCAAAATTGATAATCCAAGAGTGCCTGAATTTCTCACACATAAAGTACATATCAATCACTACTATGTCGTGGCGAGCCTGCTTCAAAACTTGGAAAATGGCGGCGTTATGAATAAAAAAAAACGCAGATGTTTCCGGTGTTTCTCCGTTACTGATAATCCGATCGAGACGTGCCTGGACTCATTTTCTCTACATTTGGTATCGGGATGGCTTCATTAGTTCTCAAGTAACAAGTCAAAAACGATAAAAAATTTTTTTTTCAAATATTCATTACAAATTAAGCAATGACAGTTGGGAGTAGAAAACATAACAGGATATAACTACGGACCATCTTCCGTATAATGGCACATTCGGTTTCCTGATATTATTTTTGTCACGAAAAAATCTCTATTGATTGGTCTATAAGTAGACTATACGTTCTTTGTAGAATGTTGACATGACATACATCAATGTGGAGTCCTAGACGCCTCACCTCATTGATATATTCTACCAATATCCATCAATTTGTAAATGCATATTGTTCATGGCCCTTTGACGAACTGATAGATCATTATAGAAGTTTTTTTATGTTCTTATGCAGAAAATGCTTTTTGAAAATATTTACGAGGTTTTTTATTTTTGATGTCACAATTGATTGCGTTTTCTTGGAATAACAGATGATCCATGTGGGACAGTATAATAACAGTTGATATCGTCAACATATGCGCATATATGAATCTGAGAATAGTCAGATGCATATACAATGAAAAGCAACGAGGCAGGAATTGAGTCCTGCGGAGCTTTATTTTAGACATTGACTTCATGAAATATGTTACTTTTAATACACCACATTGGTTTCTATCACCCATAACAGATTTTATAGAATTACATGCGTTTTCATTGAATCTATAAGTAAGTAAGTAGTTTGGTACATAGTAAGCAGTAATTCGTGACATCATAAGCTTTGCTGTAATTAAGGGACATACAATGAGTAGTTTCTTCATCAGCAGCAGTAGAAATGCCTACAATTACTTTTATAGGGCACGAATTCATGTTGAGGAAAGATATTATTGTGTTGAAAAGGGGAACATTCACAATTGAAAATTGAATAGAGAGATTTTTCTGATCCCGTCCATATTTTCAAACAAATTGATATTATTGGGCTTTCTCAAAAGAACTAATGAGTTTGAAATATATTTATAGACCTCAAATCATTTGCTGTTTCTGGCTTGGTATTTCAATGATGAAAAAGCCAAACCATGTCCATGGCAATTTGATGAAATTCAAATCCCAAGTCATCCTGGATACTCGTGTAGAAATCTAATGTGAGATTTGGCGGGTCAATTGCAACTTGATTGACTGATGCATTGAAATTATTGTTCATTGTATTAGGATCACAAAGATGTTGAGAAAATATTTTTCACCACTTTTTTATTAACTTGCTTTCGTGTCTGTCTGTTTGTCTCTTCCTTACAAATTTCGCATTTCAATTTTAAACTAACTTTCCGATGAGCTAGAGACTTGAAACTTCAAACAAAGCTCAGAACTGGATGACAATGCAATATTAACTCGCTGACTGGTATGTCTGTTCGTTTGTTTGTCTGACCAAGACGGTGACATTCCTCTCGACTTGCCAATGACGCGAAATGGCATGCCAAAACTTGCCACATGTCATAATCTCATCAAGATGTTTGAAATTGATTGCAAAATTTACACACACACAAGACTAGAAAGAAGTAAATAATTATATAGTGCGGCTTTTGATAGGCCCGCTCCCTTGTTAACTTTTGGACGTTTCGACATAGAACAATGGGACAGAAACCGTTTTGAATGATATCACCGATACTACTTTTGAAATTGAAGACATTGTGATTGCTCGATAGATGGCGCAGGGAGGCACATCAACTTGAAAATTTAAAATAGCATGGGGGTCAAGTGACACATCGTTAAACAGATAATTCAATTTTCTTTTAAACCACCCTATTTTTTTCCAATTTGGTTTGAACGTTTATTCATAATAAGCCTTTGAAATGTCAAGTATAAGTGCGGATCTAAATGGTACCCTTACCTCGATAACTTTTGAACGGCTTGATGTGAAACAATGAGACATGGAATATATTGAATGGTATTAACGGTCCTACTTCTTGAGAGAAGAAACATTACAATTACTCGAAAGGGGACGCTGGGGGCTCATCAACTCGAAGATTTCGAAAGGCATATAGGTCGAGTTGCACATCGTTGAAAAGATAATTCAATTTTTCTTTCAACTATGGTTGTTCTACGGAATCACAATTGCGGGTGCGACTTCCCTGTTAACTTTTGAATAATTCGACATAGAACAACGGGACCAAAACTTTTTTGAATGATATCACCGTTACTACTCTTTCAAATAGAAGACATCGTGATTGCTCGATAGATGGCGTGGGGGCATATCAACTTGAAAATTTCAAAAATTATAGGGAGTCAAGAGGCACAAGATAATTCAATTCCCCTTTCAATTATCTATTTTTTTGATTTTGCCAATTCTTTTTTTCACAATATGCACTTTAAATTATGTTATACTTGACATTCCAAATGCATACCGGATGGTTGAAAATAAACTTGAATTATCTTTTCAACGATGTGCCACTTGACCCCCCCATGCTATTCGAAAATCTAAAGTTTATGTGCCCCTCCGCGCCATCTATCAAGCAATCACAATGTCTTTCATTTCAAGAAGTAGTATCGGTGATATCATTCAAAATGGTTGTCGTTCCATTATTCTACGTCGAACCGTTCAAAAGTTAACGTTCTAATACGAACTAAAAAGTATAAAACAATGTTTCGTAGCCCCATATAGATTTATAACCCCATACAGATTCCTAACCCCATAGAAATCGTTCTGAAAATTATGATTGTGAATTTTCAATAGCTATAAAAATACTTATATTAAAACGAAAAAAAAGTAGGGCGCATGCAATAGGTAAGGAGTGTGGGGATGAGCTGTCGTAACTCACACAAGAGTTTATATCATTTACAGTAAAATAAAATTATTAGTGACTTAGGTGAACTATTCACGCATCAATTATCTATTGCATACGCCTCACGTTTTCTCCGTATTGAATTTTACAACTATTTTCATACCTATTAAAAATTCTCAATCACAAATTTTCAGTTGTAATACCTCAAGAGAGTGAGAATGAAGTGAAAATAATTCGACAGATTTTCGAAAACTTGTCGCCAGGCAATAGACACGAGAGCCCAACGGGCTCGAGTGACTATTGCCAAATGGCAACCAGTTTGAGAAAGAAATCTAGAGAATTATTTTCTACTTTATCGAACTCTCGTGTACTATTCTGTGAATTATCTTTTGAATTTACGATCACAGACATACTTCCTCGTGAAATGATAAAATGAACTGAACCGGTTTTGATTCAATTCTCACTTTTCATGCAAATTGATGACACACGTCAAATTAAAAATATAGGTTGTCAAAGAATAAAAACAAAATACCCCAAATTATTCCCGCGGCAATTTTCTAGGTGGATTATTCTCACTATAATAATGTTTTGATTGGCCAAAACGTACATGAATGATTTGAATTGAAAGTTTTCATTGGTTTCTGGAAATGTCAAAGAATAATCAGGATAATCTGTATGTGGTTAGCAATTTGTATAAGGTTATAAATCTGTATAGGGCTATGGGGGATTTTATTTTTTTTAGTTCATTTCAAAACCGTGGTATAAAAAACATATTTGAATTATAATTTTTTATTTTTCTCATTAGATGTGGTGTGTCCCATAGCTTTCGAGTGTTCTGCTGATCCTAATCGGTATTCAGCGACAGCCATGTATTTTTATCATAATTTTCAGATCATCAGTTGACCAATGATCTTCTGGTTAATTCCTTCTTACTGTTGTAAGAGAGGTATGAATATCAAAGAGAGAAAGAATGTGTAAATTGCAATTATATCGTCTTTGCATATCTGCGATAAGATTAATGTCCTCTACCTTTTGTAGAAAATCAATATCATACTAAAGAAAACTGCCTCAAATGAAATGTTTGTAGTTCTAATACATAATTTTCAGTTTGATTCAGAAAAAAATTGGGAACACTCGATGCTATCCATTCGGTGGTAAAAAACATTGTAGATGGTTTTGAGAAAGGAATTCATACATCGATAACACTCAAAGATTCCGGTTAGGCGTGCAATATTTTTATGAAACATTTGATATTATGGCGTAAATGGGAGAATTATATCTCATAGGAAGAACTCAGTGTCTCTGAAAACTTAAAGCTATCTCTCGGGCTTCCCAGATCTATTGTGTACGACTTCAAGCTATCTGACTTGAATTTGAATATGGTGTGCTCAGAGGACTCTTCTGGTACCCCTTCTGTTCATTATTAATTATAATCTCTCTTACTACCTTTTGACAAACAGTATTGTCATGTATGCTGATGATATGACACTGATTGACTGGTGCACTCTGAAATAGATTGAAGATGAGGTGGATGTAATTGCAGATCACTGGTATAGTAAGAACTTCTCTGCTTGAATAGAAATAAAATGAAAATATTGAACTTTTTCGTAAATTATACATAACGGAAGGGTGACCATGCGAATCTCCCTAATCTTCTCTGAATAATTTTGAATGAATAAATCAAGTGATCCGCAATAATCTATGCAAAAATTATCAGAATCACAATTGCATTTATGTTTCACGTCAACTAAAAAAGATTGCCAACGTAGATATATCATTAATTGTCTTACAGTCGATGCCATCCATTCGGTAGTAGAAAACATTGTCGATGGTTTTGAGAAAGGAATTCATACATCGATTACACTTGAAGATTCCAGCAAGGCGTGCAATTTTTTTTATGAAACATTTAATATTAGGGCGTAAGAGGTTCACCTCTCTAAATGAGAGAATTATATCATAGGAAGATCTCAGTGTCTCTGAAAACTTAAAGCTATCTTACGGGCTTTTCAGATCTATTGTGTACGACTTCAAGCTATCTGACTTGAATTTGAATATGGTGTGCCCCAAGGACTCTTCTGGTACCCCTTCTGTTCAGTATTGATTATAATCTCTCTTACTACCTTTTTTCAAACAGTATTGTCATGTATGCTGATGATATTACACTGATTGACTGATGTACTCTGAAATAGATTGAGAATGAGGTGGATGTAATTCCAGATCACTGGTATAGTAATGAACTTCTCTGCTAGAATAGAAATAAAATGAAAATATGAAACTTTTTCGTGGGATCAACATAACGGAAGGGTGACAATCTTCTTCGCGTCATTTTGAATGAATAAATCAACTGATCCGCAATAAACTATGCAAAAATTATCAAAATCACAATTGCATTTATGTTTCACGTCAACTAAAAAAGATTGCTAACGTAAATATATCATTAATTGTCTTACAGTCGATGCCATCCATTCGGTGGTAAAAAACATTGTCGATGGTTTTGAGACAGGAATTCAAACATCGATAACACTTAAAGATTCCAGAAAAGCGTGCAATCTTTTTATGGAACAATTAATATTATGGCGTAAGAGGTTTACCTCTCTAAATGAGAGAATTATATCTCATAAAAAGAACTCAGTATCTCTGGAAACTTAAAGCTATCTTACGGGCTTTTCAGATCTATTGTGTACGACTTCAAGCTATCTGACTTGAATTCGAATATGGTGTGCCCCAAGGACTCTTTTGGTACCCCTTTTGTTCATTATTAATTATAATCCCTCTCACTACTTTTTTCCAAACAGTATTGTCACGTATGCTGATGATACTGATTGACTGGTGTACTCTAAAATAGATTGAAGATGAGGTGGATGTAATTGCAGATCACTGGTATAGTAATTAACTTCTCTGCTAGAATAGAAATAAAATGAAAACATGAATCTTTTTTGTTAAACATACATAACGGAAGGGTGACCATGCTAATCTCTTTGATCTTCTTTAAATCATTTTGAATGAATAAATCAACTGATCCGCAATAAACTATGCAAAAATTATCAAAATCACAGTTGCATTTATGTTTCACGTCAACTAAAAAAGATTGCTAACGTAAATATATCATTCATTGTATTACAGTCGATGCCATCCATTCGGTGGTAAAAAATATTGTCGATGGTTTTGAGAAAGGAATTCATACATCGATTACACTTGAAGATTCCAGTAAAGCGTGCAATCTCTTGAATTAACATTCAATATTATCAAAATCACAATTGCATTTATGTTTCACATCAAATAAGAAAGATTACTAACGTAGATTTATCATTAATTGGCTTACAGGGTCTCATACAATCTCACTGGATCATAATGTCATCCGATGAGGCAATTACCCAAAGTTGAAAAGAGCTAAACAAGTTTAAGTTAATATATGATATGGGGATCACTGCCGGGAGCCGTTTTCCGGAAATAGAATAATGGAAACAATTGCAAAAATATCTGAGTATTTCACAGATTTTTCTTTCTACATATATTCATTCCGCTCATTCCCTATCAGATTATTGTCTATTTTGTAACTTTCATTGATGCTGTTTTTTATACTCATGAGTAGTGGGGGTTCTGGAGCAAAATCCTATGCTTTTTCTTATGAAGGTTCATTTGGGTACTTTTTGGTCCCGCGGCTATGATGTCCAGGTATATTTGGAGTGAGTTCCCCCATAGATGGCGTATATATCTTTCCACTGCTTCTTCTATTGATATCATCATTACAAGAAGTTATATCTCCTACCTAGGATACCTGCTTACCAAGACAGATACAACCGTGACCGTCCTTGTCCAGTCGGTCCGCGTGACCATCCATGACTACTGTGACCACTCGTGACCATTCATGAACATCCGTTACCCTTCGCGATCATCCTCGTGAGCATATTTGTCCAGTCGGTCCGCGCCACCATCTGTGACTACCCGTGACCACTTATAACCATCCATGAATATCCGTGACCGTCCGTGATCATCCTCGTAACCGTTCGCAGTCATACCCGTGACATCCTTGTCCAGTCAGCCTGCGTTGATCATGCGTTTCCACCATCTATGAACATCCGTAACATTCCGTGATCATTTTCGTGGCTACCTGTAGCCATCCAAAAAAATCAAAGTTTCAATAGTTTTCTTTGTTTTGATGTCTCTAGTGGTATTCTTTAATATTAACAATACCTAACCAAAACTATCTGTGTCTGTTGAAGAGTTGGGATATATGTTTTGATCGTTTGCTTCCGTTTAGATATCTCTACTAGTATCCTTCAATATAAACAATACCTAACCAGAACTAACTAAGTCTCTTGGAGAGATGGATTAAATGTTTTGACCGTTTGCTTCCGTAATGATATATCTAGTAGTATTCTTCAGTACTAAGCACTGTATTGCACTATACGTATTGATATTTTTCACAACCTAACCAAAAATAACCCAAATAAACCTTTCCAAGAGTTGAGTTCTTTTATTTTCACCTGTACTGTATTGATTCTTTTGTTTCAACTTCCTATTATTTCAATTGAACGCTCATTTCATGAACTTATTTTTCGTTCTACAAACTGAGTAATCTTATATTTATCCTCAAAATAACTTCGTTGTCATTGCATTCATCAAACACTTATCCACATGCAATAGAAAATATGATATGATTTTATCATTTACACTTCCACCATGATTTCAAGAACAACAAGTATCAACAAGTCCAAACAAGCTTACACAAGTTTATATAATGATGGTCGGGAATCTACGGTTGCAGGTGTTCAATATCGTGAATCTTCGGATTCAAGATCATGCCCGATCGTAGATATGAAAACAACTCTACTTCAAATATAATTTATTCACACCTACCGAGATTTCGTCCTTGCTCTTGAATAATCATCACTAATTGAATTCAAAATGTCGTCTACAGCAGAATACCTACGGAAAATTCAAGTACAAGGAGCGAGATGTTTCTCGTACGAAAGACTGATGAATAATGATTATACTTTGAAGTAGAGTTGCTTTTCATATCTACGATCGGGCATGATCTTGAATCCGAAGATTCACGATAATGAACACCTGCAGACCGTAGATTCCCGACCATCATTATATAAACTTGTGTAAGCTTGTTTGGACTTGTTGAGACTTGTTGTTCTTGAAATCATGGTGGAAGTGTAAATGATAAAATCATATCATATTTTCTATTGCATGTGGATAAGTGATTGATGAATGCAATGACAACGAAGTTATTTTGAGGATAAATATAAGATTACCCTTTGTGGAACAGAAAAATAAGTTCATGAAATGAGCGCTTCATTGAAATAGTAGGAAGTTGAAACAAAAGAATCAATACAGTACAGGTGAAAATAAAAGAACTCAACCCTTGGAAAGGTTTATTTGGGTTATTTTTGGTTAGGTTGTGAAAAATATCAATACGTATATCAATATACAGTGCTTAGTACTGAAGAATACTACTAGATATATCATTACGGAAGCAAACGATCAAAACATTTAATCCATCTCTCCAAGAGACTTAGTTAGTTCTGGTTATGTATTGTTAATATTGAACGATACTAGTAGATATATCTAAACGGAAGCAAACGATCAGAACATATATCCCAACTCTTCAACAGACACAGTTAGTTTTGGTTAGGTATTGTTAATATTAAAGAATACCACTAGAGACATCAAAACAAAGAAAACTATTGAAACTTTGATTTTTTTGGATGGCTACAGGTAGCCACGAGGATGATCGCGAAGGGTAACGGATGTTCATGAATGGTCACGAGTGGTCACAGTAGTCATGGATCGTCACGCGGACCGACTGGAGAAGGACGGTCACGGTTGTATCTGTCTTGGTAAGCAGGTATCCTAGGTAGGAGATATAACTTCTTGTAATGATGATATCAATAGAAAAATCAGTGGAAAGATATATACGCCATCTATGGGGGAACTCACTCCGAATATACCTGGACATCATAGCCGCGGGACCAAAAAGTACCCAAATGAACCTTCATAAGAAAAAGCATGGGATTTTGCTCCAGAACCCCCATAGTTATACTACTCTCATGTGATTTTTATATCCGCTTGATTTGCTCCACCTGTGTGTATGAATGTAGGTAATGGAATTTTTTAAATTAACTTCCGCCCTCTTCCAGATGTCCGAAGTACTTGAAATCTTGCACACATATCAAGAACCGATTACAATACAATAATAGCTATGACCTGGTATTCTCACCTAGATCGACAGAAAAATTATAATTTTCATTTCAAAGATATGGCGAATGCACTAGTTTTTTACAGCATAATTTCAATTCCAAAATATGGCAAATGAAAATTCGACAAAATTTTGTTATAGTGTTCATCTCATGTGGAGGAATGAATGGAAGAGTTTTTCTTCCATAGCCTTTTGTAGCAATATGCATTAAAATGTTGAATATAAAATTATAGTTTAAAAAATAAGGACTAAAATGTTGAAAATAATAAGAATAAAGTCATTGACCGAGGAATCTTATGTGAAAAAAGCGTGGGGTGCTTTTTAGTTACTTTTCATAATTATATTAAGATATCTGATATCAAGCACCTCACGCTTTTTTTCATAAGAAAAAATGTTTTGGTCAATGACTTTATTGTTATTTTTTTCAACATTTCAGTCCTTATTGCTTTATGAGCGTGTCTAGGTTTCTTAAACTATCATTTGTCTTATTATGTAATAATAATAATATACTTTAATCAACAATAAGTTATCAAAACCATTACAATGATGTCCATAACAAATTGCCGAGAGCGTCAGTAAATGGAAGTATACACAGTAAACATACAAGACAAGAAATATAACATAAATTATGAATAAAACACGAATACCGACGAACCACAGATATATAAATGTATACAACAAGACATACAGTGGTCCCAACAACCTCTTAAGAAGAGAATTCGTCAAGTGTGTAAAAGTTCTTTTGGGTCAAGAAGAGAATTCGTCAAGTGTGTAAAAGTTCTTTTGGGTCAAGAAGTCTTTGAGCCTATTTTTGAAAATGAGAATATTTGGCGCACTTTGTATTTCTTCAGGTAAATTATTATAGATTCTGCAGCCATTGTAGTACAAGTTTCTTTGGTAAAACTTCGTTGAGTGCTTTGCCGGAAGTAAATTGTTCTTAAATCTGGTAGAGTAATCATGCTTCGATCTATTGCAGTTAACAATGAAAGATTCTTATGAACATAGCACGTTATTTCGTATATGTGAGTATCAACTACCGTTAAAATTTTATTATTTTTATAAGAGTGTCCCCAGGGAAGATTACAGAGGATTCTCAACGCGGATTTTTGTATAATTAATATTCTTGAACAATCACTGCCAGCTCCCCAATTCATTATGCCATATCGAATTTGAGAGTGGAAATTCGCATAATACAGAGTGAGGAGTATTTCTTGACTGCAGTGCTCCTTTAATGACCTCAAGGCATAGCAAGCAGATCTCAATTTACCACATAGATTATGTATGTGAGATTCCCAGTTTACCTTTTGATCAAAGATAACTCCCAAGATCTTGACATCGTTTTGAAATCGTTTTATATTATAGAATATAAAAATACTGTACAAAGTCCATGACAAACTACAATATTTTTTTTCTAATAATATAATTGATATATACAGGGTGTAATCTACCCTCTTGCTCATCCGCTGACAGTTGATATTCCATCAGAAAATAAATAGATTTTCCCTTTGAAATTTTTACGAAAGGTCATCAATAAGCCAGAAAAAAATTCTTCCACGCGCTTCTAGTTGTACATTAGAAAACTGGCAACAAATGAACGTTCGTCAGATTCGACTACTGTTTTCTGATTGGCTGGTGAATGAAATATCTTACTTAGCAACCAATCAGAAAACAGACGCGATGTGCACGAGGAGTAATTATTGTCTTCTGCTGGTTCTTACAACTAAACACCGAACTGTTCCATGCGTTCGAACATATCTGCGTTTTCTTGAGCATTATCAACAGCTTTCTTTTTGACCGTGAAAGTAGCACCAGATCTACACCGGGTCACGGAACACAGACACAAAACCGATTTTTTTTGGTCGCGCTTGAAGCCCCGGAACAACACCACGAGCTTTCCATTGCCCCCTCTTGCACCGCCCAAGAACTTGGTGCAACAATAAATTTTTGGTTATGTTTAATGTGTATGTTCGAAAGGCATCATAGATTGCAAAAACCAATCAATAGTGCGACTGGAGATAGAGAGTTACAAATAAATGATTCGAGAAAAAAATTATAGTTTCGACAACAACTGCTTTACCAGATTTCGCACTGAGGTCGAATCTGGTACATATTCTTTCGAAAAGATTAGAACAGATCTGTAGCGCGTGCGAGTATTTTGGAAACGATACTTGACAACTTGTCATTCTGTATCACTAGGTCATAATGACAGCTGATATTATTTTTAATAGAATACTGTTTGTGTCTTTATATTCTAACAACTATTTTTTTTTAATTATTTTAATTCGTTGAATGCTTTAAAGTGTGTTCAATCCAAATTGAGTAGGCAGCAATTAGTAGACTTTAGCCATATAAAATAAAAAAATATGAACTTTTTAACAAAAAATAAAACCGACGAAAAAAGAAACTGAAGAACAAAAAAAATAAAATAAACTTTCTCTGTCATAATAATAACTGAGCTCCTGAGCTACTGGAGTAACTAATTTTGAGTCGGCGCCAAACAAACTAGCAAATGAATTAGGTAAAGCGTAAAATGATGATAGCGGGAAATTCGAGGATTTTCGGTAATTGTTTGTTTGGCGCCGACTCAAAATTAATTACTGACATTAGTTCAGGAGCTCAGTTATTATTAAGGCTGAAAAAGTTTTTTTTATATTTTGCTTTTCAGTTTCTTTCTTCGTCGGTTTCATTTTTGTTAAAAAGTTTTTATCACTATATTGAGTTTACAAAACAATGACACGTGTTTTGCTATGAATAGCTTCTTCAGGTGGAGATAATACTAACTAAACAATCACGATGTTTCACATTGAGGAAGCAGAGCAGGTAGTATGAAAATGTAATTGAGGATGTTAGGGATATTCAAATAGGTGATTCAATAGAACGGGGGAAGATCATCAATAATTTCTAATATAAATTTTCTTGTGAAATATTTCAGGCAAATCATTTCCAAACGGTACGTTATTGACAAATTTGAAATTTTTTCAGTTCATTTTTGAATCCAGAATATCAAAAACGCAGTAAGGTATCGGGGCAAATTCAGTAATTTGCCCTTATTGGAACAAATAACTAACTTTTCCTAGTTCCAGGGGACAGAAAATCCAAAATATGGAAAGCAATAGTTATAGTTCAAACCTGATTGAAAATATTCTTTCGAAAAAATTAGCGCTACAAGAAGCGTTCTCTACTCAAAAAGTCCTAATATTTGCTGATGATCAGATTATTTCAAAAAGTTCTTCCGTGATGAATTTGTTCAACTGAAGATTAAATTGACGATGGTTATAACTCTGGCCTATTGACCCTAATTTCCGTTCTATGAAATAACATATTAGAATAATCTGAATTTCCTAAACTATACTACCTGCTTCGCTTATTTAACATTAAATATCGTGATTGTTGGGTTAGTATTAACTCCACTGAAGGAGCTATATAGCAAAGCTATTGTATACCGAAACCCAATGTCGTGAAAATCATTTAAATGTCGTTTGTTTACTTCGATATGGATGTTCATAAGTATCGGACGCGTCAATTTACAATACCTACTTCGAAGCAATGAAAAATAATTTTTTTGCGAAAAATGAGCGTTTTCAATTGATCGATTTTAACCCCCAAAATCAATTGTTATCCAAACAACAGGGTTATAAATACAATAATATGATGCGGATGGATTCTCACAAAAATTTATTTTGGGTTAAAAGGAATATATAACGATGAAGGATAAAAAATTAATTCAAATCATTTGTATTGTTTGTCTAAAACGTCTCCAAACATTGTCATCAACCAGTGAACCATCCTTACCGTTCTTGATACTAAATATACTATAAGCTGCGAAAAAAGAAGGAACCAAAATGACCGTCATTGACTTTTGAAGGACCATAACTCCAGAAGTATTTAAAAAATCATCAAGATCGAAGGTGGAGCCAGATACAGCAAATTTTCCAAGTGAAAAAGTGTGTATGAAGCCAGTTGAAAAAGTTTTCAAATATTATTGATTTTTTATGATATTATCATTTCAGTATAGTTCGAAAGTAGATATAAGAAATTGGTGTTGTTCCAGAACCATTCAGAAAAATGACATGACTATACGATATAAATAGTATAAGTATATTTCGAATTCATTGCTTTTTTTTTCTAGTTCATGAGAGTAATTACCGCCCTCTAACTCGGAAATGACCAACTGAATAACAAATTACTTAAAATTCTCACTCTACTCAACGATTTGTAATGAAAAATAAAATATCGAAATTTTATTGGAATCTTAATAAACCCACCAAGTTTCAGGGTAACTCACGTGACCGGTCAGTAATGTTATGATACTGACAAAGGTCACGCAACGGTACAGGGTCATACCAAACTTTACAGTACACGCGATGTTTACTTGAAGACAACAAATATACAGTGTTAGCCAAAAAGTTGACTCCACACGGAAAAGTTATTCTTTCATGTATTTGACTACACCTTCTCAAACTGAAATAAGAATTCGTTTTTATCGAGAAGAAAGAGGTGCACCAATAGAATCTCCCCTTTTTCCTAGCAAACATACTTATCGAGGAATTCGAGAGTAACGCCTTAGAGTAATTTGACCACGAGCCCACTCGTTAGTTTAGACATATTCGTTATATATCCCCATGGCTCTGAAATCTTACATGGATTCCTAGATCATCTAAGCAACATCCACTCCAACATTGAATTCACAATCTAACCGAAACTGTTAATTCACCTCCTTTCCTAGATGTCCTTATCCCGAAAACTAATGACTCCTTCACTCACACATTATAAAGGAAAGCAACCCACACTACAGACCGCAAGAGTTGAACAAACTCAGAACCGACTTCTTGAAAACGGTTATAATAACACACAAATATGCAGATCAATCCATCATCATCAAAACCGTTCTCCAAGCTCCCAAAACCCAACAGATAACCAACCACAAAAGGCTTTCTTTCCCTGTATTAAAGGTGTAAGTGTAACCGACAAAATTGGCAAAATGTTAGAGAAACGCGACCTAAGAACAATTTTTACAGCAAATAATGAAATCTCCGATTTGCCCAGATCTCTTAAAGAGGAATATATGATTCACTATGCTCTGAATGTCCTAGGACATACATAGGACAAACTAATAGGCAAGTCACCAACCAAGTTAACGAACAGTCTACAGGATGGATTTCAACCACACCAGCACTGCAAACGAGAGTCATTCGTGGAGCCTTTGAGATCGAAAGGTGCCAGGACTGCTTCAATAAACGCGATGATGGACGCAGACTACCCAATACTTAGAAACCTCTACTTTCGCACCAAACCAAGCCTTGCACTTCCGCTCCATCGAGTTCACATTCACATCACGGAAAAGTAGGCAGATTGAGACCTTAGAGGAAACTAGTGGCAAGACCTGGGGAGGAGCTAAACTGAGACCTCAGGGGAAATCACCTTCTTACCTGAATGATTACAACCTAGAAGGCAGGTTGAGATTTTGGTTGGCAATCACTTTCGTCTTTTATATATCCTGACCCAGCGTCAGTAGTTTCATTTCATGATGTGAAGACCCACTGAGAATCAGTTCATTTAGAATTTCGCATCTCAATACTATATAGGTAAAATCTGTATATACATATATATATATATATATATATATATATAATCATCATAATCATCATAATTTTTTATTCACTCAAGTTTATAATTTATAATTTCACAGTGTAATTGCATTCTTGGAATGGCGAATGGTGAATAAATTTAAGAAAATACTTACGAAGCAGGGTATGCCTGCTTGTGTGTAAGAATACAGTAGTTTAACAATATAGTAAGATTGTGCAATAATAAACATTCATTTGAGATATAAATAATTAACTATGGAAGGTATACAATATTAAAAGATTGGTAATACAGACAACAAGAAAATGGTGTAAAAATCAGGGTATATAACTGTCACAAGATAAAACTAAGGTATTAAAAGATTTTGAAGTCAAACGAACAGTGATAATAAATCTATAAAATGATATATAAGATTGGTAATACAGACAACAAGAAAATGGTGTAAAAATCAGGGTATATAACTGTCACAAGATAAAACTAAGGTATTAAAAGATTTTGAAGTAAAACGAATAGTGATAATAAATCTATAAAATGATATATATATACATATATATACACACATATATATACATGTGTGCATATACACACATACACACATACACATACATATATATAAGTGTTTGACAATCGTATATGAGAAAGAGTCAAGTCTTGCATTTAGTTTTCAATTTTCTCATGTATTTCTGCATATATATATAAATTATTGGAAATTTTTCTTGGGCATTAGTTCGTGGTAGGATTGAAAAAAAACTCTTGTGAATGTTTATGTTGTATATAATTACGTTTCGCCTGAGTACTCACGGCTTCATTATTATAATGTTTTTCTGTAATGTGAAACAAAGGAGGTTAGTACATGGTGCATTTCGTCGAGGGGTTTTTGATTGCCCACCCATAAATACAAATTCCGGTAACTCAAGTTTTCCATACTAAGCAACCACATGGCGGTTAGAATGACTCTTTTCAGTTTAAAACACAAATAAATAATATACGAATACCAACCATGTGCTCATTCCATTTGACGTTGTGTCGTTATATACTATAATATCCCACTAAGTTTAGCACAAGACATTGTCACAAAAAACTGGGAAAAAAATCCAACACTACACCACATTACCACTCATTGAATTTCAAAAAGCAATCAAATACACACCCATGTCAACGTATTTTCAATATAGAGATGAATTCTATAAACAAGTAGACGGTTGCGGTATGGGTGCTGCCATCTCAAGCGTCATAGCCCATCATCATCATCATCACACCCAAATTAGATTTGGCACTACCTTTTTATCGTAGATATGTTGATGATTGCATATTAATAATTCCTAACAGAAAAGCAAACTATGTCAAAAAACCTTCGAATCGTTCCATACAAAATCAAAATTTACACTTGAAAATGAAGATAATAACAAAATCAATCAAGAAGAAAGCAAGAGTGAAACGGCCATGTGGATGCTTAGTATAAAAAACTCGAATTACCGGAATTTGTGTTTATATATAGGTAATCAAAAACCCCTCCACCAAATGCACCATGTACTAACCCCCTTTGTTTTACATTACAAAAAGTAAATTATAATAAAAGTATCTGATGAAGCCCTGAGTACTCAGGCGAAACGTAATTATATACAACATAAAAATTCACTATGTCTTTATATAAGCTACACTTGAGTCCTTCTGTATTGTAACGACCAGCCTTATTTAAAAAAATACGAATTTATCTTATTTCAATAGACAACCAATTCCTGGCCGCCCGTTCCACCATTCCAACAACTATACTGATGTTGGCCGAGCGGTAGCCAAATTGAATTCATCTCTAACTTTCGTGGACTCTAACTTGACCAGACTGTCCTGAATTCATTTCAATCCTATTTTAAACCGAAATTTCGCTCCTTTTCAGAGATTGTATGTATTTCATTTAATAGAAATAAAACGAAGGCTTGATATTACTGAAATAAATTATTGTTTAGCTCTTTTTGAAATATTGAGTAGACAAATAAGTTAGTTATAGAATAACCACAAAAACAAATCATTTATAGTTAACGATATCTAAAGCAAGCAATATAATATGATTTTATATCGTTTTATTTATTAAAATGAAAATTCAGGCTGGCAAGGCCTGCTATGGCCAAATTTTGCAACATGCTGCTTCCAGAGAAACTGAACCGATCTCACCTCGAATACAATTTCCAATATTATGGGTGTAACTCCAAAGAGAAGAAGTCATGAGCTTTCACATGTCGCATTCATAATGAAGTAGTAAAATCGAACTGATATCGCTCGGATTTCGACTTCATTCATAAAATTCAAAGTCTGGTAGGGATCTGAAGTCGCCAATCACGAGTCAGGAAAACATGTCATATGAGTATCAGAGACTGTGCATATATGAAATGAGAAAACGCTTTGGGTATTTTCGAAGGTTATAGATTGTGAGGGGGTTGTATGGCTCTTCAGCCTCTCCGTACTTAGACCTATAAGGTCTTTTGTATATTACTCTTCATCTATTCAAGAACCGGGATTCCGAGTATTCTCGCGAATCATATCAGTTTCCTGGAAGCTGGGTTCCTGATGTCTGAGTTAATGAAACCCCTTCGAGGAACTTTGCAAAACAGAACTTGGCAGTCGCAAAGCAGGTGTTCTGCAGTTCCAGCGAAGTTCTCACAGTAACGGTACAGTTCGCTGTCTGATCTATCCATTTTTTTGAAATGATACCTCAGAGGACAATGTCCGGTGAGCAGTTCCGTTACCAATTTCAAGTCTTTCTTGTATAACTCGAGAAGCTGTTTAGCTTTTTTTGCGATGGGCTCAGAAGCCTTTTCACTTGTCTTTGCTCTATAACCTTGTTCCAGAGGGTTTTAATTTGGTCAGCTTTCCAGCATCGAAACTCTCTCTCGATGTAGGCTTCGGAAAGACCACATGAGGGTTCTGGGCCAGGAAATTGAGTATATGCCCCCTTCTTGGCAAGGCTGTCCGCTTCATCAATGCCTTTAGTTCCCTCGTGGCACTCACACCAGAGTAACTTGATTGTTCGTAGTCAGTTGTTTTAGGGAGTCTTTGCTCTTCCAAGTCAGTCTAGGCTGACAAGTGTGTGATTTTAGAGCTTGGCTATCTGACAAGTGATACATATACTATATAATAAAAATAATTTTGGGATGAAATTAGAAATATTGAAGGTTATGTCGCTCCAATTGGACTGAAGAATTCCACAATTACTTTTTCAGACTTGCATGATTGATTAGTTTTAAAATGCAAAATGTGTTATTGGTAAACGCTAGTCTGTATAATAAAAAACAGAAATATTTACTGTCAAATCATATAAGATAAAAAGAATACAAGGATTGAAACTACTGATGAAATTCTCAGGATTGAAGTAGTGTCTGCTTTCGTTGCTGTTATTTATTCGTCATTATATGAGTCTCCATATAGGAAGAGGTATGGTGTGAATGTTGAGGGAATCTACATTAGAATATTTCATAATTTCGCAAGTGAAAACGAAAGCAGAATTCATTCTACGTTACATACATATGTAATTCCCCTAAATTATACTGAATGTTATAGGATTGCCATACATACGTTCTTCCTCTTCTTGATATTATTCTAGTAGAATACATAAAATACATCATTCTGAAGGAGTTTTTCAATTGTCGAAGCCACTCCCTATCCGATACCTATAATCATGATTTGACTTCAAATTATCTTATCCAAAAACTCTCCTGATATTATGGTAATAGCAATGGTTCAAGCGTAGGATTAATGGCCGCATATTCATGAAGCCATCTTTCATTTCATTTTTCAGTCACTTTCTATACAATCAATTACGATAATTTTTTACGATTACAATAATTTCTTTGAAAATATTTTCTCTTTTCATCAATATTATTTCATTCCATTTGTATTCCAAGAGTATTTCAATGAGATTTCTTGGAATAGTAACCATAAATCTATAAAAATGAAAATCGATATCCAAACCAATTTTTCCAAAAATCTATTAACGTAACTAAGTTCCCAATATAAGAAAACAATTCGTCCACGTACGATGATATCATTCATACAATTGTAATTAAAACAATCCCATATTAGAGTTACAATATTCCAATGTCTTTCCTACCAATTTTTGGGTTTTTCACATGGAAACGGAAGCAAATCATGAAACAGAAAATATGAGCTGCTATTAAAGCAAATGCATTTTTTTGCTGCGATAAATTCGTTTCCATTAAAAAAAAGAAAAAATATTGAAATACAAAAATAACTTTCATAAATCAAATATTATTTTTTAATTTAGTATCTACCCACCTCAATCATGTAATCCAATTATGTCGCAATGGTTTGGATCATAATGGACTAGCTTCCAAAGAAACCTCTATCTCCACGACGAATACGAGCTATAGTGAATCAGATTATTCCTGCATAATAGTCGATTATTTTGGTTTTTGATATGTTAATTTAGAATTCCTTTCCAATGATAACTGAAGATACATAGGTGCTTCCATAAAAGTGAAACAAATTGTATATATATATATATATATATATATATATATATATATATATATATATATATATATATATATATATATATATATATTATTTCTGTTCTGATTACTAATCCGAGGAGATTCCCAGCCTATATTTCCAGTAATATTGTTTTCCGAAAATTTCGTTTGGATGTTCCTTTGCTTCTGGGGTGAAGTATATATTACTTGAGATAAACCTAGCCATTAAAAAATTCCTGTATCTGGAAAACCATTGAGGTTAGGAGTAGGGAATGGAAAGACAAACTAAATTTGCAAAACAAAACATATAGGATGTTACATTCACATTAACAAAGTTATAGTTGGTTGGAATTATAAATAATTTCGACATCAAACTGTTTAGTAGATTCCATATAAATTCGATCAATTGCGGACGTCACCACATCATGGAAAAAAATGATATATTTTTGTCGATCATGGTTCCCAGAACTCAAAAATGACAGGTCGTTTATTATTAACTGTCATTTTTATATCAATACAGGTAAATTATATGTCGTTCGATACAACTTCCTGAGCTCTACAACTTTTATTTAGGGAGTTTTTCTCTCAGATGTACACACAAACAGAAACTATTTCATCGTGTTGATTAGATGCCATCAGGTACCCATTTTCAGTAATAGTTTCAATTGAATGTGCTATCACACTTTGATATCTAGAATCAAAGAGTTGTGTGAAAACCAATGGAATTCAGTTTGTTACACATTTTTAATTTGATTTGAGTTGGATTAGATAGGAGATTAAGGAAAATTTTATATCTACAACTTTTGCTAGTAAAGTTCAAGGTTTGCACAAAAATTGAAATGATGTTAGTATTATCCAACGAAAAATATGTACCATGATATGTCAACTTGATCATTTCATAATCAATAAACAAAACCTTTTCGTCTCGCCCTGTCATCGATTTTTTTTTATTGAATCCAGATCTTGAAAAAATGATAATTTGAAAACGGGAAGAGTTGGATAGATAGTACCTCATCTGAAATCATTCCAATTTTTCATAACTTTCAACACTTTCATGACACACCTTGGAACTCCAATCAATATAGTTCTTTCATTCAGCAGAACACTATTTTCGGAATAGTTTTTCTCCTATGAGGAGGTAATGGTACACTTATACGTTTGATTTGGCCCAATCCCCAAAAATAAACAAAAAAATATAAATTCAGTTTTGGATATAAACCTGTATTGGCAAGTTCTATAGTCATGCAGAATTTCAACTTTTTGGTGATGGACCAGTTGATGTTTTATAAGGCCACACAATGAGTTGGAACCATTGTGTTTCGTTATATTTCTAGTACGGATTACTGAAAATATATGGACGCTGAGTAGATAAACATAAATAAAAACTTCTGAACAAAAAATGTAACCGACGAAAAAACTTTGTTTGGCGCCGACTGAAAATGAGTACTCACAATAGCTTAGGGATTAGTTTTTATTGAGACTTATTTAATTTTTTGGTTTTCAGTTTCTATTTTCGTCGGTTTCATTTTTTGTTAAAAAGTTTTTATTTTTTTATTTTTTGCGGATGAAATCCACTAATAACCACTTACTCAATTGGTTCTAGGTATCCATTATGTTGTAGTGTCATCAGAACTACATATGTGTGCCAGGTTTCAATAGAATCGTTCACAGATGAAAAATCAATCATCCCCTATTTTTCTACCTTTAGGGGTTGATTATTCCTTTTCAAATTCAAAATAACCAACTTTAAGTATACTTCCCACTGAGCAAGAAACATACCGGGGAGGTTTATTAACGTTCAATTCCTGTACCCGTGACGACGTTTATGAGAAAACATAATTTATAAGTTATGGAGACGTAACATTGCGATGTTATTATAAGCATTGTCACTAATACAACCCGAAGAATCATCACAGCTTCATTTCGCACCAAACAAATTTTGAGACATCTTTGAAACATCTTGGTGATTTATGTATAGCAACGTGTCTCATTAACATATTTCAGATGTTCTGGTTTCAGAACATTTCAATACCATGGGGAAGTCGAAGATACGTTTCGTGGTTAAGAAATATGTTGTAACTGATTCGTTGCACAAACGAGTCACGAATGGAACTTGCACGTAAAAGGTACCGATCTGTTTCCTGTTATTAACATGCTCTGTGATCAAGAGCGTTCTGGTTTCGTATTTTGTCTTTGTTTGTCTGCTCTGCGGTTAACTTCAAATGAGTGGCGGTATTGCATTTATTGTCTATCAAATTATTGATGTTATTAGCTATCTACAAAAAAATCAACATGTGAAAAAGTTATGTATCACATCAGCATATTGTTTCTACCAGGCGGGTGATTATAAAATCACAATACACTAGTTTGATTTGTTTGTGACATCAGTTTTGCCAAAAAATTTGCACCTTTATTCCAAAAATCAACAGAAATATCCTTAGGGCGATTGAAAACTATATATAGATATATTTACGACCCCTGGGATATCTATACCATCATGGACAATACATGGGTAATACATTTGAATTGTATCACAACTCTCAAACATGATATATAGGATCGACAAAAGCAAATACACTATGAACACTCGGGTATTCATTCATTTTATTGTAGTGTCTGGAAAAACCAATACTCAAAAAGCAACTAAAAAGGATTATTATCGAACTTATGCGAGGTGATGAGAAATACTTCTGGCAGCATTGTTAACGAAATATTTCAATACATATATTTTTAGTTGCAGTACGGAAAGTTGCCCCAACATTTTCGGCCACAGAATGGCTACGACATGCAAAACAATTATTAAGGGAAACCAAAAACTGAGGCTGTCATCGTAATGACGTTCAACGAACCCTTCTGGGATTTTAAAAGTTTTTAGTTCCTAGATTTCCGTCAATAATAGTCATTTATATATTTTATTTTTACAGAGGAATGTGTATTTTGTTTCATGTTCCATGTTTTAATATAAATATATATTTTTTTATTTCAAATTCGAGTTCATAGACCAGGGCTGAAGCCTTTGAAAATAGTTAAAAGTAATAATAGGATAGGAAGATAATAGTAGGATGAAACCCATTGGAAAAGGAATAGAATATAACAAAAATGAAATGAAAAATAATTTACGGGCGATCTGAGGTCGGAAAGTGGAAGGGGTGAGTTTTTAAGGGTAAAAAACGGTTTATCATGAAATTTGGTGAAAACTTACCTTTTTATGTCCAAACACCGTGTCATTTTTTTAATTTAAAATATTTATTTTTTCACCTTATTTTGACCTAATATCGAAAAAGCACCCTAATTTTCAATGGAAAATTCTCCCATCAAAATATCAGCTTTTTTAAAAAAAGTCGGTCGGCTTTTTGTTCGTTGAAATCTCTTCTTTCTGATGGTATAAAAAAAATACATTACTATGGTAAATGTTCTCAGAAAATGCAAAGAAACGAAAAAACTCGAATCCAATTTTTTTTAATCATTATGTACAATTTGAGCTATTTATTATTATTCTCACTTTGATTACTCGAAAACGTAGGATTCCATGTCACATTGATAAACAAAAAAATTGCAAAACTACAAGTCTTTTGGAAAAAAGTGTGAATACAAAAGTTGTAGATCTTTTTATTACCTACAACTTCGCTATTTATAGTAATTTACGTAACAAGTCCGGAAAATAGGGTTTTTTTGGACGAATAGACAAAATTCTAGGACGAGCCGTAGGCGAGTTCTGGAAGTCTGTGAGTCCAAAAAAACTATTTTCGGACGTGTTGCGTACAATATTTTGTCGGCAACCCGTGTTGAAAAACAAATCAATGAGCCGACATATTTCTTTATTTCTTTATTATAAATTTTAATTCTTATTTGAATTAAACAGAACAGAACAGAAAATACTACATATTAACAGAAACATTCTAATTATTATTTATATTAAAATTCGAGCAATTGCTAATATTGGAAGGATTCAATTTGTTTGAAATGCTTGGTATATTCAAATTCCTTTTGTTGAAGCCAGAACAAGAAGGCAAAGTTTCCGTTTCACATTGATTGTTTTCATCTGATGATTTTTGAATGGTCTTGGCAATTTTAATGTTTTTTATAAGTGAATTATCTATATATCCTTGAGCCACATTGGTAGACTTCCAGCCACCGTGTCTCTTCAAATTTGTGATGTTTCCACCATTATCAGCAAATAACGTCGCCGAAGTTCGACGAATGCTATGGCCTGTGTAATTTTTAGGATTGGGTAAATGTAAAAATTCTGCGATTTTTATTCCGAGACTCCCGAAACTGTGAATACCAACAGGGTGAATCGAACATTTTCCTTTTTTGTAATTCACGAATAATCTGTTATGTGGAGTATGGGATGGCCGTAAAGATAAATATTGCCTATACAACAGCAGGTTTTCTTGCCCAATTACAACAAAAGTTCTCTCAATATGTGTTTTTGAATCCGGTTTTTTTCACAAGCAACATGTCTTCCTTGTCGTTTATTAGATCAATTGACATTTTTGTTAGTTCTTCTCGTCTACACGCACCGGCTAACCCAATAATTGTTGCTACCTGAAAATTACTTTTATATCCTACAATCATAATATTTTGTTAAAATTACCTTCAGCATTAGATATGTTTATTATCCGCTTCCCTAATGAATTTGTTGATCTGCTCACTGCTGAAGACTTCTGATTTCTTGGCTTTGTAACCAATATTCTTCCTTTTAATAAATGCGATAACCTTTGGGAAAGTGGCTATGTTTACATTTTTCTTCACTAAAATGGTACTTTTCAACATAGAGTACATGCTCCACAGAGTAGAGGATTTGACATTTTCAGATTTTTGCGCCAAATAAGCCAAAATTACATCCTCTTCAATAGTTTTGCATTCCATCCATCTATTCCGTGAACAAATCATAAACGTTTTCGTACCTGAATTTTGATTTTTCAGGCAATAATTGTGCTGTAGCAGCAGCTGCTATATTGGAAATTTCCCAAGGCACATTTTCAAAGTCACTATCGCTGCTGCTCTCCATATTTTATTGCGAATTGCGATAAAAAAACATGCAAACTTTTGATAACTAATTTCATATGAACTGTCAGCCGTTATTTCGTTGGTATGGTAATGATCAACTGCATTTATCAAAAGCATACCTACCAAGATTTTCATATTTACAATGACAACAACGACGTGAAAATGCTACTTTCTCAAAGAAAAAGCGTCCGGGAAGTGGGTACATCCCGGACGGTTGCCGAAATACTATTTTCCATAGGACTTGTAGTTTTGCAATTTTTTTGTTTATCAATGTAACATGGAATCCTACTTTTTTCGAGTAATCAAAGTGTGAATAATAATAAATAGCTCAAAATTGTACATAATGATTAAAAAAAATCTTTCGGATTCGAGTTTTTCTCGTTTCTTTGCATTTTCTGAGAACATTTACCATAGTTATGTATATTTTTTTCCAGCATCAGAAAGTAGAGATTTCAACGAACAAAAAGCCCACCGACTTTTTTAAAAAAGCTGATATTTTGATTTTTCGATTGAAAATTAGGGTGCTTTTCGATATTGAAGGTTGAAAAATATATTTAAAAAAAATATATTTATATATATAAATTTTATATAAAATTACCATGAACTCATTCCCCTCGGACCCGTAATTATTCCATTCGATTTTTTTATTCCAATTACATACTAATAATCATGCCGTCTTGTAAAAATTTTCAACTGACCATGATCTTTTAGTAATATATAGATTCGACTGAATAGACTGCATATAAATTCAGATCACAAATATATATATATATATCAATACTTATATATATATATAATGTATTTTATATATTTTTTAATATTATAAAACTATCTGATGGATGGAATCATTCAATGTTTTTCAATTCATAATATCTTGGAATTGTAAAAATTCACTCAATGCATATGTTGAGAAAGATAAATTGCGTCAATTTTCGATATAGATGGGAGGCTCTAATGACATTCCAAAAAAATCACTAGAAAGTGAAGATAAATCGGTGAGATTACATAAACACTTGGAACAGTCAGTTGTTGTTACTCTTTGAGAAAGTACTTTTTCCGTAAGAAAGTAGTTTCAAGTGATGTAAACAAAGGACTTGTATGTAACGATTTCATTACATATACTCCTATATAAGTACTTTTGCTATAACAAAAAACAGTTTCAGATAATGTATTAGATTCGATTTTTATATAACGTATCTGCGATTTTGTTATGTTGGTGGACCCATAACGACTCTAAAATGGTAAATGAGACATTATGGGCACAATAATCATAACGTAACAATGTATCTAGGTAACCATATAATAACTTCATCACTATGAGTTTTTGCACAGTGGATTCATCCAATAAAAAAAGAATCTGATAACCCATTACAAAGTTATGAGTGGTAGAATCGGTTAACGGATAGAAATTCACTGGTTGAACGATCAAAATCCCCTATTTTGCTACCCTTAAGGGTGATTTTTTTTTTCAAATTCAAATGGGACCAACTCTGAGGTATACCCTATCCAATGAAAATAGAATCATCGAAATCGAACTACTCTGCGAAAAGTTATGCTTGGTCATATATAAAAAAAATATACGCGTCGAGAAGACAACCTCCTCCTTTTTTTCGTCGGTTAAAAATATTCATATCTGATCCATTGATTTGATTATTGATTTCCAAGGGTCAGGGATTCGGAGAATATGTTGTCTGAGCTCTCACACCACAGTTCAGGGAAGTCCAAAGACCTACGATATACTGCACTTGTAATCGATGAATGCTTTAAATTGCAAATTTTATTCAGAATAGATATGCAAATCCTATATTGGTCTACTATTTCACAGGTTGAATAAATACAGTCAGTTGGGCAAAGTAACTCCATCTAGGGACTGGGGTCATTTGTAACGTAGCGTGCTTTCTGCTGTTGATTGCTGAAAACTATGTGGGTATTAGTAGGTGCGATAACATGTATTCACCTTGGTAGTTCACAAAATATCCTTGGTGTTTATTAATCAGGGCTTTCAGGATCAATGTCCATGTTGCCGAATGACCCCACGTCTACTCTTATAGAAACATGATATTCTACGAAAATCATTCACAAATAATATATTTTCTCTTTAGATATAATTTCACGATTATTCTTCATATTATTTCGAAACGAAAACTTCCTGACCGTTGTGTTGGTGAGGATTCAGTCTGAGTGAAGAAACATGATTTGGCTTGTTGTTTCTGGTATTATTCGAATATTATATTTTGTGGGATCCTCTTTCAGTGTTGTTTTGTGATAATTTCGATTTCTCATGATAAAAAATTATAATTGATGGAAATCTTTGGAATATCATAAGTTATTGAGTATACCATAAGTTATTGAGTATACCAAATAACTATTATCGAGAATGATGCCTGTTTCTGGTTTTGAAACTTGTGAAGATAAAATGAAAACTAGTGCACTTTTTCCACGATTTCATTTGAAATTCTTGAACGTACCAAATGAACACAGATACCTATTTTGTGAAATAGTTTCAATCCAAATGTATTTATCTCACTTTTCATTTTAAGAAAAAATGTAAAATTAAAAATAATAGTAATTTATTTTACATTTTGATATAATTATTGTTCTAATGAAACCAGAACAAAAGTTTTCTGAAATCTGTATACTCTACACCAAAAAAAAAACTCTTTGGAGACCATTATGCTTCTATTTTTTCAACTTCTAGAATTAAATACAAATTAGTTAAATATTAGGATGAATATCAATTTTCCTTCTCCTCTAGAGTTTGACGTTTTTATCTAGTCCTTCACTGTGTTATGGCAGCTGGAAAAAAAAATCAATACACACTATATTATAATAAAACGTGTTTACATTTGTAAATTCTTTACCACCTATATTTGTATATTTTAATCCAAAAATCATGAAAGCTGAATGATAGATGATAAAGCCAAAATTTTTGCTTAGCTTGTTTCTTATTTGACAGCATATTCTCTTCAAACGAAAAGACAACATGAAACTAATCGCCTATTTGGACTTTACACTATATGCTGCACGTACACAAAGAGTTACCGACGTACCAGAATTCGTTATTAGTTAGATTTTTAGTTTGGTTGTTTTCGGGTCAAGTCATCTCCGAATCAATGTTATATAGTTTGAAAATAACGTTATTTGTTAATAGATCAAATTTTAGAAGAGGAAATTGAGAGAACCAACATACAGGGTGTAAACAAATTTGTTGCACTATCGCCTACACTGATAGTCCATTAAAAATAAAAAGATTCTTCCTTGAAAATAGAAAGTCTTCAATAAGCCAGAAACAAAATTTATTACTCACCAAAACTTCGCTGTTTGGTTACCGCTGGATCGAGTCGACTAGGCCTATTTTAGATGACCCCAAAGTGTCAGTCTGCGGACTGCTCGGAGTCGTCGTTTATTTCCCAAATCGAATGGATGAGTTCGATTCAGGGTAAATTGAGAATATGCCGTTTGGTAATATTTGCGTACTGCCTCTTGAACACAAATCTGAAGTCAAAACGCGGCCCTCTCAGATACTTTCAGAGGACGAACGAATGTCATTTTTCTGCGCTATTTTCGGCTACTGAAAACGCTCATCGCTCCACATTTTCTTAATCAAAACACCACACACACCCGAAACCATGTATTTATACTATGTCGAAACGTTGTTGAGAGAAATCATATGATTTGACTGAATCAGACCTTTATACTGAGAAATTGAAGACAATATATATGTGGTCAAGAAACTAAAGAAAAAATATATTCAGCTGGGAACTAGATACTGCCAAAAAATTGATGGATACTTCACAACGATGGAAAATACAATAGGAAGAAACAACACGAAATTACTGAGAGATTACTTAAACATAAACAAGAAAATTGCAGCAGAGAAAAATAGAAGAATTTTTCTGTGTTTTAACCTGATGATGACAAATACATGTCGAAACGCGTTGAAAGAATTGAAAAATATATATGTGGTCAAGAACAAAGAAAAAATATATTCGGCTGGGAACTAGATACTGCCAAAAAATGGATGGACACTTCACAATGATGGAAAATGGAATAGAAGAAACAACACGAAATTACTGAAAGATTACTCAAACATAAACAAAAAAATTACAGCAGAGAAAAATACAAGATTTTTTCTGTGTTTTAACCTGATGATGACAAATACCAGATAGATGTCCATGGGGGAGTAGCAATATATGTTGATAAATCTTTGAAAACAAAACCTGTTGATCTCGACTTTTTTCACATGGAATTGCATTGTGAGGTTTGTGGAGTGGAACTATTAGATATGAATGTTGTTATTATTAATTATTACCGTCTATAGATCCCCGTTACTTGGAAGTATCGATATCTTTATGGATAAAATGGAAGAGCTGATTAGCCTTTTAAATAGTAGACAAAAAAATTATTATTACTGATGATTTTAATATTCATTTCGGAAGTAGTAATACAAATCACTGTAGATTTATGAACTTGATCACAACTTATGGCTACACAAAATTAATAAATGAAATCACCGATCCGGTGAGTGGTAGAGGTTCTTGCATTGACAATATACTAGTTGACTTCAAAAATGAAATGAGCGATTATGGAGTGGTAGATATTTGTATATCTGATCATCGTGCACAGTTCATCAAACTCTGCAAACAATTTAAGACGCAAACACATTCCATTGCACGCCGTATCTGCGCAGATAATTTATATAATTTTAAACATGACTTCGATATTACAAACTGGCAAACTGTAATGGCAGCCGATGACAAAGAAAATATTATATTACTGTCCGGATACCTAACTGACACTTTAGGTCACTATATTGACAAACACTTTCCTCTAAAAAAAAAAAATTAAATGAGCTTTGCAATGTGTGTTTCCTTCAAGGAGTGTTCCCGGATATTTCAACATTTTCCAAAGTTATACCTCTTCACAAGAGTGGTGACACTGAATCACCTGAAAAATTCTGGCCAATTTCTATCATACCAATACTAGGTAAACTAATTGAATATATGGTCAAAAATAGAATAATTAGGTATTTTGAGGTAAATCAACTCCTGACTACGAGACAATTTGGATTCCGTGAAAGTCGTTCCACTATTGAGGCGATCTATACGATGATAAAGGATATAGTGGATGGTTTTGAAAACGGAAATCACACATGTGCAACACTAATAGATCTAAGCAAAGCTTTTGACTGCATCTCACATCAGGTAATATTTGATAAGCTGGAGCACTATGGTATTCGAGGAGTAGCCTTAGACTTTTTCAAATCCTACTTATCAAATAGATACATGTCAGTATACTATAATAATAAAAATTCAGTCACTGCTCAAATCGCGCATGGGGTACCGCAGGGTTCGGTATTAGGTCCACTCCTGTTTATTATCTATATAAATGATATATGATCATATGAACTTTATCAACTGCATACTGTTTGCTGACGATGCAACTTTTTATCACTCAGAAAGTAATCTGAACGATTTTAATCAAGTATCAGCTCAGATCTTTCCCGCAATTAAGCAGTGGCTAACTCCTAATACCCTAAAGTGTAACGAAAACAAAACGGAATCTATTATTTTTCCAACAAAAAATATTGTTACTCATGAGAAATCAGTTAAACTCCTTGGCATCCATATTGATCAATCCTTGAAATGGTCAAATCATACCGAAGTGCTGTGTAAAAAATTATCGACACAAACTTTTCTATTAAGGAAAATCAGCTCTTACATAAGCCCTGGGGTACTACGCACAGCCTATTTTGCGCTTTTTCATTCTCACTTATCATATGGTACATATCTATGGGGCAACTCCCCTTCCTCAAATCGGGTTTTCCTGATGCAGAAACGGGCAATTAGGATAGTTGCAGATGCAAATTATAAGGACTCTTGTAGACCCCTATTTTCAAGCCTACATATTATGACTCTTCCAACCTTGTACATTTATCAGTCTCTTGTAGAAATACATAAAAAGAATCAACAATTTCAGACTTACATTGCTATGAAACAAGAAACGCCAACAACCTTGTTGATAAATTATATAGATTGGAAATTTCAGCTAAAAATAGGTTGGACATAAAACTTTATAATAAACTGCCAGAGGAAACCAGAAACCTCTCAATTTATAAATTCAAGAAAATAATGAACAAAGTACTTTCCACGAATACTATATATAATCTACCTGACTACTTCAGTTTACCAAACTCACTTTTCCACACATAGATTTTAACTATTTGTGTTATTATACTTCCATATATTTATTCAAACCTCATTGTGTTATATATTATTGTGTACATCTTTTTTGTGTTTTCTAGTATGTGTATGTGAGTGTATATGTGTTCACATTGACTTGTATGGACATATGATTGTGCGTCTTAGACATGTATTTTTTTTTCAATGACTTGTGTAAAGATTTGTATAATCAGCTGCACCAAATAAACTCTACTCTACTCTACTCTACTCTACCATGTCGAAACGTCGTTAAGAGAAATTATATGAATTCACTGAATCAGACCATTATTCCGAGAAATTGAAGAAAATATATATTTCGAAAACTGAAGAAAAGTTATTTTCGGCTGGGAACAACGATGGAAAATAGAACAGAAATAAACAACACGAAATTACTGAAAGATTAGTCAAACATAAACAAGAAAAATTGCAGCAGAAAAAAATAAAATTTTTTTTAATTAAACCAAAGCGTAAAAAATTATATAATTATAAAAGACCTTATTCCGAGAATTAAAGAAGAATTTTTCTGTGTTTAAACTTGATGATGACAAATACCATGTCGAAACGACGTTAAAGAAATTATATGAATTGAATAAATCAGACCTTTATTCCGGGATATATATATATATATATATATATATATATATATATATATATATATATTGTTGGTGATTTCTTGAACCTGAGGGTATATTTTTGGCTTGTTTTTCTTGGGTTTTAGGTTCGTGGATCTGACTTTCATAAATTAATTACAACTTTGTTCTGGTATAACATCTGTAATTCAGTTTCTACGTTTCGACGGGTGGATCCTCGTCTTCATCAGGATTAAAAACATTACAACTCTTCAAACATAGTATTCGTTTGGACCTCCTTGGTTTGTTATGGTTTTTCGTTTTATATCCATAATAGGGTAGTGGTTGAGTTGTTTACTTTACGATCTGCTGATATTAATATCAGAAGAAAAACAAGCCAAAAACAACAACAAGCCAAAAACAAAAACAAGCCAAATATATATATATATATATATATATATATATATATATATATTTGGCTTGTTTTTCTTGGGTTTTAGGTTCGTGGATCTGACTTTCATAAATTAATTACAACTTTGTTCTGGTATAACATCTGTAATTCAGTTTCTACGTTTCGACGGGTGGATCCTCGTCTTCATCAGGATTAAAAACATTACAACTCTTCAAACATAGTATTCGTTTGGACCTTCTTGGTTTGTTATGGTTTTTCGTTTTATATCCATAATAAGGTAGTGGTTGAGTTGTTTACTTTACGATCTGCTGATATTAATATCATCATATCATATCATATCATCATCATAAATATATATATATATATATACGAATTAAATCTGATATCTGATGGAATTATACACTCGTTATTCACGGGTGTGCAAGCGGTTAGATTACACCCTGTATATATATATATATATAAATGGGGGACTTTCTTGGGTTTCGGATTCGTTTTTGTAATAATCAGCGACTAATTTTATCCATGAATGTTTTCCCTTGGCCAAGGACTTCTTTAGTATTTTATTTAGTATTTTGGATCTAGAAAATTGGACTACATTTTCCTTTCATGAGTTTGTTCAGCTTCTGTGGCCGTTAATTATTACTTGACAATTGAGGTCACATACCTTGGCAGAATCTATTTGATACTAAAGGATATATTTTTTTTTTTTTCATGTTGTTCCTCTTATCGATACGTTAGGAAAAACTCCGAATTTTATGGAATTTATTGGGTTCTAGATAACTGTTTGGCATTTGTTTTGTTTGCTTGTGGGTTGAAACCAGATTCCTACGATGGATACTCTAGGGGATGTGGCGTATTTGGTGATATTGGTTTTACCACAGGAGTTGGTGGACATGGTTCAATTTAAATTTGCTTTGGTCGGTGTTGATTTAGGGGAGATGGGATAAAAATTCTCAGTTTGTTGTGGGTTTTTAATTTCTATAAAGTTGTGTGATAGATTTAAATAATGGTGTGGCAAATTTGGCTCAGGTGGTCAATATCCATTGTGTTGTTCATGGCACAATTGTTTATATATATCTTTTTTTTTATTCTTTTTTCTGTATTGGTTTCTTGATGTAGAATTATGGTATTGTTGAAATTTGGACTATGGTTTTCGGTGATTATGTGTTTAATTAAAGCTGTAGTTGTTCCTTTCATGAACTTGTGTCCATTTAATCTGTCGTTGAATAGTTGTGATGTCATACCGATGTATACTTTATCGCAGTCATTACACGGAATGCTATAAATTAGGTTTAATTTTTTGAGGAGGAGATCTTTGCTCCTGAGTGGGGTATGAAACTGTTCAAGTGAATAATATGATTTTTGTATGTTTCGTTTGTTTTGATTTTTTCGGATAGTTCCGGTATGTATGGTATTGTCACATATTTTATTGGTTCGGATTTTTTTTACGGTATTATTGTAAAATTTATATGTTTGCTGTTTCATTGTTTTGTTAATTAGTTTAATGGTATAGTTGTTGTTAATTACAGTTTTATATACATTTTCAAGTGCATTCTTTCTTTGTGTGTGTGTTCAACATTATGGCGCTATTTGTTAATCCAATATTGAAACTATTCTTAGAGAGAACGGGTGTTCAGAATTATAGTGAGTGTTAAATCGAGGGAATTGATTTTTTTGTTGTCCTCTTTGTAAATTGTAGTTTCTTATGGAAATTGTTGAACGTTCTGAGTAGTTCATCGATTATGACTACTGCTGCTATACAGTCGTCTACATAGTGCTTGAGAAATAGCAATGTGAAACATAGTTTTCAACCGACGAAACCAAAAAGGAGGAGGTTCTCCAGTCGACCCGTATATATTTTTTTCCATATTTTTTTTTTATGTATGATCACGCATAACTTTTTACTGAGGCGTCCGATTTCGACAATTCTTCTTCCAGTGGATAGGGTGTACTTCGAAGGTGATCCCATTCGAATTCAAAAGATGAAATCCATCCCTAAGGGTAGCAATATGAAGGATATTGATCACTCACCCTCTGAATTCTGGTCCGTTAACCGATTCTATCAGGCATAACTTTGTACTGGGTTCTTCGATTTGGATGATTCTTATTTTAATAGATAGGGTATACCATATATTTAGATTTCGAATGGAATTATATACCCTTACGGGTAGAAAAATAGGGGATACTTGATTTTTCACTTATGAACATTGGCACACACATACGTAGTTAGAGATAGTTGGCAATGACAGATCGCTACTGACATTATTTCTGTTCCACATCCGTCAAAACCATTATATTCTATGAGAGGATGGAATGATATACAAAGTAATGGAATAAACTAACCAGAACAACAAAAATAATTTATATTACAACAAATAGTAAAAGTAGATAATCATATTATTTAACTGGTAATAGTTGAAGTAAGGTGGGTAAGTAAGTATTTTGGAAGTAATCAAAAAACAAGTAGGTAGTAATTAGTATATTTTAGCCATGAAAAATAGAAAAATAAAAACTTTTTAACAAAAAATTAAACCGACGAAATACGGAACTGGAAATTAAAAAATAAAATAAACCTTCTTAGTCTCAGTAACTAAGCTCCTAAACTAATGTAAGTATAGTCCATCCAATATCAATTGCAGAAGCTGTTTCTATAGGGAGCAAATAAAAACTCACTTCGCTAACACGAGCGTATATGCGAAGAAACGGAACGAAAAATAATGTGTACTACTCGTAAACATTCGCCGCCGGCGAAGCGAAGATCATAAGAGCCGATAGTCAACGTGGACCTGAGTGACAGCTCTCACCGATTCGTCTGGGCCAATCGAATCGAATCGAATGCTTGGGAGTGTGTCTATACGATGGAAAGTCATAAATCACGCGTTATATGTGTGTTTTAATAGCTCTGAAAGATTAAAAACCAGTAGCGTCTGTGGTCTTGGTGTGTGCCGATCGAAATACGTTTTAGGATATAATAATAACCTACATCAAACAATGAATGAAATTATTTTTCTTTCTTAATGTATTTGTATAAATAAAAGCTTGTCTTTAATTTTTTTTCATTTTTCATTATTTATGAAGTATTTTTAATATCTTAAAATATCTTAATAAAATTAGTTATCTACGCCACTGCTGCTCACAGGATTTCACCGCAAAACTTTTTTATGCTTCTGCAATTGTCATTGGGAAAACTATAACTAATTTTGAAACGGCGCCAAATAAACAATCAACGAACATCATTAAATTACTTCAAAAAAATTATCAGAATGTCACCGCGCAACTCGATGCCATCATTTTACGCCTCACCTAATTGATTTGCTTGTTTGTTTGGCGCCGACTCAAAATAAGTTACTTACATTAGTTTAGGAGCTCATTTACTGAGACTAAGAAGGTTTATTTTAGTTTTTACTTTTCAGTTCCGTATTTTGTCGGTTTAATTTTTTGTTAAAACATTTTCATTGACTCTTTCTTCAATATATTCCATAGCTGATTGAGCGAAGCCATTGCAAATTCTCTTTATATTGAAAGTAGTTTGTTAACAAGGTATCTCCTATGGCTTGGGTGAATTCTTTTTTATTAAACGAGTTGTGAGGTTCGATTAGTTGCCATTTTTGATTAATTACAGTTTTCACTAGCTGGTTTGGGATATTTGTATACAGCGATATGACATCTAAGGAGATAATTATGTGTTTTTTTGAAATGTCAATGAATTTTTTGAAATCGAAAGAATCTTTGAAGTAGAAATAAATTTCACCTATGATAGTCTGGATACTGTTCTGCCCTCTGTGCTTGGTAGACATTATCTAAGTCAAACCAAACCCCATAAAATTGTATGGTACATCTACAAAAATATGTACCAATACTTAGGATTCACGCCATTTCAATTTACCTGCAGTTAGGGCGTTTTAGCTGAAGAGGGCAGTGTTGACTAGAAATTTCGATAGTTTTTGGAAAGGTGTTTGGATGCATGTCTCAGTGGATGGTGGTCTTTGTGAAACTTAGGTAAACCGTAGATTTTAGGTGCAGTAGCATTTTTTATTGTTAGGCGCTTTTTCAGTTGATCTCACATTAGGTTGTTTTGGCGCCTTTTCTATAATTCGGTAGTTTTTATTTTGATATTTGTTGATTGGGTTTGTTTAAAAAAAATGTTCTGGGATTCAGGAGTGTGTTCAATTTTTCTTCGTAATCTGTTTTGTTCATAATGACATTTGTCTGGTTTAACAATGATAATTTGTGGGTTGTTTTAAAGAAACAATTTTGTTTTCTTATAAATGTGGAAAGCTGAATACACTTGTGTAGAACCATCGAGTTCTATGGGACGACGCAAGTGTTCTACATAGAGAGGAGCATTGGTTCAAACGAAAGTTCAAAGAGGCCGCCTACATCGAAGCCAATAACGCCTTTAGTCAACCAAGCATTGAGATCAAGAACGTATGATTGTTTTCTGAGCGCAGGGCGCGAAACTTCGCACACCAACGCGCGAAATTACGCACCACTGCACATGGCGGAATGACACGCATCATTGCACCGACAGTCATATAAATTGGTAAGTAGCACCTAAACTTGTCAGTATTCACCTGAAGACGATTGCAGATACAAGCATTCGAAACGTCGTGAAAACCTTCAAATACATTAAGACGATGGACGTCTGAAACGATAGTAATCAAGTTACCACATCGTCTACAACCTTCAAACAAATGTGTAGAATTAAATGAGAATTTTTTGTAAAAAGTTTTATTTTCATAAGCAAAGCGCTTTCGACTTTCATTATCTTCAGTGCTTCGAATCAGGTGCAGGAAGTAACACAATAGATGAATACATTATTAATCGAAGGATAATAATAATGGCTTAGAATCTAACGTATCACATGTTGGAATTCAAAGGCCAGGTGTTGTTTTTCGAATGTTTTTTAGGATTGTTTTTTGTGTATTTTGTTACGAATTTTTTTGATCTTCATTTTTTTAATGATTACTATGTTGCGCGGCATTAGTCTATTTTATTGCATCGTAGTTTTATCAGTTACGATGTTTGTTGATTCGTTGCGGGATTTGAATTGGTAGAAAACACCTCTTGCATACGTGGAAAAATTTTTCCATACCAATTACCCAAGAAAAAGACATCCCTGCAACAGAATACATAGCAAGCATTGAAACTGACATAAAAACCTCCCCATAAACGATTGCAATAAAATTAGAACTAATGCCGCGCAAGCCATTAGTAATCATTAAAACAGAATAAAGAACAAAAAATTCGTAACAAAAGACACAAAAAACAATCCTAAAAAACATTCGAAAAACAACACCTGGCCTTTGAATTCCAACATGTGATACGTAAGATTCTAAGCCATTATTATTATCCTTCGATTAATAATGTATTCATCTATTGTGCTACTTCCTGCACCTGATTCGAAGCACTGAAGATAATGAAAGTCGAAAGCGCTTTGCAAACTTATGAAAATGAAACTTTTTACAAACAATTCTCATTTACTTCTACACATTTGTTTGAAGGTTGTAGACGATGTGGTAACTTGATTACTATCGTTTCGGACGTCCATCGTCTTAATGTATTTAAAGGTTTTCACGACGTTTCGAATGCTTGTATCTGCAATCTTCTTCAGGTGGATACTGACAAGTTTAGGTGCTACTTACCAATTTATATGACTGTCGGTGCAATGATGCGTGTAATTCCGCCATGTGCAGTGGTGCGTGTAATTTCGCGCGTTGTGGTGGTGCGTGAAGTTTCGCGCCTCTGCAGCCCGCCAGAAAAAGCAATCATACGTTCTTGATCTCAATGCTTGGTTGACTAAAGGCGTTATTGGCTTCGATGTAGGCGGCCTCTTTGAACTTTCGTTTGAACCAATGCTCCTCTCTATGTAGAACACTTGCGTCGTCCCATAGAACTCGATGGTTCTACACAAGTGTATTCAGCTTTCCACATTTATTAGAAAAACAAAATTGTTCCTAAAAACAACCCACAAATTATCATTGTTAAACCAGACAAATGTCATTATGAACAAAACAGATTACGAAGAAAAATTAACACACTCCTAAATCCCAGAACATTTTTTTTAAACAAACCCAATCAACAAATATAAAAACTACCGCATTATAAAAAAGGCACCAAACCAACCTAATGTGAGATGAACTGAAAAAGCGCCTAACAATCAGAAATGCTACTGCACCTAAAATCTACGGTTTACCTAAGTTTCACAAAGACCACCATCTGCTGAGACATGCATCCAAACACCTTTTCAAAAACTATCAAAATTCCTAGTCAACACTGCCCTCCTTAAGCTAAAACGCCGTAACTGCAGGTAAATTGAATGGTGTGAATCCTAAGTATTGATGCATATTTTAGTAGATATAGCATACAATTTTATGGGGTTTGGTTTGACTTAGATAATGTCTACCAAGCACAGAAGATGGGTAATAATATTTCGAGTAGATTGATGTAAAATATCGTTATTCGAAATAAGCAGATACGGCTTTTCAGCTCAACAGGACAGAACAGTATTCAGACTATCATAGGTAAAAACTATTTCTACTTCAAGATTCTTTCGATTTCAAAAAATTCATTGACATTTAAAAAACACATAATTATCTCCTCAGATGTCATATCGCTGTATACAAATATCCCAACCGCTAGTGAAAACTGTAATAATCAAAAATGGCAACTAATCGAACCTTCAAACTCGTTAAATAAAAAAGAATTCACCCAAGCCATAGAAGATACCTTGTTAACAAACTACTTCCAATATAAAGAGAATTTCCAATGGCTTCGCTCAATCAGTTATGGAATATCTTGAAGAAAGAGTCATTAAATAAAAACTTTTTAACAAAAAATTAAACCGACGAAATCCAAAACTGAAAAGTAAAATAAAATAAACCTTCTAAGTCTCAGTAACTAATCTACTAAACTAATGTAAGTAACTAATTTTGAGTCGGCGCCAAACAAACAAGCAAATGAATTAGGTAAGGCGTAAAATGATGGCATCGAGTTGTGCGGTGACATTCTGATAATTTTTTTGAAGTAATTTAATGATGTTCGTTGATTGTTTGTTTGGCGCCGACTCAAAATTAGTTACTTACATTAGTTTAGGAGCTTAGTTACTGAGACTAAGAAGGTTTATTTAATTTTTTACTTTTCAGTTCCGTATTTCGTCGGTTCAATTTTTTGTTAGAAAGTTCTTATTTTTCAATTTTTTATGGCTGAAATATACTAATTATTACCTACTTGTTTTTTGATTACTTCCAAAATACTTACTTACCCAGCTTACTTCAACTATTACCAGTTACATAATATGATTATCTACTTTTACTATTTGTTGTAATATAAATTATTTTTGTTGTTCTGGTTAGTTCATTTCATTACTTTGTATATCATTCCATCCTCTCATAGAATATAATGGTTTTGACTCATGTGGAACAGAAATAATGTCAGTAGCGATCTGTCATTGTCAACTACGTATGTGTGTGCCAATGTTCATAAGTGAAAAATCAATTATCCCCTATTTTTCTACCCGCAAGGGTATATAATTCCATTCGAAATCTGAATATAAGGTATACCCTATCTATTAAAAAAAGAATCATCCAAATCGAAGAACCCAGTACAAAGTTATGCCTGATAGAATCGGTTAACGGACCAGAATTCAGAGGGTGAGTGATCAATATCCTTCATGTTGCTACCCTTAGGGGTGGATTTCATCTTTTGAATTCGAATGGGACCACCTTCTAAGTACACCATATCCACTGAAGAAGAATTATCGGAATCGGACGTCTCAGTAAAAAGTTATGCGTGATCATACATGAAAAAATGATGGAAAAAAAATATATATTCGGGTCGACTAGAAAACCTCCTCCCTTTTGGTTTCGTCGGTTAAAAACTATGTTTCACATTGCTATTTTACAAGCACTATGTAGACGACTGTATAGCAGCAGTAGTCATAATCGATGAACTACTCAGAACGTTCAACAATTTCCATGAGAAACTACAATTTACAAAGAGGACAACAAAAAAATCAATTCCCTCGATTTAACAGTCACTATAATTCTGAACACCCGTTCTCTCAAAGAATAGTTTTATTATTGGATTAACAAATAGCGCCATAATGTTGAACACACACACAAAGAAAGAATGCATTCGAAAAGGTATATAAAACTCTAATTAACAACAACTGTACCTTTAAACTAATTAACAAAACAATGAAACAGCAAACATATAAATTTTACAATAATACCGTAAAAAAAAATCCGAACCAATAAAATATGTGACAATACCATACATACCGGAACTATCCGAAAAAATCAAAACAAACGAAACATACAAAAATCATATTATTCACTTGAACAGTTTCATACCCCACTCAGAGGCAAAGATCTCCTCCTCAAAAAATTCAACCTAATTTATAGCATTCCGTGTAATGACTGCGATAAAGTATACATCGGTATGACATCACAACTATTCAACGGCAGATTAAATGAACACAAGTTCAAGAAAGGAACAACTACAGCTTTAATCAAACACATAATCACCGAAAACCATAGTCCAAATTTCAACAATACCATAATTCTAAATCAAGAAACCAATACAGAAAAAAGAATATGAAAGAAATGATATATATAAACAATTGTGCCCTGAACAACACAATGGATATTGACCACCTGAGCCAAATTTGCCACACCATTATTTAAATCTATCACACAACTTTATCGAAATTAAAAACCACAACAAACCAAGAATTTTTACCCCATCTCCCCTAAATCAACACCGACCAAAGCAAATTTAAATTGAACCATGTCCACCAACTCCTGTGTAAACCAATATCACCAAATACGCCACATCCCCTAGAGTATCCATCGTAGGAATCTGGTTTCACCCCACAAGCAAACAAAACAAATGCCAAACAGATATCTAGAACCCAATAAATTTCATGAAATTCTGAGTTTTTCCTAACGTATCGATAAGAGGAACAACATGAAAAAAAATCAAATACATCCTTTAGTATCAAATAGATTTTGCCAAGGTATGTAACTCAATTGTCAAGTAATAATTAACGGCCACAGAAGCTGAACAAACTCATGAAAGGAAAATGTAGTCAATTTTCTAGATCCAAAATACTAATAAATACTAAGTCCTTGGCCAAGGGAAAACGTTTATGGATAAAATTAGTCGCTGATTATTACAAAAACGAATCGAAACCCAGAAAGTCCCCCATTTATATATATATATATATATATATATATATATATATATATATATATATATATATATATATATATATATATATATATATATATATATTGTAACGTAAATAAACTTAACTTGGTTTTAATAATTTATTTCACACTTAATCTACAACTTAATTTATATTACTACGCCACTGTATAGCTCGATGGTATGGGCTCGTTCAGACTGTGTACTCCCTCTTGAGGGCTGTCTATTTATCTCCGATACAGCATTCTCGATGTTTCGAATTCGGACGGTTGGCGACGGCATGTTCCAATTGTTTCCAATATTGACCGTTGTTTTCCGCGGAAGAGCGACTGGATGGTTCTCGAATATCTCCGGGGATGATCTCATCGCTGTCGATGGCAACGTGTGAGGCGACAGGTCCGGCCTAGGTTCGTTACAATATATATATATATATATATATATATATTTATATACAGGGTGTAATCTAACCTCTTGCACACCCGTGAATAACGAGTGTATAATGCCATTTTATAACAAATTAAATCTGAATAAAAAAATTTTGAAAACATGTTTTGTTCTTTGTTGAAATCAACAAATGTTTTGGGTAGCGCTTCCCACCTAGTATCAGGTGACCTTGTCAGAGGAAAGCTTGGGCAATTGCCGAATGCAATAAACATTAAGGTAGAATGTTGAACTGATTGTGTGGTAAATGTACATATTGCAGACTGCCTGAGATAGATATTCAATTTCAAAGTGGAGGAAACAACTAACCTTGTTATATCCAAACTGGTGATAAAGTCAGAACTAGTTGACTTCATACTCTGCTTTGAGGCACTTATCATAATTATCACAGTCACTTGTAAGAAACAAACAACACGAATATTATTGAAAAGGGAAACATTCGCAATTAAAAATTGTTTCGAAAAATGATATGACGACCATTTTAGTGATTCAGACATTCAAAATACGTGTAGTGAAGACTGTTGCCAAGCAAGATTGTCGCATGTACTGTTTACAAAGCTGCCTACGAATGAAAGTTTATTAGTTTCCACTAGTGTTTTCTGAGTGGCTGGTGAATTTAAGAT
The DNA here is from genome assembly GCA_018342105.1 of Gonioctena quinquepunctata. Classification (NCBI taxonomy): domain Eukaryota; kingdom Metazoa; phylum Arthropoda; class Insecta; order Coleoptera; family Chrysomelidae; genus Gonioctena; species Gonioctena quinquepunctata. Next base: position 144,768 of record JAFIRS010001374.1, on the reverse strand, counting down.
CTTGAGATCTCAATTAACAACCGATCAGAAAACAATACACGATGTGCACAAGAATCAATTTGAACATTATTTTCTTTGTCTTTGAAAACTTTCTTTTATATTAAAGACAAATCTAATAAAACGGTACTAGCACTACATCATTTCACTGAGAGACATGAATTCAATTTTGAAGAAGTCAAAATCGTGGACAGAGAAAATAATCACTAATCTAGAGAAACATCAGCGAAATGGTTCAAATATTCCAGAACGATACCGTGAACATGAGAACGGATACAGATAGATTGAGCGTTTGCTACAACCATATTTTAAATAAATATAAACAATTTTTTCGCAATGAACCAGACTGAAGGCCCGTCTAATTCCAGGTGTTCTCGTTCGAGAATACCGTACTACGCGACAATACGTGCCGATCATCTGTTGTTGATTTTTGTGTTTTTTTTCTTCGAGATTTTAAATAGTTGTAAGTTTTTATAAATAAAGAAATCTATTTGGTGCTCATCTCCGTACTATCCATACGAATTCTATTTCCGACCATAGTGTTCCAGAAATTTTATTCACACCAACAAATCCGTCATTTGATAAACCATGTGGATTTTCAGTGAAATAATCGATCTATTGGAAAACAATTTCGTCTGACCCATTGAAAAGGTAGATTTTTATTTGCTTTTATTTGCTATTATTTTATTTAATGGTTTATGTCACTTCTCGTATCTTGTTATATATGTGGTGACCATTTGGTGATAGTTTTTTGTTGTTTTTTACCATATTTCTCTTCCCTTGTGTGTTAACTTTTAACAATCATGTTTTTATTAACAAGAGATATTGAACATATCATGTATTTCCAGCCTTGATTAAGACGCCAAATAAACGTCGAAACGTCGGCAATTTGAAATTCAGACTACTCATTGTGTCCTATTTCCCGCTACCTCGAAACCTATTTCTAATTGAAGGACGCTAACACTACAGAAAGACGATAATGTTCAAATTAATTATCCTGCACATCGCGTATTGTTTTCTGATTGGTTGCTGATTAGGATATTTCATTCACCAGCCAATCAGAAAACACTAGTAGAATCTAACAAACTTTCTTTCGTGCAAGAGGTAAGATTACATCCATTATATTGTTATAATATGAAAAATATGTTAAATTTAATAATAATAAAAATTTGATATAATGATATTTATACATTACATGAATACCTGCTATGATTGTTTTTACAATTGTTCTGTGTACTTTGCATCTCTGAAACCTTTGGCCATCTTATAGTCAACGCAGATGATCCGAGAGTTCAGCAGTGGAGCTTTTATATTATCATCATTATGTTTCCAACAATCCATTTAATTTGCACAATCTATAAAAGTATGGAAATTAAAACTCACAAATGAAATTTTGGAATTCAAGTAGACAAAAATAATCTACAAGCCGTGATAAAAAATTTATGAAAAAAATCAACGCAAATAAGCTGACATCAGAAGTATAGCTGCAATTGAACACTTAAAACCAAATCAATAAACAACCAGGCACAGATTCGATCAAGCAACCCCTTACGTCCAATTCAAATTAGATTTTCTGTACATGACGTAACCAGCAGCAAGGGTGCTCAACGTTAGCAAACCTCACTTCCAATAGCCACAGATTAATCCAGAACTCGCGTGAATGCACAAGCTGAACTTACAACAGGTAATTTATCAACAAAAACTAAATAATGTGATAATATTCCGGTAAGACACTTTTTGGTTTATTCTTAATAACACCTATTCCCAGTGGTGAACTTTCTTTCTTATTCATTATTATGATAGCAATATAACCTCTTAATATTTATTTTACATTGTTTCTTGATTGCGCATGAGCAAGTTGTTCAATTTGAATGGTTGAATAATATTTACTAATAAGGTAGATATCGCAGGGACTCATTATTCATCATTTGACCATATTACAAGCTCTATTTCCATAAAAACAGTACATTGACTTCAAGCAAAACAACTAGATGGCGCAACTGCAATCCTCCTGAGATAGAGACAATCATCTCTACATAGGCGTACCGACTGAGCTGGAGAAAGGTAATAAAAGAGAGGTAAATAGTGTATTGAAAAGGGGTAAGAGCATCATAGCCGGAGTTTATTGTTGTGATAGGTATTTGTTAAGCAGATAAATGAAAATAATAATATTAATAATTATATAAACAAATACAACACATCATAATAATAATTATATATATATATATATATATATATATATATATATATATAAGAATCCTTTTTAAATTCGGGTATGCAGTCAACAGGGATATGGAAAAAAAGTGTACTCTTTTTTCTTTTCAAGCTTTCGAGTCATTTATTGTCTCTTCATCAGGAACTCTACAATGAATTAAAATTGAAAATTATAAGATTTGAAAATCAAATAGGCATATCTGTACTTACAAAAGTGAGGTTGAAAATCCCTTTCACTTACAGCAATTTATAAAATACCATGTCACAACAGACAACACTCTTGGTATAGTCATATATAGTTAAAACTTTAATCAAAATTGATCAAGATTACTCAAATAATTAGTGTATAAACATTTTAAAATTCCAAATGGGCTCTTATGGAGGTCATGTTGGATTCAAGAGGCAGTGGTGACAAATGAATGACCATTGAAGTATATGAAGTTGACAATTGACAAGTATGAAAAATAGATCTTAGACCACCTGTTGCCAACATACATTGCGGTGAAAAATAATATCACCAAACAAATCAAGGGTACCAACTTATATTAATTGAAACGATTTTTGTATGTCTCATAAGGAGACTGACAGTGAAAATATGAGTTTTTTAGAACAAGTGAAAAAATTGACAAAGTGAAAAATTAATTCAATACCCACCATTCCAGGGGACACACGTATGTTAATGTATTGAATTGTGGTCTGTCTCATACGGAGAACGACTGAGTAAATATGAATAGATTATGCTGAGATTATCAATGTCCGTTCTCGAATTCATTGAATTAGGTTCTTTGAAAATTTGTGTCATTTCGAGAAAAGTTCTCTTTTTTGCATTAGATTCATGTTCCAAGATATTCACATTATCATAATCTGGGAAATGGTTCAAAGCCATGGTGTGATGAGCTAATGAACAAGTTTTTTTTTAATTTCTAATATCGCTTTTATGAGAGGTAATTCTGTCTTTCAATTTCCTTTTGGTTTGGCCAATGTACTTCTTTTCACATTGAGAACAAGGGATACAATACACCAAGTTCGAATTGTCTAATAAAATGTTTATACACTTATGTTTGAGTAATCTTGATCAATTTTGATCAAAGTTTTAACTATATATGACTATACCAAGAGTGTTGTCTGTTGTGACATGGTATTTTATAAATTGCTGCAAGTGAAAGGGATTTTTAACCTCACTTTTGTAAGTACACATATGCCTATTTGGTTTTCAAATCTTATAATGTTCAATTTTAATTCATTGTAGGGTTCCTGATGAAGAGACAATAAATGCCTCGAAAGCTTGAATAGAAAAAAGAGTACACTTTTTTTCCATACCCCTGTTGACTGCATACCCGAATTTAAAAAGGACTCTTCTTTAATTTAGACAGCCGTCTAACCTCCACAACTTTATATGTATATATATATATATATATATATATATATATATATATATATATATATTGATATTCTCTGAGATGTACACACAAAATAAAAAATCGCTGTAAATTACCATTCATAATAATTACTAGTTTTTGTGTATACTCCTTTCTTTGAGGCTCATTCGCCCGTATCAGTCAGATGCTATTTGAGGTTTTTTTCCGCCGACAAACAAAACATTATTGTATTTCAATATTTTTCGAATTCAAAGTTGTACTTCATAAATAAATATTAGTTACTATTCTTCTGAGTCATATTAAGATTGAAACCCAAGTTAGTATTGTCTTTATCCTTGTGTGCTGCTTATTCTTGTTCTTTTTTTTATCTGAGTCAGATTATATAAAAGTATCAGGAAGCATCTAGGGAGATTTGAATCCTTCATCAACTTTTGATTGGAAAGTTCAAGGTTTATAGAAAATGGAAATGCTGTTTCTGTTTCCATTGAGGATTTCCCAATTTTTCTGACACATGATTCGTTAGCTTGATTGATGGCAATTTCAGAATCAACAAATAAATTGTGGAATCTACTTTTTCGACTGGCCGTGCCATCGGTTTTATTGAAGGTTATAACAATCACCCACCAGTTTCATATCTATTGAATGAAAAGGCGTATTTGCCTACAATTCCGAGTAATAAATTATTATTATTACTGTCTCCTTTTTGATAGAATAGTTGGTACAATTATCAACATTATGAAAAAAATGGCCAATAAAGGATTAATAAGAACATATGACCACTCTACTCAATAGAATATCTCATTTCCACAGGGTTGAACTGACCATGATTCACTTTTTCGATCATATTTATAGTTGAAATTGGAATGTCATATTGGGTTATGAATATGAACAACGTTGAATATATTCGTAGATTCGAAGTATACTTGAAATTAACAATATTTTTACATCCACAATAAGAGATAGAAATATGTAAAATTTTTGATAGCCAGCCATAATTTATTAAAAATAAAAATGCCCATTCCTCAAGACACTGACTACAAAAACTATACAATAGGTGATGTTGGTCGCATATCCATAAAAAAAACTACTTGCTGGCAAATGCCTCGAGGACGTTAAATGACATCCGATGGATAACATGCAAGTCCTACAAGTATTTGCAAATGTTTGTTGCGAAATGGATGAATATCAACCACTTCACTCAGGCTGACCTCATGGAGACCGGTTTCGGGGTATTTGCCCCTCATCAGTACAGGGTAGGTCAAGCAGGCAATGATTAATGTCTGCGTTACCTGTCTGAAACAATTAAAGTCAATCCATTTCAAAGCATTTGCTGGGATCTAATTAGCGGAATGGAGCTAACGCCATCTCAACATAACTACTGCAACTGGAACATCACCAACTTCGAATGTCATCCTGAATACCAGGATAGAAATATCTGCAATAAGAGACAGAAATCTATAACATTCTTGATACCCAGCCATAATTTCATTAAAAACGAAAAATGTCTTATTCCTTAAGACTACAATTTACACCTATATAATGGGTGTATGTTGGTCGCACATCCATCAAAAAACAACTACTTTCCTGGCAATGCCTCGACGGACGTTGAATGAAATCCGATGTATAAACGTGCAAAATCCTACAAGGTACTTTGCAAATGTTTTTGCGAAATGGATCATTATCAACCACTTCACTCAGGCTGACCACCTGTAGACCGGTTCCGGAATATTTGCCCCTCATCAGTACAGGGTGGGTCAAGCAGACAATGATTAATGTCTGCGTTACCTGACTGAATCAATTAAATTCAATCCATTTCAAAGCATTTGTTGGGATATAATTAGGGGAATGGAGCTAACGGCATCTCAACACAACAACTGCAACTGAAACATTACCAACTTCGAATGTCATCCTGAATACCGGGATCGAAATATCTGCAATAAGAGACAGAAAGCTGTAACATTCTTGATAGCGAGCCATAATTTCATTTAAAAATGAAAAATTTCTTATTCCTCAAAACAGCTGACTACAAAAACCTATACTGTATGTTGGTCGCATATCCATAAAAAAATAACTACTTTCCTGGCTAATGCCTAGACGGGCGTTGAATGACATCCGAAGGATAAAAGTTCAACGTGAGGGGCAAATACAGGTGGTCAGCCTGAGTGAAGTGGTTGTTTTGTATCCATTTCGCAAAATTTGCAAAGTACCTTGTAGGACTTTGCACGTTTATTCATCGGATGTCATTCAACGTCCGTCGGCTTTAGCCAGGGACGTAGTTGTTCCTTATGGATATGCGACCAACATACACCCATCGTATAGAGTTTTTGTAGTCAGCAGGATTGAAAAAGGTAAAAGTCCTAATAATATCAACCATTCTGAGGTATCACATACTAATGGAAAATTTAATGACAGGATTCGTTTTGACAATAGCATAATGATTGGGTTCTCCAAAGGAGCGTTTCAATAAAACAAATAAGATGTCAGTTTGCTTTTGGCTTTGACATTGTGGCGTACGTGGCTTAGTGACAGCCAAGAAGGATGGAAACAACAATTATCGATTAATCTTGAAATTAAACCTATTCCAAGACCGAGTATTTATTTATTTGAAAAACATTTATATAGAATTGGAAAACCCTAGTACAAAAGGTTCTGAGGGTTTGAACCACTTGATGTTTTCGAAGGTCTTTGTACACAAATGGGAAATCTGTTAACAAAAGTTTTCCGCACAACAGTATATAGACCAATGTAAACTGGTCCCAAGAAAAGAAGAAAGAGAAGTGACTTGTAATTTTAGAAGGAGTGAGTACTCTTTCCGAAGCCCATAACTGAATATATATATATATATATATAGGAAAGATTTGCACTCAATATTATCTCCAATTTGGACAATTTATCAGAAACCCTGAAAAAAACCTTTTAATCCAGGACTATTCAAGAAGACCGTTGGTAAGATTTTCGAAACAGCATGGCTTCAATTTGCGATATTCTGATAAACGCAGTGAAATTCATTATTTCTATGAAATATGGTTTGATAGCTATGATACAACTCGGAGAGCTTGGATAGATAACTCTAAGAAATGTTCAGCAATCGTTCCATATTGCACGGTGGTGGGATAAATAGATGGAAGCGTTGTTGTTATCCTCGATAAATATTACGGAGAGTAGTTTATTCTACCATCAGCACATAGACAGTCCTGGTTTGACTATTCGAATCCCTACTAAATATTCCAATAATTTCAAGTATTTTTAGGAACAGAAGAACTATACTACAAGGAACACTATAAAAAACATAACAATAGAATTAATGAATAAAAAATTATAAAAAATATTATTTTGTTGTAAACGGCCTTGAAAAACTTTTAACAAAAAATTAAACCGACGAAAAAATCAACTGAAAGGCAAAAAATAAAATAAACCTTTCTTCAGTCTTAATGATAATTGGGCTCCTAAACTAATGTGAGTAACTAATTTTGAGTCGGCGCCAAATAAACTAGCAATTGAATTAGGTGAAGCGTAAAATGATGGCAGCGGGATGCACGGCGAAATGTTATATTGATTTCTTCAAAATAATATTATGATCTTCGTTGATTGTTTGTTTGGCGCCGACTTAAAATTAGTTACTCACATCAGTTTAGCAGCTCAATTATCATTAAGACTAACAAGTTCCATTTTATTTTTTGCTTGACAGTTGATTTTTTCTTCGGTTTAATTTTTTGTTGAAAAGTTTTTATTTTTAACTTTTTTGTGTCATGCCCCATAATTACAGAAAACTTTCATTCATAAGAAACACCACGATATTCCTCAATATGAACGTTATAGCCAGAAAACAAATTCAATAGGAAGAAAAATAAATTCTCAAGTCAAATAAGCGACAAACAGCTGATAAGCCCATGCCAGTTAAAAATATTTCGTCATCTGAGGACAATTGAAGGCACTTAAGAAGTCCTATAAAACATCACCCTTTTCACCTCCTAGTTACGCGTATCTAACAAACAAAGTTCTTGATAAACAAAGTATAAATTCAGAGTTGTTGTCAGCTCCCTAATCGCATTGGCTATGGGATATCATAAACTGTTTTTATGTATTTGTGACGACAGAAAAATCTATAAATTTATAGATTATGACAGCCTATTAATATAACTCAACGCGAGAAAGATGAAAGCCCTCGTTTTATCCATTCGCGTATGACAGCAGCCAGCCATAATTATTAATCACTGATTCATTAGGACGAGCAACGAAAACAATTACCTGCAGTGATAAACATTTGGCCCCTTCCGCGCCCGGGCAGAATGATATAAAATCACAACTCGATCACAAGAAGAGAGTTATTCTGAGAACATAAGTCAGTCGAGTAACATGCTCAGTCAGCTCATAGTGAAATAAACTCAAGTCTATAAAACATGGATATTCAAGTGGTAGATAATAAAAAAGGCGACGACGCTAGCAAGCTAAATCAGATTGGAAAACGTGCGAACTAATAACAAGAGGAATTACATTCAAGCTTAATCCGCGTAATCACAGCAACCAAGTGAATTCACGAGTAAACCAGTATTTTTCCAAAATTACCTATTATTTATCAACGCTTCAAGAACAAGATAATACAACGAAAAACCTCAAATTGATAGTTCCTGACCTCATAGAAAACCGTATCCATACAACGCTATCCTAATATACAGTGCGAGATAAACTAAAATAAACAATTTTCGGAGGATTAATCAAAATAATGATACAATTGAACCAATTGTCGTTTAAAAGCCGTCTCCAGTGAGTAAGTGTTGACTTCTGCTGACTTAAAGTAAGTTCATATGTGTTTTCTGTATTTATGTGTTGGGCAAATTGAATCCTTTTCAATGCGAATGTGTCGTTTAATGTATCTCCATAATTTCATGTTACTAAAGTTATCAAAAGATAATTATCCACAGTCGTTTGTAACAATTGATGTCACTATTGCTTTTCGTCAATCTATTTAAATTGTAGACTGATCAAAAATAACTTCAAGTAAACTACACTATATATTTTTTTCTGAATATTGTATCATCTTATCCGTATGTAGAACGGATGAAATACTTTTGACAACTTTTATTAAATATATATGTATATTCTTAACATTTTTGTGAGTGCATTATTATATTTTTCGAATCTTTCTGAAACCCGGTACGTATTTCCTGGATAAACATCTCAACGCCCAAGTATAAAGAGAAAGGGATATATCCTGTAGGCCGCTCCAGGGATATAATCTCGGTTCGACCATCTTCAGACAGTCGATGCTCTTGATGCTTGTTTTCTCAATCTAACAAGTTTGGTGTTACAGGGGTGTTTTGTTAATTCATAACACCCTGTATAGGCCAGGCTTGATATTTGTGGTTAAAATCAATTGATAACTATCTACTCAATTGACTCCAGGTATCCATTATGTTGTATTGTCATCAGAACTACCTATATGTGTGACAAGTTCTCAGATGAAAAATAAATATTTTTCTATCCTAGGGCTGGATTATCTTCCCAAATCCATAATGATCAATTCTGTGTAACCCTGTCCATTAAAAAGAATCACCAAATCGGATGACCCAGTACAAAGTTATGAGTGGTAGAATCGGTTAACGGGTAGAAAATTCAGTGGATGAACGATAAATATCCCCTATTTTTCTACCCTTGAGGGTGACATTTTTTCCAAATTCGAATGACAAACTCGAAGTATACCCTATCCAATAAAAAAAATCATCGAAATCGAACCGCTCTATGAAAAGTTATGCGTGATCATACATAAAAAAATATACGCGTCGACTAGAAACCTCCTCCTTTTTGATTTCGTCGATTAAAAATGGTTATACCGTGAAGGTTTTCCACCATATTTTGTGTACTGAACCCAATAGAATTGTGGTCTCAAATAAAGGGTGATGTAGAAAAACATAATACTTCTCTCAAATACGCTGAGAGTGTTGCAACACAAATTCTACAGGAATTCAGGAATATTATTGTTGAGAACTAGAAAAACGCAAACGATGTAATAAAAATTGAGAAATATGGTGATATAGAAATGAGACTAATTACATAAATACGAAAAACCTCAAGCAGTTGAGTATCCAGCTCTCTTTCCAAAACGAAATATCAATGTAAATATTAAAAAAATAGTTCTAATGGAAAAGTCAATATTCGTATAGTTCAATACTTCCAACCTGGCAGAAATTAGTTGTCCTTTTTGTGCAACTATTCACTATTATTTCTCATGCGAAATCAACAATGCATAGCAATCTTTCCATAATGCAAACCTTCCTAATGTAATATTCTTATCGATCCATTAAGTTGACCGAGTAAGAATAATTAATTATCTTGATCGGGGCGTTACTAACACGGATTTGGATGGAATGTAATTATTCCTGAAAAGATTACAAGTTTATTTGTACGTGTAAATCAATAATTTCATGGTAATTAATCACTTTCTTTTTTGAAAGGTGTTGCCCTCCCTTTGGCTCCTGCAATAGATGTTTTCTTGGAAAACACTCTTTGTCAAGGTGTCGATTTGTGAGATTAATGATTGGACCTGATGGATTTCCCTATGGGGAACAAATGGAAATAAATCGACGATTCGCGAATTATTCAATAAACATGCTATAAAGTGATTCAACATTCTTATGTTTTTTATGTGAAACCTTTGAAACACCAAGAATAGATAAGTCGTTCCCAGTGAATAAGTAGTTTTTTTTGTAATACGCAGCTCTTTCGTCGCTGGTCGTCTTTGTAGAATTTTTACATATACGCCGTGCTGGGGGAAAATTATGTTATCTTTCCTCACCGCTGGAATTTCCAATATATGATGGAAAGGGACTATTTTGATTTGTAGAAATTTAAAAAACTTCATTGAAAAACAAAAAATCATTTTGTAGGTGATTGAATTGACTGATTGTAATTTCCACATCTAATAAATATTTTTCTACGTTTCGGTTTCCCCCAAATAGACACATGCTTCCACCAGTTTCACAGTGATGTCAGTCATCCGAAACGAAACCATAGAAATTCCTCTCGCAACTTACCTCAAATTGTAGAAAATATTTATTCTCTTTGCCTTCATGTGTCTCTCTTCGCTAGACGTTATTTCCCTCTCGACTCGATTTCTGTCGACATCATCAAACATGAGTATAAGACATAGAAAATTTAAAATACTGTCACTTTGTGATCATTAATGGTACCACCAATTTTGAGTCGCCAAAATGTTCGATTCCAGGTTGCCAAACTATCATTTTTCTCTTGTTATATTCTTGGAAGTGTAACCTTTCACAGCGTCTGAAAAACATGAATGCCTAATATTATATATATATATATATATATATATATATATATATATATGTTTTGTTATGTTTATAAAATAATTAAAATGATAATTTATTATTATTATTAGGTATTTGAGTTATCGTTCTATACTTTTTACTATTCTAGAATCTTATAACATTTTCTAGTCAACGCATTTGTATCAAAAAGTCAGTCCTGAAGTATCTCTATTGTCAAAAGTATGTGAACAACAATACATTCATTTTGAATACACAATAAAAATAATATGAAAATTTAAATTCATGGAAAAACATTGTATCTCAAGTAGATGAAATGATATACAAGTTGGAACATCCTGTATGGTAAATCATATCAGGAGGAAACCCAACACGAGATGTCAGAAACAATGGAGGCAAACAATGAAATATAAAATTATGAACACAGAAAAATGTCAAATATGAATTTTAACAAAGTTGTACATAGAATATAAGGTTTAGAATTAGATATTGTAAATAAAATCATTAGAATAAGTTAGAATAACAAACAGTGAAATAGAAAGTGGCAATATACTTTGAAATTTGTGAAAAGAAACAAAATGTGTGGGTTGCCTAGAGGAAATGGAAACAAGCTTGAAGGAAACAAAAAAAAACCAGTTACCAAATTTAGAGAAAAAATATAATAAAATCAAGGTAAAAACAAGCATAGAAGAAACCTATTGAAATAACAAAGTCCAGTCCATGCCACTCCTAGGAAAAAAGGGCTCTATTCAGTAAAGCTGTACTTCTCCAGTGAGCAAGAATACTTCCAATAGACAGGATAACACCAGAAAGCAGGTATTTCAACAAAACTAAATAAGTGCAACATAACAGGTCCAGACAGATTATTTGATCATTTATTTCCATCAATTTGAAATTTTGTTGGTTTGTTCTATTCTCACAGACTGTCCATAACATCCAAACGTTTATTCACCAGATATTTATCATACACAAAAAAGTTTCAAATTTTTCATCACTGTTTTTAGTAAGATAAGTTAGATACCGCAGAGTAGGCCAATTTTAAGGATTTATTTCAATAAAAACAACTATTTGACGATTTTTCTGCATTCTTTGTTTATCTGTTGAGCACCTAACCATATTTTTCCCCACAAAACAGCATATTTGACATCAAGCATTGCGCCAAATTGGCACTACTGAACCCGCTGCTGATAATAAAGATGAATCATTCTTCATAGGCGTACCGACTGAGCTGGGATAAGGTAAAAATAGAATTGAAAAAGGGTAAGACAACATAGCCGGAGTTTCATTTTTGTGATAATAGGTATCTATTCTTAAAATTATCAAATAAAAAGGAAATCAATGAAACAAATCTACCATAAAATATTAAAAAAAAATAAACCTACACAAAATATAAATATATATATATATATATATATATATATATATATATATATATATATATATAAAAAAATATATAATAAAATAAATTAAATAAATTAAAATAATTAAGATAGAAAAAATTATTCTTAGTAAGTTACTTACCGATGCAGATTAGTAATCAATCATGCATATTTCCAGTGGTCGATTTGTCTCTTAAAAAATGTACATATAAAACTTTCATATTTATAACAAATGTCAACACCTAGCGAAAGTCTAGCCATCATTTGCATTTGAATTAATAGTTCGCATGAAGCTTGACGTGATAATATTTTTATTTTATCTTTGATCATAATCGCAGAAAGTTGATGATTGGAAATCAAACATTAGAAGATGAATCTCCCAATCGGCAAAAGTGTATTGTGACAATTATATCTTCAACTTGACATAATAACAATGGTTTCAACATAAACAGAGTGAATAATATTTATTTGAAGAATCAAATATAAAAAACAATACGGCCTTGATACCTTGATAGCAAATTCAAAAATCAAATATAAAAAAACAATAGTTTGAGGAAAGGAGGTGATGGATTACTGTGTTCGATCACTATCCATAGTTCAAAATTTGTTACTTTAGATTTGATCACTGTCTCTTGCCCATACTATGTTTCTTTTGATTATTTTTGAGTGTGTATCCCGAATACTTTTCAGGGCGGGTTGTTAACACAGCTGGTCATCCTTTGGTGAAGGTTACCTACACGTTTTCTCTCTTTCTAGATCAAGAAAATAAAAAGAGAGAGAACCCGCAGTTAGCAAAACCAAAGATGACCAGAGGTGATACAACCCGCCCTCAGAGAGAGGTGGAGTCTAAAAGAAGATTGAAACAAGGAGGTGTTGTGTCTAGGCACTAGATCACGATATCTAGTGGGACTATCATGCACTTGTGAACCAGATTTAAATTTATCAACTCAATATGATGGGGAATTATATTTATTCAGTTTGTGGATGTGGAATATCATGCTAACATGGTAACGCTCATCGAGCAATAGCCACTTCGATTTGTTCATGGCATTCGAAATGTGATCATACTTCCTCAAGCAAGAATTCTCAATAGTATGTAGCTTTCTCAGAAGAGCGGGCCAACTCAGAAGAGCGGGCCAATATACAATATTTCAATATGATAGTTGGCTTAGTACAAGAGAATCAGATGGAATCTCACTGACTGAGAAAATTGCGATTGAGAAATAAAAATTTTAATTTGTAGTATGATTTCTGCAGATTTCCAACATGGGTACCGAACCTCAATTTAGAGTCAATAAATAGACCTAATTTTTAGAGAAATTACTGGATATAGAATGTTTTATCCTATACTTATAATAAAACGTGGATGTGCCACAACTTTTTCACGTTGATTACCAAAAACAAAAAGTTCAGTCTCAGATCCATTGAGACGCAACATGTGCACACAAGTTATTTGTTCGATTATTGAGATAACTGAATTCATTTTACTAATGAACTGATGGACTCATCCATAATTAAATGAGTAGTACAGTTGGGTGTCATCCTATTTCTGCGACCATGGCTAAACACCGACGCCGGTGAGCACACTCCCTCCAACCGGGAAATTTTGCAGAATCCTCTGTCATTTCAGAGGAAGGGGTTCTCTAACGAGCTCATCATATATGAACTCGGGACCGCCATGTCAACGTCCCCTCCAAAGGAAGACATATCCATCGTCTTATCTCGTGCTCATTGATAAGACGCCTGCAGCTGCGAATATGCTACTACGCTAGAGTTGTTAGGGCATTTTCAACGCGCTCCTTCCTTGTCAGGTGGACCTCCCATCCAAGTACTAAACGCGCCCGACGTTGCTCGGCAATCAGCTGTATACAAAGTGAATAAAAGAGGTGCAAGCACGCTGCACAGTGGTACTCCCTTGTTCAGCTTGAGAAAATTGGAGTATTTATTATTCACCACTACCCTTCAACTCCGATCGCTTATATAATTTTGGAAAAAGTTCAGAGAGATATCATCAAAATCATAAAATCTCAGTTTCGACAAAATAATGGTATAATCAATAGTGTGAAAGCCTTACTGTAGTCGAGTGAAATCAGTACTGTGCATTTTTTCTCATCTGAAGCTATAAATATAACATCAACCACTTTCAGTAGGGTAGTAATGGTGTATGGTTTTCTGGAATCCAGATTGAACTGGAGATTTATATTGTATTCATTTAAGAACTCCCTGATTTGCGATGCTACAATTTTCTCAAGAATTTTCGATGAAGTAGGCAGTAGGCATTTTTGGCACCGGGGTAACATCAGCCTGCCTCCAAGATATAGAAAAATCTCCAGTTACTAGACATGTATTGATGATAAACGTGAGGTGGGAAGATAGTTGGGGAGTAACTATAACAATCATTTTGAGGTAAATTTCATTACATCCCATGGCATTTGGTTTCATTTTTCTAATGATTCTCTCAATTTCGTCAGTAGTTACAGCTCTAAAGGAGAATTCAGCATTCAGACCAGGTATTTTTTTACTGTCATAGAAATTCGTCTTATTGATACCAGTGATACCATCAGGAACACTATTTACAAAAAAGCTATTAAAAATATCAGGTTTGTTATCATTTCCTTCCGTTACATGCAAATTTTTTGAGGTTTTCCAGAAGCATGATGTTTTTTTTTAACTGATCATATTGACCGTATTTCTAAGATTTTTTATAGTTCCAGGATTCCTCAGTTTAGTTAATTCATATTTTGAGAATATTCGAGGGTCATCAGAACTTTCAAGTTTTCTGTCAACAAGTTAACAGTTTTTAGGAGCATGAAGATCAAATAACTATGTAAGTTTGTCATTTCAGAAAGAGACCATTGCGTCCACGCTGTTGAGTTCATAAATCAGATCAAAATTAATATTGTTTAGATCTCCAAGGCTAAGTTATAATCAGAAGTCGAATAGTCCCTATACGTATAAAATGATTTTTGATGATTTTTGTCTAGGATTCTTCATGTTGAAATCGTATAATAATAAAATAAAAAAAAGATAAAGAAAAAGAGAACAAAGAACACGAGAACCGAAAAATGGGAATTCCATGTGACTAATAGACATTCCGTACACTGATAGAATAATATGTAAAGAGCGAAAATGAATTCGGTTCCAGGTAAACACAGGGAGAACATTTTCAGTGACTATTTTCTTATTATTACGAAGTATTCTGATTTTCCCACCAGCGACCCACGCATTACTATTACTTTTTTTTTCTTGGCGGCCAATAAGAGTTCATAATTTTCTTTGGTGAGATCCTGATATATGGAACAACTGGTAGTTTTCAAGGTTTCTCTAGACTAAAATATCATAGAGTGTTTCCAGTTATGCACGATCCCAACAAGGATTGCACGAATTCTGATTGATTCATCCACTTTTTTACCAATTTTGAATGCAAATAATGCCTTGTGGAGTGCATCCACCTTCAGTGACTTGTTACTGAAAACACAGTATCCATGACGTTTTCATCGGTTCATCCAGGCCGTAAAACCGCAGCGAATTATTTTTCGCACTTTGTTCAATGAATCGGCACCTCCTGTCCAGCTTTCGATATCTTTTTCAAGTTAAGAACCGTTCAAAAACAAAATTTGTTTGTGATCTGGTTCAGCTATAGTGAAGAATTAATTAATTTACGATTCCTTGTTTTATAATGTATGATGATGTCCCCATATTTACTATTTCTTACAAACTGGAATATGTTCAGGGCGTTCATAAACGAACTATCTCATGAGCACTTAGGTTATTATTGGATAAAACAATAATACAATGAAAAACATTGATAAAATGCATAATATCCAAAAAGATAAAATAGTGCATTTCGGCTTCTTTCATTTCCATGAGATAGTTACACTACAAAATATGGAAACATAGCCATAGAACGATTTTCTGTCGGCTTGGTCATTCGCCCAATCTAAACATGTGCAATGATATCAGTACTATTCGGCTACTTTCCAAGAGACTGAGTTACTTTTGAGATCCCAGAATTTCTTTGCAACCAACAATGTTAACATTGAATTGACCGAATATTTTCATAAAAAAATTTTCAAGCTATTTCATAACTGACTATCAATTTCAAAATCCATTACGTTAGCAAGAGCTAAGAGAAAACGAGTTGTTCTATATCGTACAACAGGAGAAAAAATCCAAATCAAATTGTTTACCATCTCCCTAAGCAACTCATTTGCCTTTAATTTACCTTTTTTCGTTGTTCAACAGAAGCCCTACCCTTCAGAATTGTTTGAGTAATATTTTTGTGAACGAAAATATCTCAGAATTTCGTCCATTCATCAGAATATTCACCAGCATCATTTACGGTAGGAGGATCATCGAAATGAATATGCAAAACCCAATGTAAAGTTATCTCATCTCACAATGACCAAGATTATATATTCTTCCTTCAACTGGTTCTTCCAGCTCATCAATTGAATTTTCATTTCCCGCGACTCAGTCTTCTCTTTTTTTGAAGATCTGCAACGTCGCTTTCTTCTTCTTCACGATTGATCGAATTCAAGCACATTGCTCCTGAAGTATTTTGGTCGATTATATGAAGTTTCTCGGTCGATGAACATTCCCTCTGCGGGTGGGCTTCCTTGGTCTTTGTTAATTTTAAATCCTTAAAAAGTTTGTTTCAAAAGATTTACGTCTCTTGAAATCATTATATTTCTGGTTGATGCATCCAGTAGTCTTGGAATATTTACTATACCTAACGAAAATCCGTTTTTTGCTCTTCGAGTCCAGTTTCTTCCTTTTTTGATCTGGTACATGGTACATGGCAAACGTAGTAAAATCAACAATTTCCAAATATTCCAAACTTATTTTTTCATCAGTACATTTTTGTTCAGAGATACTACCTGGATTTTTATTCGCAGGTGAATGACTAATCAGATATATTCCTGTACTTGCAGCTTTGTCCCACATCCTTGTACACATTTCGAATCTATCATCATCGATCTCTCCTTTTCCATAATGGTTCTGTTGTGTAGTTCTGCAAATTGATCGGGGCTATAGAGGCAATTGAGTCGATGTATCAGAACGTATTTTGATTTTTAGATCACTTTCTTTGAATTTTTCAAAAACTTTCTGTTTGGATTTCATGAAAAAGTAGAGAGAGGACCACAAAGGTCTCTATGTATTAAGATATGAAGATGTTTCTGAAAATTAAACAGTGCTGTACACCACGATTCCAAATCGAATCAGAGCGCTTTTAGACTACAACCACCTTCAATGCTTATCTGAAATGTATTCAATATAATCGAGATAAAAAACAATTGTTGCTTGTGAACATTTTCACCAATTTCATATGTGCCTGGTTCGAAGGTGAAATTTATGGTATTGATCTCAAAAATTAAATATTCAAACTTTGGCACATTTCAAATAATTTTCAGGGTGAAGTTGAACTAGATGGTGGATAGAAATACTCAGAGCCATTATACCACTAAGGAGGAGTGACGAATTCCAAACAGAAGGAAGAAAACATAATTTGATACTATTCCTATCTAAATAACCATAAGAGACAGGATATTGGTTACATTGGACAGAAGTTGAACATTTCAGGGGTTAATCGAATGATGTTGATGAATCTGGGATAATATAGGCCTAGAAATAATTGAAAACAAAATCCTATCAAAAGTATTATTTTGAATTTAATTTTTCCCTATGAAAATTAAGGAGGTGAAGGAGTTTCTGATTGACTTTCATAAAAGCTATGATTTTCGACGGTTATCTCTCAGCCTCAAGATGTGTTCAACACGTTGAATGCGTAATTGGTCTCCGGGGACCGTAGGTTTAACTAATATACCGACAAATTACGAATGGTGCGGCAGCTATATCTTCAAAAGAATAACTGCAAGTTTAACGTCAAATATAGCTTTTTGATCCTCAAGACATGCATATTTCCAACAACCTTTGAATTTCTATCAGTCCCCGGAGACAGGTACCGTACTGGATATTTATTAGTGATATGCATTTTTGGTCCCCAGAACCTTGTTGTGTAGTGTTGAGGAACTGCGTGCTTTTTTTCACTAACAATAATTATAAAATATGGTTGATGTTCGAAAATAATGCTACTCTTGCATTGAATACAGGGAAAAAATCGGGCGATAAAATCGAACTTGTATCTGAGACAGAAAATGGATATTCAAGTATAGGATGAAGAACAAGAGGAAATGGATCAAGACCAAGAAGAAGACTCTCCGGGCTGATGTCAAGTGAAGTTATTGAAGAATGACAGGAAGCGCATAACGCAGACCCTTTTTGTGATTTTGACAGCGATCAATCTGTTTAAGACCGGTATTTTATGATCACGTCTTCGGGGGACTCGTCATCAGACAATGCAAGAACCGGTCCTTGAACTGACTGATAATGTTTCGGAATCTGAAGAAGAATTGGGCACTCTGTCTACTGAAGATATTGTGCTGATAACGTTAGGTGTCCGGATGAGAATGACTGGGAACACACTGAATACTCGGGCCAGTGACCGTGTACACCGCAACCGGAAACAGCAGTATTAAACACAAATGAACCAATAAACTGGTCGTTGCGTATTAATTATTTCCAAAAGATATTTTCGAAGTTATTGTAGAGACAAATAGATACGCATCACATTGGTGAAACATTATTGAAATCCAAGCTCAAATTATGGGTTGACAACAATAAACAAGATCCCAAACTTTTTTTTGCTATTGCATTCGTAATGGGGATGGTTCAGAAACCTACGGTAGGTATAACATGTGTATTAGTCGAAGTATAATATGTCCAGTAATGAGTGTATCACGAAAACTCTGACATGCGTTCGATTCCTAATTTTCACAAGCTTTTCACCTGTCCCGGTGTCTGTCTGTCTGTGTGTCTGTGTGTATCTTCCTGTAATCAAATCTTGCAAGTAAAATTTGACCCACTTCCAATCGTCCGACTGATTCGAAATTTGGCAGGTCTACATAATTCCGGTGACGATGCATTATGAAATTTTTGTAGGGAAAAACACAAAAGGCGGCTCAAATATGGCGGCTCAAATATGGCGGACAATTTTTGTGATTATGGTCCGATTCTATTCAAAATTGGCATGAGGGGGTTTTTGGGGTGGGAGGTTATGATTTTTCCATCAAAATCTAGAAATTCTACTTGTCGGCTCCAAAATGGTGGACCAGTTTTGTGATTATGGACCGATTCTGTTCAAAATTGGTATGTGGGGATTTTTGGGATCGAGTATTTTTTTCATAAGCTTTTATTTAGTTTCATCTGTCCTGGTCCATGTCTGTGGGTCTGTCAGTAATCAAATCTTGGAAGTTAAATATGACCCACTTCTAATCGTCCGATTGATTTGAAATTTGGCAGGTGTACATAATTTCGGTAACAATGCATTATGAAATTTGTTAGGGAAATAAAATAAAATGGCGGCTCCAATATGGCGGACCATTTTTGTGATTATGGTCCAATTCTATTCAAAATTGGTATCTAGGGGTTTTTAACGTCGAAAATAATGAGTTTTTTGTTGAAATTCGAAAATAAATCAGATAATAATGACTAAACTAGTTATTCAACATCATAAATACTGAAAAATAAATAAGAGAAAAAAATTAAATTTAAAACAAGCTTTTATTAGTTGTTAATCAAAAAACAGAACTAAAAAGTTAAAAATAAAAATTATAAAAAAGAAATTTTAAAGACAAGCTTCTATTCATACAAATGCACTAAAAAGGGAAAAATAATTTATTTCATTGTTTGATCTAGGTTATTCTGTCAGTAACAGATTCAAAAGCTTGCCGTGGATACAAAATGGGTTATCTTACGCGGCAAGATTTTGAATCTGTTACTCACAGAATAACCTAGATCAAACAATAAAAGTTTTTTTTTCCTTTTTAGTGCATTTATATAAATAAAAGCTTATCTTTAATTTTTTTTCGTTGCGTATACTTCTGTCACAACACCAACGTAAATCTTGTCAAATGCAACCTAATTTATAAACTGCAAAATCTATTGCACATGCTGAATCGCAATTTCCTTTCCGTTCCATCTTCAGGAAAAGCGGTAGTCATCAACGAAAGTTTCATTACTTTTAGAGGTAAACTAATATTTAGGCAGTATATCCCTGATGGAAGTCACAAATATGGAATAAATGTCTGAAATTTTTTTTCTGTAGATAACCTATGACATGAATTCACTCCTAAAAAAACGAAAAAAAGTCCCAGTCTGATAAGAAAAAAATGCTGTGCCGTGGTACACCGATGACTTATAGAAAAGGTATCCACAATATGTTCAACAATGAAATGGAGAAAGGGAAATACGTGTCAAGATTTGTAACTGCTCCGGGAAAGAAATAAACAAAAATTAAAAGATTACGAAACCCAATGTTGCGGTTACGGTCACTTGTGTTGCCAGCAATTTCAATACAACATTTTAGTGCTGATGTCAGAGCTATCAATTTTGTTGGTAAAGTTGTCACATGCATTATCAAAACAAACTTTTCTTTTGTGTAATTCCTATATAAACTGTTTGCTTTTTGTGGATATTTGATTTATCAAGAATTCAAAGAGAATAACAGTAAGTATCTTATGTGTAAATACTGTAAGAAAGTACCTATAGTAAAATTTAAGCATAATATATTCATAATTAATTAATAATAATATTAATAATAGCATAATTAGGCACCTACATGAAAATCGCAATGTTTTTGATTATTATACTAGTTTCTCTGCACGAATTTCGACAAAAACACAACAAATATATCACATACACATAAATGCAAGGGTAAGTACGGTTTGTTTGGATAATGGCCCGTGACCTTCCTGCGGCGTGACGTCACACTAAACTGGTCCATTAGACTCCTGTACAGAAATAACCTATTCAATTCATACATTTTAGTGTAGATGTATCTTCTTTGTTTTTCGCATATCGGTCTCCAAAGAACAATAGATTCTACCGGTATAGGTATAGGGCGCGGGAGACCGATACCGAACTTGATGAATTTAGCTTAATTTTATCTTCTGCATTCTATATGTAATAATAGTCTAAAAACTAAAGAACACGCTTTAATAGAAAACTAAACTAAAAAGTAGAAAATAATTTTAAATGAGTTTGAAATAAGAATACAGTGATTAACAACAAATTTATTTCATCGTAAAAAAGCGTGGGGTGGGGTGCTTGATGTCAATTGTTGTTAATATTTCATGGACAGATATTGGTAAAAGTAGAATCGTTATGAAAATATCTTAAAAAGCACCCCACGCTTTTTTACGATGAAATAAATTTGTTGTTAATCACTGTATTCTTATTTCAAACACATTTAAAATCATTTTCAACTTTTTAGTTCAGTTTTCTATTAAAGCGTGTTCTTTAGTTTTTGAACTATTATTTATTTTCAACTTTTTAGTTTTATTTTCTATTAAAGCGTGTTTTCCAAACTATCATTATTTGATTTTTTTAACTATTATTCTCCTATTTTGTATAGAATCGGACCATAATCACAAAACTCGTCCGCTATTTTGGAGCCGCCATCTTGAATCCTTCAATTCTGACAAAATAATCATAATCTCCACCCAAAAACCCCCACGTACCAATTTTGAATAGAATCGGACCATAATCACAAAACTCGTCCACCATTTTGGATCCGCCATCTTGAATTTTTGAGTTTTGACAAGAGAATCATTATCTCTGACCACGAAAACCCTCAGATACCAATTTTAAAACGAATCGGACCATAATCACGAAACTCGTACGCCCTATTGGAGCCGCCATTTGTTTTTTTTTAAACAAATATTTCTTAATGCATTGTCACCGGAATTATGTACACCTGCCAAATTTCAAATCATTCGTACGTCTGGAAGTGGGTCAAAATCGCGCGCAAAGGAGTCGGTTACAAACAAACATACAAGTGAAGCTAATATAAAGCGTGTAGTAAAGCGTGTAAAAAGGGACCGATCGTGCGTGATCGATCAAAATCTGAAGAGACTGCAAATTAGACACATTAAATTCATACAAATCATCTTCATCAATTTCACAAGTCATGTGTGTATTCTTCATACTTGACTCGAAGACAATATATCTCCAATTGCCGTACTTCAAGAGAGAAGAATTGTTAAAAAATCCTATCTATCTCTCTTCAAAACTTACGTATTCACCTAACTGATTAAAATCCTAAGCTAGTAACGGAAAAATTCATTACACGAAGAAATGTCCCCTTGGGTATAATACAACGTATATGTTTTATTCATTTATTCTAAATGGAATATTCCTAAGAAATTTTCAACTTTGAACTCTCAACATAAAATGATTATAGGAAATGTAAAAGGCTATTTCTGCAGATAGGCCGAAGATAATCGATTTAAAAAATAATTTCAATCATTCAATCATTTTCATGCCGCTCATATTTTGCTTCTTAGAATTTGATGAGAGATATTGACTGTTTTTAGAAATTGATGAGAATAACCATAATAGCAAGTTTGAAATTTATTTGGGGAAATGTTTTTTGGTTGATTTAATTTATATGAAATAAGGTTTTGTATTTTCCAGATAAGGATCGATCAATCAATTGAGAACGATTGCTCCCTTTCGATACGAAAAAAAAAAAAAAAAAAAAAAAAAGGGCAATTCTTCTCGTCGGTGATGCCTCGCTTACAAACTCGCTCACTTGTCTGGAACACCGTAGAAAAGTTGGCGATTTGTCTCTATTTTATAGATATTTTCATGGGCGATGCTCTTCTGAAATATCAACAATCGTTCCTGCTTTGGCAGTCTCTTCGAGATTAACCCGTCAAGTTCAGTCATCACACCCCTTCGTGGTCACTTTGGAAACCTGCAGAACATCACTTTCCAAAGACTCGTTCATCCAACGAACAGCGAGGCTTTGGAACTCATTGCCTAGGGAGGTGTTTCCCGAGGCATACAACCTTCAGAAATTTAAGAAGAACACCAACTCCTACCTTCTTTCCCTAGGTTCCCACGATGTTCTCTGAACATTACAGGATATCCCTTTTCGTGGGAACCAGAACATAAAAAAAAAAAAAAAAAAAATGAAAGAATCGAAGGCGAGGTTAGTCGGAGAGGTAGATTTCAGAATTCATTCATTCATTCTGAAATTGCCATCGATCTAACTAAAAATCTAAAAATCAGAAAATTTTCATCGGAAACAAAAGAGGTTTTCTATTTTTGTATATACCTTGAACTTTTCAATCAAAAGTTGCAGAGGAAATCAAATGTCCCTGAATGCTTTCTGATATTCTTATGTAATCTGACTCAAATCAAAAGGAAGGAAAATAACCAGCACGCAAGGATATAGACAATACCCACTTGGATTTCAATCTCAATATCACCTAGAAAAATAATAACGAGGTTATATTCCTTTTTTTTTTGAAAACTCTCGTCCGCGTAGAATTTCTTTTATACTATGTTTTTTTTGTGTTGTTCCATCTAGGTTATTCCTCTGACTCTGCCTGCTAC
Organism: Gonioctena quinquepunctata; assembly: GCA_018342105.1. NCBI lineage: Eukaryota > Metazoa > Arthropoda > Insecta > Coleoptera > Chrysomelidae > Gonioctena > Gonioctena quinquepunctata. Next base: position 121,053 of record JAFIRS010001374.1, on the reverse strand, counting down.
CCTGTTATCCCGTATTCCCTTTATCCCGTTTTTCCGTTATCCCGTTACCGAGTTTTCCCATTCTCTTGCTATCCCATTTCCTTGTTATCCCGTTTTTTCGGTATCCCTTTATCCCGTTTTTTCGTTATCCCTTCATCCCGTTTTTTCGTTATCCCTTATTCCGTTTTTCCGTTATTCCGTTTTTCCGTTCGTTATCCCGTTTTCCCGAAAAAATTTGCCAAATCGGTCCAGCCGTTTTTAAGTTATGACCTTACCAACACAAATAGAGATTCAGAGATCACTGCCATGCTCTATTTATTCATCACCAGATCATGCCTCTTCCTACCGCGTTCATATATTCCACTCTGCTTGAAATACATAAAAAAAGATCAGATTTTGCTCTTTCAGCGGACACGCATCAGCACCAAACAAGGTCAGGAAACCTCTTGAAAACACCAAGATATAGACTCTCTGTATCACAGAAAAATTCATTGAATATAAGCCTATACAATAAATTACCTTTGGAAATAAGAAATATGACCTTTTACAATTTTAAGAGATCAGTGAAATCTTGTCTACTGATGAAATGCTTTTACTCCGTAAAGGACTTTTTAAACTATAATTTTAACGTGGATGATCTGGGCTTTTAATGTGTTTGTCAATGCAACTTTTATACCCCTTTATGTATTGTTTACAATGACTAGTTCTGAGTTAACCTCATTTTATTCCTGTGTTGTAATGTGATGTATCACCGTAGGAAATTTAGTTTTACTCTTTTAACTTAGTTTTACTCTTTTAACTTGTAACTTTTAATTTAAAAAAAATGTTTTTCTCAAGGACCTGCTACAAATGTATTCATATATGTACGTAGTGAATAAATCTCTCTCTCTCTCTCTCTCTCTCTCCTCTCTCTCTCTCTCTCTCTCTCTCTCTCTCTCTCTCAATGAACATTCATTTCTATTATATATTATATTCCTGAAAACTTTTCCAAGACAGAGAAATTTCCAATAACTTCTCTAAAAATCCTTTCTTTTCCTAAAAACCTCATTCAGAGTATTACGAACATTAAAAAGAAAACAATTAGCCAAATCGGTCCAGCCATGAAATATAAAATAAAAAAATGTTACTCTAACCGGGAATCGTTCCTGTGATCTTCTGCTTGGTAGGCGGCAGTGTAACCCCTGAGCTATTTCCTCTTTGGTAGTAAATTACTCGTTAGACTTTTTCTTCGCCAAATTTCCTATATACCCGAATTTTCCAATTTTCGGGCAACTTTCCTCAATCATCGGTTCAGCCGTTCTCACGTTTTGCGCTTACAGTGAATCGACAATCATTTTTACTATATAGATATAGTTGACTTTGAATTCGAAAAATACTGAAATACAATGATGTTCTGTTTGTCGGTGCAAGAAGAATTCAAATAGTGTCTGATTGACATGGACGAATGAACCTCAAATGAAAGGAGCGTACGTGAAAAATAATTATTGATTAAATTTACGGATGAGAATTGTGGAGCTCATGAAGTTCATACGCTATTGATATTGAAACAAGTGAAATTTAGAAACTGAATATTGAAGGTTGTAAACTTCCCTACTAGTGATGATAGATGACGAAATCGTCAAAGATGACGTCACAAGGCCATTGTGACCAATAATTTTAAATGGAACCCTACGGCAAGCGACACCTCTTTTAAAAGGTATCGAGAAAACCTATTCAATGATACTAATTTTGTTTGTGTTTATGGCAGTTTTGGCAACTCGCTTTTAAAAAACGCAAAGCTGTGATGAATTGAATCAGTTAATACTAAAATTCCAAATTGAAGCTCCGCCTCTGGATAGTTGTCAAATAAGCTGACATTTTTGTTAGTCTCCCTAATTCGACGATTTTGTAATTGTCCAAGTTTTTGTACATTTAATAATTTGTGTATTGTTGATCGAACGTTTAACTGTTTTAGCAGCTTTTGGTACTTTTAATATTTTTGTACATTTTAATAATTTGTTAAACTGTTGTGAGCCGAACGTTTGAGTGCTCGGAAAAGCGAAATGGTACGTGCTTTGGGTGATAAAGTAGCAGCGATCCTAATTCTTGGTGAAACTGGACAAAATATTCATGTAGCAGAACGCATTTTTAATGAAAGGTTTCCCGATCGCCCCGTTTCGAGCACTTATTTAAGGGAGCTTCTTCGTGAGTTTGAAACAACGGGTAGTATTAATGATGCGAAACGATCTGGCAGACCACAAATTTCTGATGAGAAAAAAATTGATATACTGGCAGAAGTAATAGTTAATCCTACTTCTTCAACAACTCACGTTGCATCTACCTGTGGAGTCAGTCGAAGTACAGTACACATGGTGTTGAAAAAAAACAAATTTCATCTATACGAATTATAAATGGTTCATCAACTCTCAGACGACGACCCAGACCGAAGACTAGAATTTTGGAAACTAAAATTAACCAACAGCCAGACTATGTCAAAACAATTTGTTTTAGTGACGAAAGTACTTTCTATCTGAATGGAAATGTAAATACACAGAATGTGAGGTATTGGAGTGACGCAAATCCTCACCTGTTTCGTGAAACACATACCCAATTTCCCCAGAAGGTGAATGTTTGGGCAGGTATCCTGGGAAACCACATCGTTGGGCCTCTTTTTTTAAATACTCATTTAACTGGTGAGGTTCATCTGGAGCTGTTGCAAAACGCAATAGATCCGTTAATCATTGAAATTTTGGAAGATAATCCAGATGAATACGGCAATTTGGAAATAACATTCAATGGCCAGCTCGATCACCGGACCTCACACCTTTGGATTTTTTTCTGTGGAGGTACCATAAATCGAAGATTTACGCCACTGAACCTGACAATATTGACGTTTTAAAACGACGTATTGTTGCAGAATGTGAGGCTGTTTCCGCAGACACATTTGCAAAAGTACGAGAAGAGTTTAAAAATAGGATATTTCACTGTCAGGAAGTAAATGGAGGTCACTTCGAGCAATTTCTTTGAGTAGATACTGATTCTCAAATCTGTAATTAATATCATACTGAATGAAATTTAAATTTCAATGTTTACTAATGAGCCATTAAAACTGCCATAAACACAAACAAAATTAGTATCATTTTCGATACCTTTTAAAAAAGGTGTCGCTTGCCGTAGGGTTCCATTTAAAATTATTGGTCACAATGGCCTTGTGACGTCATCTTTGACGATTTCGTCATCTATCATCACTAGTAGGGAAGTTTACAACCTTTAATATTCAGTTTCCAAATTTCACTTGTTTATGTATAATCGTTCCAAAAAACTTTTGAGAAGCACGGTATATATATATATATATATATATATATATATATATATATATATATATTGTTATGTTATGTTATGCCAGTTAAAGGTTTAAAAGGAAAAAACCCAAAAAACAAAAATAATTACTAAATAGTTATTAGTTCCAAGAGATTTTTTTTTGAATAACTTTTGAAGTTCTATTTATTTATAAGCCTTTGTATAATATGGATAGATAAAAATGTCAAAATAATATAACACAATCAATTTCATACACTGTCATAATGATCATAAACCATAATTGGAAAAAAGCCAACAAAAAGTCTAAATTCACAAAATTTTCAGGAATAAACAGTAATCAACACATTTGTAAATTTGAAACATACAGTATATGAAATTGGAGATAACTAAAAGTAACCAATGGTAGAACAGCAAACGTCTTCATGATAATAGCCAATCAGAGAATAGATGGTCATAGGTAAAAATTGGAAATTGTGAAGGAATAGCAATTGGTTGATATCATAAGCAATTATCATTAGAATTTGTAAATAGTAATAAGTATGGAAAAATAGTTGGATATATAAATTGAGTAAGATAAACCTAAACAGTGAAATGTGACAATTTAGTGCGCGAATTCAAAAATTCAAATGGGAAAACAGGAAGGGAAACTTGTATCGAGGCAACAACAAACAAAGCCAACGAGGAGATTGAAAATAAAATTAGAAGGGAATGGACGCAACATTTTGATAGAACAAAAATTGAACGAATTCCAACATTTGAAGAGCAAAACTAGTATTACCTGAATTACATATCATTTCCACGTCTCCAAAGCTGATTTCCGCATCTGTATGGTTCCTGATTTATGGTATTGGAGTTCCTGATAGCGCTTGTAGTGACAAGGTATCCAGTTTTAGGGCATATCTTGAAACATCGACATCTCCAACAGGTATAAAAACTTTAATAGTGCATTTTCCGGTCCTGAACTATTCCACCAATAACGAATTTCACATTCGAAGAACTTTATGTCACTCTATTTTGAACAATAACAGAAAACTTCAATAACACGGAAAAAGTGAGGTTCTGTTTATCTATCCATGATTTCAATTTTATGATTATCCGTGAATATTTGTATATTCCCACTAGTATAAGTTATTTCTCGTAGGCCAGGTATTTTAAGTCTTCCTGAATAAAGGAGATAATTGCTTTTTGATATTTTGTTGTTTGTTCTTTCACAATGATCAACAAACATACCTACGACCATTGAATAACTTGAGTTTGACATATCAAATAAGGGCTAAATTACTTTGAACCGGCTATCTTGAGATGAGGGTGTACCAACTGTGCTAGCTGTGGTGAGAAAAGGAATAACAATTGTCAGCTACGTGACGAGAGAACAGTGACGTTCGTTGGCAATTATTATTACCACATACAAATTATTATACAGGGCAAAAATATCTATCTATATCATATCAATTTGGTTCACAAAGAATAGCAAAAACTATTAGCTTCATTCACTACATAAAAACAATTTATATATTTTTCAATTTATCATAACATAACAATTTGACACCCAAAACGTGGGGCAAAAATATTACAATATTTATATTTACAAAATTCATCATAACAAAATAATATATATATATATATATATATATATATATATATATATATATATATATATATATATATATATATATATAATCAACGAAGATATATCAAAATTATTTGAAAGTCGTGTTGTGGTGACGTCTTCTGATGAAATTAACGTCAACGTCAGGATTCTTCACTCTGTAAATTCTTTTTTTCAAGCCGAACTTTGAGAAATTCATTTTATTTGAACAAATCAAAATACCGATGTTTGAAAATGGCTAAGTTTGTGTTGTTGTATCGAACATCCTGTACAATTTATTCCAAATTCTTGGTATTCTCAATGAACATCATCATATCGACCAACGATTCCCCAATTATCTTTACCAACTATTTCGAAATGTGAAATAGGTAATTTTTCGAAAATAAATCTACAAAATAGATTTTTTTGAATAAGTCGGCAACGCTGCAACGGATTTCAAAATTGAAAAAATCGTTGAGCACCCAATGGAACCATCCGATCGAAATATATGAAAATATACCGGGTGTTTCATTTTAAAAAGACTTTGGTTAGCCACGCATCAATAATGCACCCTGTATGAATGAAAATTATTTATCAGATGGTCCCTTTGGCAAAAAAAATATATGAAATCGAAATAGTGATACATTAAGGAGCAATGAACCACGGGAATCCTGTTGACTCACCCTGTATATTCAAGGATGACGGTAATTTGATTTGTGAATTCAAGTGTAAAAAAATTTCAGATCACTGATATCCGTACACATTTGTTTTTTTTTTTATTATTTTTATGAACCTAAGAAAATATTTATCATAGGTGAATTCAATGGAGCGGAATTATGGACAGATCTTGGTTTGGCGGGAAAGTAGAGGTTTGCAAGTAATGGGTAGTCTGCGTCCATCATCGCGTTTATTGGGGCAGTCCGGGCGCCTTCAATCTCAAACGCTTCATGAATGACTCTAGCTTGCAGTAATCTCTCAGAAGCAGTGGTCCTGGTGTGGCAAGTTGATGTTCGTGACCTCAGATAGTGACTTGCCTGTTAGTTTGTATATAAGTATGTGTTAGGCATTCGGAGCATAGTGTTTCATATATTCCTTTGACCTTATCAGCTTTTTCATCTTTAGGAGATTTGAGGAAATTAGAGATTTGATCATTCACAGTGAACATTGTTCTTATATCGCGTTTCTCTAAGATTCTGCCAATTCTGTCGATGACACTTTTAATATATGGAAGAAAAGCCTTATGTGGTTTGGAGAATGGGTTCGATGATGGTGGATTGATCTGCAAATTCGTGTGTTATTATAACCGTTTTGGAAAAGTGCGATCTTGAGTTTGTTCAACTATTGTGGGCGGTGAGTTGAATAGATCTTCCAATGAGGGAGTACAAGACGGAGTTGGTTTGTGCTGGATGGTGATGAGAGCTGTCCTTTGGATACCGGTTAGTGTAATAAGGATATCTAGGAAACGAAGTGTGTTATCGGTTTTGGTTCCCATTATGAATTCAATATTAAAGTGAATGTTGTTCATTGTTGTTGTTGTTCATGAATCCATGTAAGTGTTTGGAGCCAAGGAGCCATATAACGAATATATCGCCAACGTATCTGAACCAACAAAGGGCTTGTAGTCAAATGACCCTATGGCCTTAGTCTCGAATTCCTCCATATATAGGTTTGCAAGGAGTGGAGGAAGGGGATATTTCACCTCTTACTTGATTGAAATATGGTGCCCTGGAAAAGGAAGTTTATGCTGTTCAGACAATGGTTGAGAATCATTGTGGCATTGCCTTCATCTGCTGAAGGGATTATTATGTCGGTTTGGTCTGTATTTCAGTCATTTGGTACTCAAAACCTGGAAAGTTCTCCGGGAGTTTTTAAAATTGGTATTTTCGAAGATTTCGACGTGCTTTTTCTGAATATTCACTTTGCCACCTCGTTTCTTTACCGCTCGCGCCACCATATTGGAAAAATTGCGCCCAAAAACAGTTTTTTGGCAATATATCATCTCCCATTCATTTTACGATGAAAATAGTTATGTAATAAACAAAACTAGAGAATAGTTCCTACAATTTACGTTCCAACGTTTTTCTCTACACTGAATCATCAGTACGAGTTTTGAATTGAGGCGATACTCGATGGAAATTGGAGTAGAATTTGCGGCCCTCGTACACTGAAACTATTCATTTGACAAAAAAAAGAGAGAAAATTAGTTGTAGGAAATTTTCTCTAGTGTATTACATAATTATTTTCATCGTAAAATGGGTCGGAAATGAGATATTTTCAAAAAACTGTTTTCGGGCGCCATTTCTTCAATATAGCGTCGCAATCGGCAAACTTACGTGGTGGCAAAATAAAAATTCGGAAAGAGCACGTCGAAATCTATAAGAATACCAATTTTCAAAACTCCCGGAAATTTTTACAGGTAAAACTAGCAAATGACTGGGCGTCGCTCGTTAGTCAGTGAGTCAGTCAGTTAGGACATGTAATTATATATTCATGGATATATAAGTATATGAGAAAACACTGACAATTATCGAATGCAAGATATAACTTCAAATAATGAGGAATTTTGAACTGATTGTTTGAAAAATGTAGAAAGAGGGTCTGAGAATCCTCATTAACATTTGTTGGCACAGATCCCGTTCTTAGATCATGTGCCAACTGCCAAAAACTCTTTTGTGATATTCGCATTTGATTGATTCGGTGTAAGCATTGTCATCGTGCAGCGTTATATAAAATTTGTTTTGTTAGTTCTCTCTGCGCACACTCGCTGGAGTAATTCTCAAGATATTCCTTTTTCAACCTACAACCCGAAACGGGGTACAAGTAGTATACCCTATCACATTAATAAGATACAATGTAAGTGTACCTCAAAAAAGGTACAGTTGCTAACACTGACCCGGTTCATTGGAACAGATATCGGTCGACTTTACGAGTAGAAATTATGTATGTGTTTACATTGTGAAGAAGGAAGAAGATTTTGACGACGGTAGTTTTACTTGCAAAACAAGTGCTACAAACACATGATTGAGGGTGTATGGTGTATTGGTTGAATAAATGCGAATGTTGGGTATTTTAAGTAGTCGAAAATAGCGCTGAAAATGATATTTGAGAGGACCATGTTTCGACTTCGGATTGGTATTCTGGAGCACCGAGCAGTCCATGAGGGTCAAAGTTTACAGCAATCCAAAGTTTGTTGAGTAATCCAGAGGTAACCAAACGACGAAAATTTGATAGGTAATGTTTTTTTATCGCTTAATAAAGATTTTCCGTAATAATTTCGAAGGAACAATATTTTTATAGTTTTGGGATATACACCCAGTGAACTTTCTGAATGATCACAAATTGATTCATTCGAAAATATGAACAGGACTTTCATAATATCAGATGAGGAATCATCTGCGACTGAAAAATGAACTTTATCACTAATTAAGACTGGAGTGGAAAATCAAATAACTAGCTGAATAAAAATGAAAACTTTCACTTCCAGATATTTTCTTTTGAGTTAGGATCCTTTCTCAATATCAGATATAGTTCAATGTTCAGCGTGGCTTTAGCCGGGGAAGTAGTTGTTTTCTGTTAGATATTCACAACAACAACTTCATTTTTATCGTGGATTTTTCAATTCACAGAAAAATATTTCTATTCAATATTCAATTGAGAGTGTTTCCTTTCTCAACATGAATACCCCACAAGAGGTTATCTTGAACGATGGAAGATAGTGACTAAGGTTTATCTTTCAGTCGCAGATGATTCCACATCCGAACTTTTGAACATCCTGCTCGTATTTTCAAACAAATCAATCTATTATAACACATGACAGGTTTGAATGTCAAATAAAATTACTAATAAAAAATATTTCCAATGACAAGCTTCTATTTAAGCCGTGTACTTCAGTACAATATTTTGTGTACTCCAGTACAATTATTTAGTTTCAAAAATCTTGTCGGCGAAGTGTTCATGAAAATAGGTACCAATTAATTTCATTGGACAATGATTGGTTGGTAAGTAACAACTTGTCGAAGTTATAATTTTATGACAAATCGCGCGACATACTTTTTGAAACCAAATAACTCTACAAAAAATAATTAAATCATTATCAGCGATGACTTAAACTTATTTTATACGTTTTAGTACACGGCTTAAATAAAAGTTTGTGTTTGAAAATACTTATTATTAGTTATTTTATTTTTTGCTTTTTAGTTAGTTCGCCTGAATCATTTCTATTAGAGCATCGTTATTACAAGATCTCTGCCCTGTAAGTTTTGAGCTGAAAGAACTCATGATCTCCGATCCTCAAAACTCCCACACACCCATTTTGAATAGAATCGGAACATAATCACAAAACTCGTCCGCCATCTTGGAGTAATTAATTTTGACAAAAAATTCATAATCTCCGACCCCGAAAACCCTCACATACCAATTTTGAATCGAATCGGCTCATAATAATGAAACTCGTCCGCCAACTTGGAGCCGCCATCTTGAATTTATGAATTTTAATAAAAATTTCATAATCTCCGACCCCGAAAACCCCCACATACCAATTTTGAATCGAATCGGATCATAATTACAAAACTCGTCCGCCATCTTGGAGCCGCCATCTCGAATTTATAAATTTTGACATAAACTTCATAATCTGCGACCCCAAAAACCCCCACATTCCAATTTTGGATCAAATCGGACTATAATTACAAATCTCGTTCGCCATCTTGGAGCCACCATTTTATTTTATTTTTCTTCAACAAGAAATTCCTTAATGCATTGTCATCGGAATTATGTATACCTGCCAAATTTCAAATTATTCGAAAGACTAGAAGTCGGTCAAAATTCACTTGCAAGATTTGACCCTAACGAACTAACGAACTAATTTCAGAGTGCCACCCCAGAAGAAATGTTTCTAACATTTTTCCATCTTTGCAGAGTGAGATTGCTTCTAGAAAATGTGTTTCCCATTTCTTCCGCTTTTCCTGATGATCATGGAAGCGTGAAATAGATTTTCTTCGGCAACAATGTATTGAAGACCTAGTGACTGCGCGATGCCTCTCTTGCATCAATGTTACATATGATTTCTGATGGATACTCGCTTTTGGAAAACATACTTTTTTGCCTCATTCATCTATATGAGTTCCTAAATATTATGACGAATAGAAAATCTATAACTATCTGAATGAAAAAGAAAATTTTCACTTTCAGATTTTTTTCTTTTGAGTTAGTGTCCTTTTTCGATATCTATCAGATCTAGTTCGAAGTCCAGCGTGGCTTTAGCCGGGGAAGTAGTTGTTAGATATCCACAAACAATATCTTCATTTTCATCGTGGATTTTTCAATTCACAGAAAAAAAATTCTATTCAATATTTAATTCAGAATGTTTCATTCTTCATCACTAATTAATTATGATGAAAACATTCAGCCATAAGAATATGAAACGTAAATAATGAATGTGAATTTCTGGTAATTATTGGTCTGATGAGACGCAATGGGGTTACTTCTGAAAATGAATTTTTCCTATAAATATCTGAAAAGAGAATTTTTTCATCACTGCTGATTTACAGAGTAATTCTCAAGATATTCCTTTTTCAACCTACAACCCGAAACGGGGTACAAGTAGTATACCCTATCACATTAATAAGATACAATGTAAGTGTACCTCAAAAAAGGTACAGTTGCTAACACTGACCCGGTTCATTGGAACAGATATCGGTCGACTTTACGAGTAGAAATTATGTATGTGTTTACATTGTGAAGAAGGAAGAAGATTTTGACGACGGTAGTTTTACTTGCAAAACAAGTGCTACAAACACATGATTGAGGGTGTATGGTGTATTGGTTGAATAAATGCGAATGTTGGGTATTTTAAGTAGTCGAAAATAGCGCTGAAAATGATATTTGAGAGGACCATGTTTCGACTTCGGATTGGTATTCTGGAGCACCGAGCAGTCCATGAGGGTCAAAGTTTACAGCAATCCAAAGTTTGTTGAGTAATCCAGAGGTAACCAAACGACGAAAATTTGATAGGTAATGTTTTTTTATCACTTAATAAAGATTTTCCGTAATAATTTCGAAGGAACAATATTTTTATAGTTTTGGGATATACACCCAGTGAACTTTCTGAATGATCACAAATTGATTCATTCGAAAATATGAACAGGACTTTCATAATATCAGATGAGGAATCATCTGCGACTGAAAAATGAACTTTATCACTAATTAAGACTGGAGTGGAAAATCAAATAACTAGCTGAATAAAAATGAAAACTTTCACTTCCAGATATTTTCTTTTGAGTTAGGATCCTTTCTCAATATCAGATATAGTTCAATGTTCAGCGTGGCTTTAGCCGGGGAAGTAGTTGTTTTCTGTTAGATATTCACAACAACAACTTCATTTTTATCGTGGATTTTTCAATTCACAGAAAAATATTTCTATTCAATATTCAATTGAGAGTGTTTCCTTTCTCAACATGAATACCCCACAAGAGGTTATCTTGAACGATGGAAGATAGTGACTAAGGTTTATCTTTCAGTCGCAGATGATTCCACATCCGAACTTTTGAACATCCTGCTCGTATTTTCAAACAAATCAATCTATCATAACACATGACAGGTTTGAATGTCAAATAAAATTACTAATAAAAAATATTTCCAATGACAAGCTTCTATTTAAGCCGTGTACTTCAGTACAATATTTTGTGTACTCCAGTACAATTATTTAGTTTCAAAAATCTTGTCGCGCGAAGTGTTCATGAAAATAGGTACCAATTAATTTCATTGGACAATGATTGGTTGGTAAGTAACAACTTGTCGAAGTTATAATTTTATGACAAATCGCGCGACATACTTTTTGAAACCAAATAACTCTACAAAAAATAATTAAATCATTATCAGCGATGACTTAAACTTATTTTATACGTTTTAGTACACGGCTTAAATAAAAGTTTGTGTTTGAAAATACTTATTATTAGTTATTTTATTTTTTGCTTTTTAGTTAGTTCGCCTGAATCATTTCTATTAGAGCATCGTTATTACAAGATCTCTGCCCTGTAAGTTTTGAGCTGAAAGAACTCATGATCTCCGATCCTCAAAACTCCCACACACCCATTTTGAATAGAATCTGACCATAATCACAGAACTCTTCCGCCATCCTGACGTCGCTATCTTGAATTTATAGATTTTGACAAAATATTCATGATCTCCGAAACTGAAAAACCCCCACATACCAATTTTGAATAAAATATGACCATAATGAGAAAACTTTTCCCCCATCTTGGGACCGCCATCTTGAATTTATAAATTCTGACAAAAAATTCAAAATATCCAACCGCGAAAACCCCCACATACCAATTCTGAATCAAATCGGAACATAATCACAAAACTCGTCCGCCATCTTGGAGTAATTAATTTTGACAAAAAATTCATAATCTCCGACCCCGAAAACCCTCACATACCAATTTTGAATCGAATCGGCTCATAATAATGAAACTCGTCCGCCAACTTGGAGCCGCCATCTTGAATTTATGAATTTTAATAAAAATTTCATAATCTCCGACCCCGAAAACCCCACATACCAATTTTGAATCAATCGGATCATAATTACAAAACTCGTCCGCCATCTTGGAGCCGCCATCTCGAATTTATAAATTTTGACATAAACTTCATAATCTGCGACCAAAACCCCACATTCCAATTTTGGATCAAATCGGACTATAATTACAAATCTCGTTCGCCATCTTGGAGCCACCATTTTATTTTATTTTCTTCAACAAGAAATTCCTAATGCATTGTCATCGGAATTATGTATACCTGCCAAATTTCAAATTATTCGAAGACTAGAAGTCGGTCAAAATTCACTTGCAAGATTTGACCCTAACTGAACTAACGAACTAATTTCAGAGTGCACCCCAGAAGAAATGTTTCTAACATTTTTCCATCTTTGCAAGTGAGATTGCTTCTAGAAAATGTGTTTCCCATTTCTTCCGCTTTTCCTGATGATCATGGAAGGTGAAATAGATTTCGGCAACAATGTGAAGACCTAGTGACTGCGGATGCCTCTCTTGCATCAATGTTACATATGATTTCTGATGGATACTCGCTTTTGGAAAACATACTTTTTTGCCTCATTCATCTATATGAGTTCCTAAATATTATGACGAATAGAAAATCTATAACTATCTGAATGAAAAAGAAAATTTTCACTTTCAGATTTTTTTCTTTTGAGTTAGTGTCCTTTTTCGATATCTATCAGATCTAGTTCGAAGTCCAGCGTGGCTTTAGCCGGGGAAGTAGTTGTTAGATATCCACAAACAATATCTTCATTTTCATCGTGGATTTTTCAATTCACAGAAAAAAAATTCTATTCAATATTTAATTCAGAATGTTTCATTCTTCATCACTAATTAATTATGATGAAAACATTCAGCCATAAGAATATGAAACGTAAATAATGAATGTGAATTTCTGGTAATTATTGGTCTGATGAGACGCAATGGGGTTACTTCTGAAAATGAATTTTTCCTATAAATATCTGAAAAGAGAATTTTTTCATCACTGCTGATTTACAGTACGTATATCACTTAAGATGACTTCATCTAGACACTGATTACATTTTGTATATTTTTATCAATGATGTGAACTTTATAACAATAATTATGGAAGATGCTTCCATGAAAAATAAAACAAATTTTAATTTGTTTTTGGGTGAAAAGATAATTGTTTTCCTGAACACCCTGAAAACAAATTTAAGAAAAATCAGCCCCGTTTCTTATTTCCCAATATAATTTTTGCTAATGTCAGTTGTTCCATGGCCGTTGCATACACTGTATATCACTTGAAATGATACCACTAAGTAAAGCCCATTTCTGGTATTTCTATCGATTCTGTAGATTTCACAATCCTATGGGTGTCATTTCATGAGCAGTGGGACATACTGTATATATGATAACTCTTTGAAAAAAATAAAAAATGGGTCATGTTAGCTGAAGTGTGATAATACGTTTAATGGGTTTGACATGCTGCGAATGAACGTAGTAATATAAACAAATTCTTGAAACACTCTCGATATATTTATTTTTACGTGAAACCAAGGCCCAGATGTAGATCCCGAACTCAGAAACTGATGACCCTGACAAAAATTAATATTCTGAAGGGATTTCAGGGTTGGTTACCGGTGATTATAGCGAAGTGGAGTTCTGGTTGGGTGTAGGGGTGTGGGGGCTTTCTTAATACTCCTTTGCGTGATATTAACGTCTGGAGTGGCCAGCAAGTGGAGAATGGCGTGTCCAGATTACCCAGTGGCGTAACGTCTATGAAAATATTCAGGATCTATGAAGATCACCTCCGACTGAATTAACAATGTTTTAAGTAGGCACGGCTAATACATAATGCGACTTCATTATTGAAGTGAATAATAGCACTTCAGCTACTGTATAGCAAAACACACATTGTTGTTTTGGAACCACGATTTAGTGAAAATTATATGGTGAGGTGTAACACGAGGAACATTATGAGCATTTTATTCCAAAAGCATTTGACTTCTCTCAAAAACAGAAAACTATCATTTATTCTAATATTAGTTTTGTTTGTCTCCCAATTAGGAATTGATTGTTCTACAAATATGATATCAAATATACTTCTGATTCCCATACAATTTTATTAAAACCATATAATCATATTTCCCCGATAACTCAATATGGGATTATAAGGGGTTATATATATGTATATATACAGTGCGTGTCAAAATTATGGAACAAATTCGATATTTCGCAAGCCATGTACTTTTGACAAGAATCCTAAAATAGGTCGATTTTTATTTCAGAATGCCGATTTTTTATGTATATTCTAAAGAGGTTATGTCACTGGTTTTGACATGGTGACGTCATCTGAAAGGCCTTTCAATACTGCATTCAATGATAATAATTATTCAGATATTTTTTTACAGGGTGAACAAAAATTAATATTTTATTTCAATAAGAGAATAACTTTATATCCAACAAAATAGAACAGTTAAATAAGATGTTCGAAATGCCAAGTCTCTTGACAATAAACAAATCTTCGGACACATTCCTCTTGCACATTGCTAATAACTTCCGGAGTAATTCTGTTAATTTCGATCCTAATTCGATTTTTCAACTCCTGTAGATTTTGCGGCCTATCTACATAGACCTTCGATTTCAAATAACCCCACAAGAAAAAATCCAGGGGCGTAAGATCTGGAGATCTTAGGGGCCACTCTATCGGTCCGCGTCTACCAATCCACCTCCTAGGAAAACAGTTATCCAAAAACTCGCGTACATCACGTGCATAGTGCGTGGGTGCACCATCTTGTTGTAACCAAATACTTTCATTTGGTGAGTTAGGATTGTTGGCGTTTGGAAAAATATATTTTTATTATTATTACATTATGATTATGAAATTCTTGTATTGTCTTCGGTCCTTGATATGTGTGACAAATTTCAGATTATTCGGAAGATTGGAAGTGGGTGAATATTTACTTCCAAGATTTTATTACTTTGTGAGTTATTTAGTTACAAGTAAAGATAATAAAAGCGTGTTAGAAAATGCAAAATTTTACTTTTTTGAGCCAAGGCTCTAATCCCTTAGACTGCCCTGGCAGACTAGTGAGTCAGTGCTCTACTACACCAATGGATCCTTTCCAAATATTAATGGTTAGCTATTTCCTAGTCTGAAATGGAAACAGAAGACAATCACAAATTAATGCCATAATAGGCAAGTTAGTGTCAAATAAATGTCAGTTGGAATATCAACAAATATTCTCCACAAAGTGAAAAGGGTTTAAAGTAAACTATGGCTACTTTTAGTGAAACCCAACGCATAGAAATTTTAATTTTTATTGGATGCGGAGATAGAACCAGAACTCAGCAACATGTCAGTTGGAATATCAACAAATATTCTCCACAAATTCTAAGTAAAGGTTGAGAATCTATGGCTACTTTAGTACAACGCATAGATTTTTTTATTGGATGCGGAGATAGAACCAGAACTCACAACGGTATGCGACTTTTCAATGCAAGATCCAAATAGACCTATCAGTCGTTCAACAGTCAGTAAGATTGAGAAAATTTTAGAGAAACTGGTCATGTCAAACTATATTCCGAATGCTGGACATCCTAAAATAGAAGAAAACGTGAAACTTGATGTTCTATTGGGTGTAGAGAATGATCCTCACAATACTTACGACAAATTGCAGCAGACCTTGACATATCCCAAAGTTCTGTATTACGTATTCTTGAAGCAGAAAAGTACCATCCATACAAAGTACAGCTACATCAACAACTCAATGACGATGATCCCGATCGCCGTGTGGAGTTCTATGAAATAATGCAGGATTTGTGTGACCGCAATCCACGTTTTATAAAACAAATTCTGTTTTCCGCTAGGCTACGTTTTGCCTAAATGGTTCAGTAAATCGTCAGAATTGCAGATATTGGAGTAGGGATAATCCTCACTGGATGATGGACGGGCATACTCAATACCCTCAGAAAGTCAATGTTTGGGCAGGGATAATAAACGACAGGATTATTGGCCCGTATTTTTCGAAGGAAATCTCACAGGGGAGCGTTACTTGGAATTTTTAAGAAATGATTTCATACCTAGCCTTGCCGATATTTTTCCAAATGCCAACAATCCTAACTCACCAAATGGAAGTATTTGGATGCAACAAGATGGTGCACCCCGCACTATGCACTGATGTTCGATTTTCCTAGGAGGTGGATTGGTAGACGGGACCGATAGAGTGGCCCCAAGATCTCCAGATCTTACGCCCTGGATTTTTCTTGTGGGGTTATTTGAAATCGAAGGTCTATGTAGATAGGCCGCAAAATCTACAAGAGTTGAAAAATCGAATTAGGATCGAAATTAACAGAATTACTCCGGAAGTTATTCGCAATGTGCAAGAGAATGTGTCCGTAGATTTGCTTATTGTCAAGAGATTGGTGGATGGCATTTCGAACATCTTATTCAACTGTTCTATTTGTTGGATATAAAGTTATTCTCTTATTGAAATAAAATATTAATTTTGTTCACTCTGTACAAAAAAAATCTAATTAATTATTATCATTGAATGCAGTATTGAAAAGCCTTTCAGATGAGGAATCACAGACATCTATTCCAATTTAAAAATTACCGATTACGTCACCATGTCAAAACCAGTGACATAATCTATTTAGAATATACATAAAAAAATCGGTATTTTAAAATGAAAATCAACCAATTTCAGGATTTTTCTCAAAAGTACATGACTTGCGAAATATCGAATTTGTTCCATATTTTTGACGCGCACTTTATATATATATATATATATATATATATTTCACCTCCTGAGATGGAAAAAATGTAAGTAAAGAAAAAACAAATAATTGATCAGGTTTGTTTCACCCACTCGTTCGGAAAATTTTGTTGATAAACATTATTTTTGTTTAAATATCGAAAATTCATTATATATATATATATATATAATGAATATATATATATATATAATGAATATATATATATATATGTTATATATTTTTATTTTTTTCATCTCAGGAGGTGAAACCTTCCTGAAACATAATCTTATTTTCTTCCCAACGAAGGATTCGTCAATCTCACGTTCGTAAGTGAGAAATAAAATTCATAATTCCCAATTCCACAGCTAAGGGTAGTACCACCCTGAAATATTTCAAATCATTTAATAACTTCTTCACGTATAATATGTTCCTAAATTAGCCTCAAATAGGTAAAAACCACCCTCATTGATAAATATCCCAAAACCGCAAGCCCTCCTGAAACTAGAATTCATCATTAGCGCTTGAGTGAGAGAGAATAAGATTTCCAAAATTATTCCATGTGAATATTAACTCATCCAGTTTATTAAAAGTGATTTCATATCTCCATGAGGCTACTTCATTCTTTGAATTAATAGCAAGGCTATCTTTCTCTATGGTTGTTTCTAAAGTTAAAACTGCCGCTGTAGAGGTTTCAGAATCCTCCGAAATGATGCACTGAAACATTGGATATGACAAAGGGTTATTCTGAGATCTCACTGAGATAGGATATGGTCCATCAGAAACTTCATCCACCAGGGACTGAAATAAGCCCTAGAATTTTAATGTAATCAACGTTGGAAAATATTGTCATTTTTTATTTGTATTATCTTTGTTGATTTTTTTCCAAAGTTACCACTGGAACCTGAAACCACCATATGAAAATTTAATAACAATATCTGTCAGACCATAATAGTTATTGTGCGAGTTATTTTGGGGTAAAGCTGCAGGCAAAAGCACATCTCCACAGATTATATTAGTTCTGGCTGTGAGATCAACTAATACACACACATTTCATTTTCCAGCAGTTTTTCCATGTGGCTTGCTATTCAAAAATATTTTGAGTTACATTGCATCATCATAATTACTATTGACAACAAACATTCATTTTTGATGCTTCAAGTGAGCGGGTACTATGATGTTTGTTGTTCATTACGATATCTGTATATTTTGGGTATATAAGGAATGCAATGAATATAATTGCACCAAACAGGTTATCAAAATAAGTGTCAAAAATGATCTCATAGTAAAACATTCCTTTGCCTACCACCCGTCAACACGTTCTGCAATTATCTGAATTCTTGACCTAATAAACTGGGTCAAATCATTTTGTTTAATATTTCATTGGTGAGTTTGAAAAATAACACCAATAATTACTCGAGATAACTACGTTATTGAGATTTTATTTTTCATATTAGAAAAATTCGTAAACAATGTCAATCCATATTTCATTCAGTAGGTTTAGGTTTCTTCTGTTAATGAAAACGTGAGTGTTATGTGAACGCTTTCATCGGGTGAGTTGTAACTTCACCTGAGTACTCTGAAAAATGAAATCAAAAAGTAACTGGTTGCCGCCATGGATCCGTAAGAGGTGAGATATACAAATTCAGTCAATAAAATACAACTCTATTATAATTATAATGAAGATATTAACGAAATCATCCATCGAATCACCATTATGGCACCCTGCATATGAAAGCCACGTGCCTCATACTAGATGCAGGAAATGTCTTGAGACCATTATGCATTTGCCACCTCGCTTTTTCAATGATGCGGTGTTATGAAGACAACGACAATACATCCCATCAAAGAAACGCACAGCTCATCACCCACTATTTTTTATCAGGTGTATTCTGTCATGTCATAGTCTAAGATCCGACGCGAGATTACTACATCCATCTGTTTTTTGATTGAAATGCAATTTTTAAAATAATTATTAATAGGTAGAGAAATACGTTTCTGCCCGATTGCATATCAAAGTATTTTAATTAAAATGTAGGTAAATATTTTTTTGAACAATTTCATTTCCCTATCTTTTTTCAAGAAAACTCATTGGCATGCTCAATCCACACAGAAGGGATACTGATACTTATCATTTGTCAGTTACCTACATATGAAGCGAAGTGAAAATGCTCTCGGGCGAAGAAGATGACCGGGGACCCTGAGGATTTAGCTAACATACAAAGGAAATACTGGGTACATCCTTCGCACCGAATTTTTCGGATATTTTTCCCATGCCTGGTCTTGTGCAATCCGAAGATCTATAGTCGTATAAAGTTGCACTTTTTCGCAGAATTCTATATTAAATTGGATATCGTCTCGCATTTTGTGCTAAAGATGAAAAATAAACACTGAATATGACATGTGTCACTCGTGTAGGCCTCTTATGGCGTCAAAACAGTGGCGGGAAGTCACCACGCCACCTCTTTCTTTATTGCCTCATAGGCTAACATAGGCCCATACCACGCCAGTCACACGCTACCGCCACGCAACCGTTCTGTGTGAATTGCGCCTAATACTACAGTTTATAGCTAAAGAATCAGTTCGCTCACTTAGCGTCGGCACTTTGATCTTTATGTTCCCGTTTGTACACTACGCAACTCTGATTTGTATCTCTCGCGCATACCGCGTGTTACTGTGTTACTAATACGGAAATGTTTCGGATACTGATACAATATGTGACCACCGCGTACAGTCTTCTGCGCATCCTAAATTGTTTCCCTTGAGTGGATGTTACCTTGGGACATGCATTTGGGTCAAGCTATAAACTGTGCTAATACATTAAGTTGGGAACACTACATACTGACGCATGCGCAATAGATGTAAAATTACCTTCAGCTGATACACAGCGCCCTCAGGCTAATAGACTAGTAATGTAGTTTCCGTCGATCACTAACAGATTGTGATAGCATTCACAAAACGTTTTTTACAAAAATAAAAGCGGAAAACGGTCGTAATAAGCCATAATCACAGGGAGCGAGTTAACTAGCACTTGCTAGCAAAATAACACGGTGGCAGTGAATTCGCTCTTTGTAATAACGTTGTCTACTAAATCAGTCACTCGTTTTGCACGAAACAGTTAAGTTGCTGGGTGCTGGGATACTTTTCTTGATACTCGCCTGTTTTTGTTATTTGGCTCATGAATACGCCATGTTAAAATTACTAGCTAGTAACTCTGAAATCGCTTCTTCCTTTGAATGCGAACATATTGTGGATGTGGCAGACGTGTTCACAAGCCGTGAGTTATACTTTTTTCGAACAGTGCTAGCGCAACAAACTCGCTCAGGCCACAGTTTATAGCTGAAGAATCAGTTCGCTCACTTGGCGTCTGCACTTTATCTTTATGTTCACGTTTGTACACTGCGCAACTCTGATTTTATCCCTCGCGCATACCGCGTGTTCTTTGATACTAATACGGGCATTTTCCGAATATTTCGAAGACCTGATACAATATGCGACAACCGCGTACAGTCTTCTGCGCATCCTGAATTATTTCCCTGGAGTGGATGTTACCTTGGAACATGCATTTGGGCCAAGTGAGCGAACTGATTTTTCAGCTATGAACTGTGCTCAGGCGCTAGTTTACTCGTTGGCGAGTAGCTATTAACTTGCCCCATGTATTTGCCGCTTTGAAGATATATAAATAATGCCAACACTACTCGAATCTTGATAATATAAGATAATTTGTCCAATGATCCTTGTCGGTCGCAGGCTGTTATTGTTAGTGATAGCTGCTCAGAATATAGGATTTTCGAATTCATTCTCTACTGATAGCCATAACTCAAATTTCGATTGTTCTACTGTTCAACTCTTCAATGTGAGCAAAGAAAGGAGCCGAGGGCGTGAGCAATAAAGCATAATAATGGTTACGTACTATGAATTTATCAAAATTCATCTGCTCTCTTAGACCAATCGATAGAGATTTTTTCGTGACAAAAATACGACCAGGAAACCGACTGTACCATCATACGGAAGACGGTCCGTAGTTATATCGTTTCATGTTTCCTACTC
Organism: Gonioctena quinquepunctata; assembly: GCA_018342105.1. Taxonomy (NCBI): domain Eukaryota; kingdom Metazoa; phylum Arthropoda; class Insecta; order Coleoptera; family Chrysomelidae; genus Gonioctena; species Gonioctena quinquepunctata. Next base: position 99,867 of record JAFIRS010001374.1, on the reverse strand, counting down.
CCAACTGTCATTGCTCAATTTGTTATAAACATTTAAAAGCATTTTTTAATTTTTTTATCGTTTTTGATTTGTAACATAAAAACTAATGAAGTAATCTCAATACTCTTAATGGACAAATTATAGAGAATCAAAATGCAAAAAAAATTAGCCCCAGCACAACTCGATCGGATTATTAGTAACGGAGAAAAACCGGAAAAAAATCTGCATTTTTTTAAATTCTAACACTACCATTTTTCAAGTTTGAAGCAGGCTCTCGACGGAATAGAATGATTGATATGTACTTTATTGTGAAAAGCTCAGGCACTGTCGGATTATTAGTTTTGGCATAGTTGCAATTTGATTTTTTAACGCACCTCATTACAGCAGACCTGATGCGTTATAGGTGGTCCGATTTCAATGTTTCTGAAAGATTTTTAAAGTTGAAGTATAGTACTTCAAAATTATTACTCTCATTTTGCTCTAAAATGGTGCGAAATAGGTGAGAAATTCTTGCAAACATGACCGAAAACCGGCGAGTGCATGAAAGCGGCTCAGGAGTGGGTAAAGAACAGCAGATTCACAACAGGCGCAGCGCGCTGGCATTACTATACATAGGCTTCCCCGCGTCTGCTGCTCTAACTCCACTACACAGCCGCTTTCACGCACTCGCCCATTTTCGGTCATGTTTGCAAGTATTTTTCACCTATTTTGCAGTATTTTAACGCAAAAATGTAGTACTATATTTCTACTCTACTAATTGGAATCGGACCACTTGTGACGCATCCAGGTCTGCTGCAATAAAAAATTCAGATTGCAATCATGCCAAAACTAATGATCCGACAGCGTCTGAGTTTTTCGACCATAAAGTACACATTAATAACTACTATGTCATGAAAAGCCTGCACTACAAAGCTGATTTTTCACGGTTTTTCCGGGATTTCTCCGTTACTAATAAGCCAATCGAATTTTAAGTCTCTACAATTTGTCCCTTGGAAGTATTGAGATTTTTTATTACTTCTCAAGTACAACTTTAAAACTATTTAAAAAAATAAAAAAATGCTTTTAAATGTTTATAACAAATTAAGTAATGACAGTTGGGAGTAGGAAACATAACAGAATATAACTACGAACCGTCTTCCGTATGATGGCACAGTCGGCTTCCTGGCAGTATTTTTGTCACAGAATCAATGAAGCCGAAAATTTATATGTACCTATTTGTACAATACACAAATTGCCAAAAATTCATTCATAATTTTAGCTTTGGGAGTTTCGGGCATGTTTTGGACATAAATTCCCAGCAATATTGCTGGATCTATATCATATGGAATTTAAAAAAATTATATAGCCTTTCTAGAGAAAAGCAATAAAAATCCAAAAATGTAAGTACTGAACTTGCCAAATTATTTGATAACACTTTGCAGTCATCGATTTGTGGTTTTTGCGAATTCCCAATGAACAAGAACAGAAAATATTCTCAACATACATTTCAAGCAATATCTCCAGAATCCTTATGAAATTAGCCCTTTGAAACGATACTACTCAAGATATCCTTCATAAATGGATGGAACTCAAAGTCATCTCCACGTGTTTATAATTGAGGTTAGTTTAGGTCCAAATCTCCACATCTATTTTGTACTTCAACTGAAGATGGGTTTTATCTGAACCTGAAACATGTTTCGATTCAACTATTTCACCTATTTATGTAGAAATGACTTTGAGTTTCATTCATTTATGAAAAATTCCACTTGGAGTCATGAACTTTACACTAATCTATGAAAAAATATGTAAGAAAACTCCAAAATATGTGGACCAATAAAGTTCATTTTCCTTTGAGCTGAAATTTAAATCTAATTTTCTGAAGTAAGAAATTTGTCTAGCTTTGCTGAGACAGTCTGAATATATTATATCGCACATTCAAGAAAAGTGAACTAGCTATGCCAAAGTCATTTGGTCACCAATATAATGGCTTCAATGAAATAAACATGTCGAGTACTAAGTGGAATAGAGGTATGTTACTTAATACTCACTGTACAGTATTCACCTGAAGACGTTACGCGTCGTGTGAAACATTCAAATCCATTAAGACGAAAGACATCGGAAACGAGAGTAATGAAAGTTTTTTTTATCAAGGAATAACAGTTGTTTCCAAAACGTTCTTGTGGCAATGTTTTTTCGAAATATCGTAAGACAGTTTGAAAATTCATGAAATTTTGTTCGAAATGAATGAAGGGATAGTGTAGTCATCTGAGTTCCTAATTTGAAAATTAAGTTATGAAGATCGATATACATTCAATTCTCTCTTGGAGCGCTGGGCTTTTGTTCCATAGTAATTTTTTTATTAAATGCATTTTCTGGATTCCATATCCATGCAGCCCATCTGTTTAAATTCTGTAACACATGTTAATGCCTTTCAGAGCAATTTTGGCGGAATTAGCATATGATTCAAACAGTGCCTCAGCTTCGGTGCCAAAATTTCTCTGGAGAAATTAATTTCCGATTACTAAATTCCCGTTTTGAAAAATAAAAAATATTTGTTTTGCGTTCAATAAGCATAACATTTTCTGAAAAGTTTTCATCAGAAATATTTAAAATTTTATTGATATTGCTGACCTAATTATCTATTTCAATGAATCTTAGCTGTTCAGTGGTATCACGAGAATGTGTATGTAACCCAAATAGAGAGTCCTCATGAGGATCTTATTCGTAAGTACTTGAAAATGTCGTACTTGCCAATCCCCTTTCATTGAATCATTTTAGTTATCATGATCCTGAAGTAAGTTATGATCTCCTATGAGAAAAACTGTTGACGAGTGGGTCACACAAATTAATGTGCAGTCATTTGCAAGCAACACAATTTTGATCATGTAGATTAGCAGTTGAGGCTGTTGACAGATGAGTATATCACGAAAGGGGGTTATTTTTCTTTTTGCGATCGGATTATGCTAAGAAGCTGAATAAAAACTCTTGGAACGCAAATATTCGTCATTTCCGTTGACATATTCAAATGTAGGAATGTGTCGAGCTTATTTGCTTATTTTTTATCACTCTTGGAAATTAATCCCAAGCGATACGCTCCTGTGATATCAAGCCAACATAATAACTTCGTCAAAATATGGCTTATTATGATATACATTCATGTAATCAGTTGATTTTGTTTTCATGCTACGATAATTTCTTCATGCAGCAACTTAGTTCCTATAGACACTGTTAACAACATCAGAATGGCAGCAACTGCTTCCGAAAGTTAGAATGGAAATTGCTAAATTGGCGTTAACAACTCACTCAGAAATCTCAATTGTAAAAACAAAAAAATATTATACAAAAACTTTTTAACAAAAAATAACGACGAAAAAAAAAGTGAAAAGCAAAAAATTAAATAACTTTTTTTTAAAAATTATGATCGGGCCGAACAAACAAACCAGCAAACTGATTACGTAAAGCGTAAAATGAAAGCAGCGGGGTGCGCAGCGCGTCCCTTCGCCGGAAATTGCCGAGAGTTCTCGAAGTTAATATCATCGAGACAGCTACCCGAACGGGCACACACGTGAGGGCACACGTTGTTGCGAGTGGTCGTGCGAGATTTCACGTTGTATTTTTATGTTATTTTGTTTTGATCATTTATTTATGGATTAAATGACTCACCTGAGGAAGTTTAATCCAAATTATGCGAGCTGCTCCTTCCTCGTAGATCAGAATGTAGTTTCCATATAAACGTACTCAATCCACGAGTGTCATCAAACTAAAAACAATCAATCACTCCACCTTCGTCGGAGGCCCGCCTGCTTACTCATTCCAGATTTTGAGGATAGGGTTTAGATCGTTAAGGGCTCATTTGTATATCATTTTATATACATTTTTGGGAACTTGGTGGGATTGATCTAGAGGAAGGAGCAGCTCGCATAATTTGGATTAAACTTCCTCAGGTGAGTCATTTAATCCATAAATTATACTTCGCTGCTCCATCCTCGTAGATCAGAATGTAGATGTTGAGAGATAAATAAAAACGATCTACCCAACAATATATATTCCAATAATTGACATTACGTCACATCCACATGTTTTAATGATTGCCAATAATAATACTGTCAAGGCCCTTATTCTCTACTAGGGGTCTGTTATAGAACCTCACAAAACAGTTCGAACGCTCGGACCAACCTGCGTTAGCACGAATTGTTTCTATATTAACACCACAACGCAGAGCTGCCGAGGTCGATGCATGTCTTGTGGAATGACTTTTGAATTGATGTGAATTAACATTTTAAGGTGTCTTTAATCCACCTGCTCAAAGTTTGTGGAGAGGCTGCAGAGTGGGGGCTTTTGATAGTTAAAAATACATATTTGGTATTCAGTCTTAAGGCTTCAGTCTTTTTCAAATAATGTAGTAGCGTTGAAGCGACACATAGTTCTGACTTGTCTTAATGAAAATTTAAATAAATAACTAGTTGCTGAACTTTTGGTCTAGATATCTCAATGAGGTCAGTTATCTGTATTTCTATACGATCATTGGCATTTTTAATATTATCAATATTGATAAATGACAAAGTTTGAACTCTGTGCGCCGTTACAAATGCTAATAAAGTTACAAGCTTTTCAGTCAATTTTTCAAGAGAAAGATAATCAAGAGGATACCATTTTTCTAGTTCCTGTAGAACTAAATGTGGATCCCAAGTACTTCGATATTTGGGAAATGAGGGTCTCAACCTGAAAACCCCTTTCATGAATCTACTTATTATCTTCTATATTTGGTAGCAACAAAGATAATGCTATATCTAAAAATGAAAGAACTTGAGACATGTTTGTTGCAAGAGGATCCATATTCATTTCTTCGCAGAATTTCCACCATTTTTTTTTATAAGATGAGTTATATTGATTGAAGGTTGATTGGCTTAACGAAGCTAGAAGTATATCTATAGATGACTACGGTGTTCCTCTTGAAATAAACGCTTGCCTGAGAGCTTCCCTGCAATCAGGGTAAGCTGTTTCCATATTGGGTGACTTTCCCTAAAAGGTGAAAGAATTAGATCAGAACTGGGTCTGAAGGTTGAGAGTCTGCTGCTCAGCAATTTCACAAACAGCGGATACCATGGTTGTGTTTTCCATAGTGGGACAACTACAATTCCCTCTGATTGTTCTAATATAATTTTATTCAGCACTCTAGTAATGGCTGAAAAGGGGGGAAAAGCGTAAAAAAAAATCGTTTCACTGAATGGTAAAAGCATCTACTGCTATTGATTCGGGGTCTCTTCACCACGATATGAATCTTTCGCACTTTTTATTGTTGTGCGATGCGATGCGATGCACGATGGTATACCAATATTTTGATAATACTGTCATAAACTGTATTATTTAAAGAGTATTCAGATTCAGATGATTTATACCTTGATTCTTTATCGGCTGTGATATTTTCTTTTGAGCTTATATATGACGCAAAGAAAAATATATTTTTATTCTCACACCATTGCCATATGTGTCTTGATATTTCGTTGGGTGTAATCCGTACGACGCCCATTTCATTTATGTACGATATAGCAGTGGTGTTGTCTATCCGCATTAAAATACTGCAATTTTTCAATTTATTTGCAAACGCTCTTAAGGCGTTGAAGGCAGCTAACTTTTCCAAACTGTTTATATGGAGGATTTTCTCCTGATCCGACCAAAACCTTCTAGTTTTTTCTGTACCACATAACGCCCCCCACCCTGTAGGGGATGCATTTGAAAAAAAAATTTAATATGAATTTCTTGTTGTACAACAGTGATTTTTTGGATTTTGGCAGATTATCAAGCCACCAAGTGACATCTTCTTTATTGAAGATGGTAAAGTCATGATTTCATTATATCTTTTGATTTGATTTCAGTGCTAAAATTTTTGCACTTTCCAGCCTTTTATATGCTTCCACCCATATAGAACAGCTGGGCATGCCGAAACTAAATAACCTATTATTTTTGCTAAATAACAGATTTTACAACTTTTAATTTTTTGAAGACGTCTTAATTCTTTGGAACTTTTCAGTTTTTTATTATCTGTTGAAGAAATTGACATTTCTTCGGTGTTATATATGAATCCTAAACATTTTCCAAATTTATTTGGTAGGATTACACTTTTTTGAGAATTAACAATGAACCCCAAACTTTTTAAAATTATCTGCGTTTCTAGAACGTTCTCAGAACAATTTATATATGATGTTCCCACCAATTAAAAATCATCTAGGTTATTTACGGAGGCAAACCCTCTATTTCTGAAGTTCTGAACTACGGGTTTCAAAATGTTGCAGAACACGTATGGAGCTACCGAGAGACCAAATGGCAAACAATTGAACTCATAAAGAAGGCCATCAAAAGAACACCTCAAATATTTTCGATGTTTCTCGAATATAGAAATCATGAAATATGCATCTTTCAAATCCAGTGATGCCAAATAGGCATCCTGGAAAATGATATGCTCCACTGTTTTGTGAGTCTCCATTTTTACAAATGTGTTTAAGTTTTCGAGATTCAGTACAAATCTAAAGGAACCGTTTGGTTTTTTAACACAGAAATAACTTGACAGCAACTGTCCTTTTTTATATTCACATTCTTCAATGGCTCCCATCTTGAATAATTTTTTCACCTCTTGTTCACATATTTTATGATCAGAAGAAGAGAATTGCCTGAGTTTTGGGGAATGATTTTGGCGTGGTTTGCCCAAAAATGGTATTTTGTAGCCAGAAATCCATTCCAGAATTAACTTATTTTGTGTTATTTTTTGCCAGTTGGCTTGAAAATGTTTCAGCCTTCTAGCATAATTTACCTCTATTTCTGAACTCTCTCCCTCCTCTTTACTGCATATTTTTTTTTATGTAGTTGGCCCTCATTGCTGGCTTTCCCTTCATCTTGGAGTTGACAACAGCGCGCCGGAAGTTTAAAGACGGCTTAAACCCTGGGGCTGTATCTTTATTTTCATTTTCTGTGTGGATTTTTCTGTTTCTTGGGCAACCTTGAGACGCTCCGGAAAGTCATATCCAAACAGAGATCCATCAACTTTATCCAGTTCCAATATTTTTTTCATGGAGGAGTCCACACTAGGGCCAATACAGAATCTTCTGTGACCAGAAAGGGAGAAATGTATCTCGCCTAATATTTTAGCCGAGTCGACCAGTGGCGATATAACCTCACTTCGTTCGAGATTTTCACTATTCAGGAGAATGTCCAAACTAACTCCCAATGCGCTTAAACTTCGTCCGATATTATCTTGAAGTTTTGAATAGAAAGCATCCTTTTTGACAGATAAGTCCCTCAATAATGGGGTTTTTTCTGCATTCAACTTTGGTCCAGATAGAAAAGGACAATTTTGAGCCAAAGGCCAGATTTCTTTTAGGGAATTTTTGGTTTCCCTGTCCAATCCGGTGGTACAATAACTAGACCACCTCGCAACTAACTCCTCTGGGAGTGGTTTCCCAATTTGTTTGGGAGTAGTTGGATCATTCCCAAGAATTTTCAGAATTTCTGAATTTCCAACTGGGGTATGAATTTGAGCTTGTGTCGTTATCGTATTTGTCGAACAGACACCAGTGACAGCATTGGTATCTAATGCTTCGTCGCTAGATTTATTTTATTATTATTCTGATTATTATTATCAAGTTCTTTCTGCATAGACTCTGAATTAGTTGGCCTATACAGGAGCTCAATCTAGGCTAACAGAAGTTTTTACTGTTAAAGAGTCCCAACGGGCCACACCCCGAGTTCTTTCTATATGATCAAAGGATCCGACTATCATATTTTTCCATCTACTACAGTATAGAGATTTCAAAATGTAATACAGACATAACAAATTTAGTTTTGGGCAGAGAATTTCACTGCAGTACAGTAAAACTTCCACATGTTTAGGTTATGGTCTGATATGTTGGGTAATTTCCACTACATTATAGGGAAATATATAATACCTATCCCCCTTCAGAATAGACATGAAAACACTGCAGTACAAGTTTTCTGTCATTTCATGAAGGTTAAAATATTTAAATAATTTTCGAATTCTAACTATGTATTCGAAGATTCGAGGAACTAACCAAAGTCTAACGAACATTAACAAAGTTTCCCAATCAAATTAATATGTACTCACTTTCAGTGAACTTTTCCACCAGTGACTGCAATTTCCGCAATTTCTTCTTAATGATTGATAATTCAACAGTCTTTCTTTTCATTTTCACCACACAACTTTTTCACTTAAATATGACACGTACGTGCTCGAGCACGAAAAATTTGGAATGAGTAAGCAGGCGGGCCTCCGACGAAGGTGGAGTGATTGATTATTTTTAGTTTGATGACACTCGTGGATTGAGTACGTTTATATGGAAACTACATTCTGATCTACGAGGATGGAGCAGCGAAGTATAATTTAAAGTGATTAAATGATCGTCGTTGATTGTTTGGCACCGACTCAAAATCAGTTACTTACATTAGTTTTGGAGCTCAGTTATTAAGACTAGAAATGTTCCTTGTATTTTTTTCTTTTCAGTTTCTTTTTTCGTCGGTTTAATTTTTTGTTAAAAAGTTTTTATTTTTTTGTGGCTAAAATCCACTAATTGCTAACCCACCTAACTTCAACTATTAACTAGCTGATACCAGCGACTTCGCCTGCTTTTTGTGACGACTATTACAAATTTACTCACCCCTTTAAGGATGGAATTTCTAAAAATACTGAAATACGTATTTCTTTATTTGTAACGAAGACCTTGAATACCAATTTTTATGACTCCAAAACCAACGGAATCCCCTCTCACAAACTATCACTTCCTTATAAAAACACCGAAACATGTATTTCTTTATCCCTTACAAATACCTCAAATACCAATTTGTATGACCCTTACTTCAAAACTAAAGGAACCCCCATACAAATTTTCAAAACCATTTCACCCATTTAGGGGGTGAATTGATACATATTTCTTCTAGTTTTGTGCTTTTCTGTAATTCTGTTAACATGCTCATGGAGACCTTCTAACCTAAGTATTTCTGGAATTCCTGGGAACCCTGTTGAGCATAACCCACAAAAATTTGTGCAAATGCAAATAATTTTATCAAAGACCCCTTCATACCTAAGACATTAGTGTTGATATATCTCTTTTATCAGATACTCGAGCCAACATCTGGTATTCGACAACATTGTATCAGGCTGCATGAAGCAGATGTTGCCAATGTTTCTGAATCCATGTCCTAGAGTTTTGGCGTTTCTATGCACAAGTGGTCTTATGTTGTAGTTGTAGCTACGCACACCGCTATGTGTCTTCATATCTTTAACGCTGCTTGATATCTAATTCTCGAAACCCTCCTTCAATTATTTTTCTTGGTTTTACCAGGGTAATTTTGTTTTTGGTGAGATGCAAAAGAAATTTTCATCCTGTTTTCGGGATGTGGGAAGTGTACCCATAACTGATACGGCGCTTTCTCTTTGAATTGCTATACTAATCGCTGAATCAGAAAAGCATATGATCTTGAATCATTCCTAAATGAATATCCCACAAAGGATTGTCTTGAATGTATACATATATATATATATATATATATATATATATATATATATATATATATATATATATATATATATATATATATATATATATGAATTTAGAAATAACGACTGAAAATTGGTATGAACAGTGGGGAATAACGAGGATCTTCAGTCAGCACAAGTGTTGAACTATGAAAAACTCTTTAATACGTTGGACCGAGCTTTCGTTTCAATTTTGAAATTTCTTCAGGGTCCTAAAATATGTAAATTACATTATTGAGAAAAAAAATACTCAAAATGAAGGAAGTACTTACAGTAATCTGAGTGGTTGATTAATGAACATTAACTTAAAAAAAACGTAAAATATGTGAATATTTGTCGGAATGGTGTTATATCTTTGACGTTTCGAGTGACATTGAAGGATTTGAAGTGACAACCTATGATTAATCGTCAAAGAAATATAAAATATGTAGTGGGTGTGTTAATTTTTTTATTATATTCTTTGAGAATCATCAGTTTTGATCCATTTGTAAAAGATAACTGTAGATTTTACTAAGATTTTCGATATCTGTTTTTTTGTTCATATTTTGATTGGATTTATTAATTTCAATCATTTCAAGAAATAATCTTTCAGAGATTTTTTTTTCTGAATGCAAAACTTGTGCTTCCTTTAATGATATTTTATGGCCTGTTTCAATAGCATGTTGGGCTAATGCACATGACTTCTTGTTGAGTCTTATAGCACTTCTGTGAGAGATAATACGATTATTCAAAGTTCTTGAACTTGTACCAATATAGTTCAAATCACAGTTGTTGCATGGTATGCTGTAGACAACATTTGATTTCTTCAAATCTGGTGTGGGATCTTTCAACCTCGTATTTAAATTTCCAATATAAACAGTGGGGACTAACGGGGATCTTCAGTTAGCACAAGTGTTGAATTATGAAAAACTCTTTAATACGTTGGACCGAGCTTTTGTTTCAATTTTGAAACTTCTTCAGGGTCCTAAAATATGTAAATTACATTATTGAGAAAAAATACTTGAAATTAAGGAAGTACTTACAGTAATCTGAGTGGTTGATTGATAACATTAACTTCTTAAAAAAACGTAAAATATATGTAAACATTTGTTGGGATGGTATTATAGCTTTGACGTTTCAAGTGACATTGAAGGATTTGAAATTACTACCTATGATTAATCGTCAGAAAAATATAAAATAATGTGAGTTACATATTTTAGGACCCTGAAGAAGTTTCAAAATTGAAACGAAAGCTCGGTCCAACGTATTAAAGAGTTTTTCATAATTTAACACTTGTGCTGACTGAAGATCCCCATTATTCCCCACTGTTCATACCAATTTTCAGTCGTTATATCCAAACTCATATATATATATATATATATATATATATATATATATAAGTCCATTTCATCATTAATTTGTGTCAACGAAAAATATATTTCTAGTCACTGAAGAAGACCGTGAACACGGTCGAAACGTCGACCAAAACCCCAAGAAATTCAAATTCCTGGTTCAAGAAACTCAGAACTATATATATATATATATATATATATATGAATAAATATATATATATATACATATATATATATATATATATATATTTATATATATATATATATATATATATATATGAAAGGGTAGTCTTTGCTGACTAGTTAGGATATAAACTAGTTAATAGTGGGGAATGCAGCAATGTCAAATAGAAAACGCTTGTAAGTTTGTCCAAGCTTTCGGAATTGGTTTATTCCCCCATCAGGGAACTACAACTCATTAAGAAATATTACATATGAGAGATTATCATCAAGTGAATTGATAATACTTACAACTTAGGTGAGAATGAATGACACGATGTTCAGTAAAAAAAATTATGGTAATAAATCATGAGAAATGTGAAACAGAGAAATGAACTAATGTTCAATTACCACACTTATAAATTATAAATAACACATGTTAAAATCTCTTCAACCATGTGGTTGATATAAATTGTAGTTCCCTGATGATGGAATAAACCAATTCCGAAAGCTTGGACAAACTTACAATAGTTTTATTTTTGACATTGCTGCATTCCCCACTATTAACTAATTTATATATGCATATATATATATATATATATATATATATATATATATATATATATATAGAATAAGAGAAATCTGTTTCGAATCCAAAAGAACCCACCATCCGTCTACAACCTGTTTCATGGTTTCCCAATCATCAGGACGGCTTGTGGTCTCTTTCAAATTCGTATCAGATTTCTCGTAGGTTAATAGCCTTAGGCCAATACAAACATGTGAACTGCATCAGATTATTGATAGTGACACCTATAATCTGTGCGGTGAAGCTCAAACCTAATATCGTGGAATTTCAATAGCACGAAATTTCGTGCATATTAACAGGTCACCAACAAATGTGTCAGATACGATATTAGGTTCAAGCTTCACCGCACATATTATAGGTGTCACTATCAATAATCTGATGCAGTTCACATGTTTGTATTGGCCTAAGGCTATTAACCTACGAGAAATCTGATACGAATTTGAGAGAGACCACAAGCCGTCCTGATGATTGGAAAACCATGAAACAGGCTGTAGACGGATGGTGGGTTCTTTTGGATTCGAAACAGATTTCTCTTATTCCCGATATTTGTTTGCGTTAAACGCATGAGGAGTACGACTATTGATATCGTGGGTAGGCCTATCTGACACATTTGTTGGTGACCTGTTAATATGCACGAAATTTCGTGCTATTAAAATTCCACGATATCAGGTTTAAGCTCCACCGCACAGATTATAGGTATCAATAATCTGATGTAGTTCACACATATATATATATATATATATATATATATATATATATATATATATATATATATATATATATATATATATATATATATATATATATAATATATATAAATATATATATATATATATTTATGATATTTTTGAAATCGTCAGGAAATTCTAAATATGACAACAGTTTTTCCAATGATTTTTAATCAATTTTATAATATTATTATGATATCAGTGTGCTTTGAGTTCAAATGATAAGGTATGTACCTGTTGAAGTGAGGTAATTATCTGTTTGTATTTTTTAGAGAAAACATTTGATTGTCAAATAATTCACTTATTTCATATTTAAATATTCTACTCATGTTTTATGAGCTTGTAATTTCACAGTGCCGCTAGTGGCGGCCATTTGAAAAAAGTACTTGTTGATGAAAACGATTTTTATCAAATTCCTGAAGCTGCGGTTGTTGATGAGATTGTCATGGTTGCTGTCTTTTCATTGATTTCCTTGTTATTACCAATAATTCAACCCAATCACGGCACTCTAGATATAGAAATGAAATCGGCAGAAACAAATTCCAATAAGACGCCCTTCCAAAAGATAAAAAAATATCAAAATATATACAGGATGTTCTATATGAAATTTTTAAAAAGAATCAATTTTGATAAAACTGGAAGGACTAATGAGTGACTTTTATTATGTTTATCACACCCACTTTGAGAGAAGTTCGACGCAGGGCTCTTGTTTTATTGGGTCCCAAATATGATAATCGATCAAACGAAAAAAAAACAATTATCAAGAATTCAAAGTTATTCATCAGACGTTGTAAAATAACGGCAAAAATACATGAGATATTTTTATTTCTGTGAAGATATGACTTCCACCGTCAGTATAATGCTGGAGAAGTTTGGTTTTTGTCTTTTATATACTTATCACAAAAAACATTTTTCAGCGTAGATTCAACTTCTGAAATATTATTTTGTCTAGTTTTCAATCGAGAACGGTTTCTTTTCAACATAAAACTCATTCTAAATAAACAAGTATCAATTTCTCTTTCAATATACAACGCTTGCGAAGAGCCCAAAAATAACACCTTCCTTGAATTAATTCGCGATTCTAATTGATTAAAAGTAAGCAGTTCAACGCTTCAAGGTAATACGCACGCCTCTGTTGTAAGGGGTTGAGGGTTGGCCGTTGTCCAGCCGATATAATGTAAGACCATTCGACCGCATTGAAGTTGTGAAAGTGGTGATCGGCACTTTGCAATCGGGCTTCAATATTAAATACTGTAGCGAATTGATTATTTCCCTACCATTTCGATGGGGAATCTAAATTCATAACCTTAGTTCAGTGGAAGTGCACAATATCAAAGAAAAAAAGAAAAAAATCCCCTCGAAATGACCCTAATATCTGTGAGCGTAATCGACAAATATAAATGGTACTAAAGTCCGTTTTATGACGTAACTGAATGTTGATTGCTTTCGTTGTTGTAGAATATTTTTTTTTGGTGGCAATAGAAACTATTATAGAGGTTACTCAGACTGTGAATGATTCGATTTTGAATGATAATATAGAATTTTAGTGCATGATAGTAACAGTAATGTTAATAAGTCAGCTCATTGATTCCAGGATAATATGAATAATACCATTTTGCTATAAGTTGAAAGTAATTTATCAAGGATTTAGTTCATTTCATGGTATGTATTTTGCTTAATTAAGGTAGCACAAACACACGCTGATCCACTCGACAAATCACAGTTACAAAATTCATTGGAGTATCTTGTTCCAAGCTTCACACTTTACTAGCTTCTGATTGAGTTACAACTAACACTTTATATATATTTTGGTAAAAAAATATTCGGTAATATAACTTTGACATAGAATGCAACGTCCCCAATCAAAATCTAATGATGTGAAAGGTTTGGAATGAAAAGCTCTACTTGTTAAAATGATAGAAAACATCACAGTTCTTCAATTTATTTTCTTATTAATGAATTTAGAATACAATTTCGAATTCCATTCCATTTAAAAATGTCCTGTTTGAACCTCAGAATGGGAAAAATTATTTATTAGTGATATTTTCATTATAAGGGAACATTTGAGAAGTCATACAAATTTTACCGCTTTCTTCACGTTCAGAAAAGTTTTGGAATTTCCATATATAGTTGTATAGAAATTCCAAAAATAAAATCGGAAACAACTTTTGAAAAGAACTTCGTAACGTCATAACTAAATGATGTTCACAATTAGCTTATCAAGAAATAGAAGTCAGTGAGTGCCAATCGAGTTCAAAACAATGATTAGTCTCGCAGTAGAAAAATATGGTATTATATTTGTGTATGGGAAAAAACAATTGTATATTTATCGAACGATTCATTCGAATAGTTTTATTATGGTGGTAGTTTCACAAACTCCAATTGATGAAATGTTCAAAACAAACATTCACATATGTCTTAGAACATGAACTGCATTCTCGGTCGGGAAGGAAAGGGTGTGAGAACTTACTTTTTATCAGGTATTCATTGAAAAACAACAACAAAAGTATTCAACCAGAAGATAACGTGATATTCCTGATATTTGGAATTCAACTCTTTATACGATTATACTTTAGTATAATGAAAAATAGGCATATCAAATACCTGAATTCATCCAGACAAATGAATTTTTTGTTTCAATGAGAATTTTTTTGACATACATAACATTGATATATAGTGCCCCCTAACCCCCCTAGTATTATTTTGTTCGAAAAATCTTAATGAAAATACCCCTTAATCAAAATACAATGAAACAAATGGTCCTTTTTTCGAAACCATACCACAAAAGTTGCGTTGATGATATTGAGTTTTTGGAGTAATACAAGTTTATTATAATTTGAAAATTATTATTTTCAAACAACGTACTTGAACGCTTGTCGCATAGCGTGTAAAACATATGAAACAAAAATAAATTCACTACAATACAACCATAAACGTAACACAATATTTTCTAGTGTTGATCATATCCTCATCAAATTTGAATTCAATTTTTTTTATATTGTAACTAATGAAAGCGGTATAATCTCCGCATTTGGTAATTATGCGTGATTTTTGAGCATGTGCAGTATTTATGCTACCGACGGAGGGCTGCGCGCGCAAAAGATTTCCAATAATTACGGAAAGCTTCGTAGACCGTAAAAAAAAATTATTGCCCTATCATTTACTGTAGTATCAATTCACATACTATTTAAAAAATTTAACAAAATTCACTCATAAAACTTGCATAAATTCAAATTGAACTGGAAACAGATCAAGATAAAAATTAAGAATATGATATTGAAACAATTCTTCTCTGTCTTCCAGTTTCCTTATCATAAAAGTGGAAAATTTCAAAATTCTGA
Source organism: Gonioctena quinquepunctata (assembly GCA_018342105.1). Lineage (NCBI taxonomy): Eukaryota > Metazoa > Arthropoda > Insecta > Coleoptera > Chrysomelidae > Gonioctena > Gonioctena quinquepunctata. The sequence goes on along the minus strand of JAFIRS010001374.1, from coordinate 84,220 downwards.
GTATTCGACAAGCTGTACCTTAGTTTCATTGTTTTTTGTTTCTGGTGTAGAAATTTTGACTTCGTTTCCAATTTGTGTGGGTCAACTATCTTTCCACTATTGGACATTATAATCTTTCAAATTATTCAGAAGTCGGTGTAGGAAAATGTAACTAGTTTCAAAAAGTATTATCTATATTTCAACATTTTTGAAATCCGCTCCGAATTGGCTTCGCAAAACTATCAGTTCTCGTATTCAGGGAGCTGCTGAGTTATTGAATGATGGCCAACTGTTTTTAAAATTTTTTAAAACTGAGTTGAACACCCTATATGTATGACCTACACATATAAAGTGCCATATGTCCTTGAATATTAACGTAGTATTTTGATGGATCTTTCAGAATTGGGCACCCTGTACGTATTATTCCTTGTTTTTATTCCAATAAAGGATAATAATAGTAAGAATAATATATAGGAATAATAAGAATAGTAATAATCCATTTCGGCAGTTCTTCGGCAGTGATTCGGTCGGAAGTCCTTTGATATTCATATAGACATAAAAAGTAAAGTGATTTATATTTGAAGTTTACAATCGAAGATATATCCTGTAGGAATATCCGAATAAAGACTACTTAATGGAAATATATAAAAAAAGTGTCGATTCCACAACAATGTTCTTTTGATTTTTTTATTATGAAAAATTATTCGACTGAAATTTTCCAAATATTTCACATTATACACAAATTGAAATTATCAACCATTTAATTCTCATCCTAAGATTTGTTCGCTTCACACCGAATCCAACCCAACGCACATCCTTATATATTCGGTCGGGTCTATGAAACTCAAAAAGTTGTCATCTTCTGTAATTCTTTGATGCCAAACTCTTCTTTCAAGATCCAACAGCATTTTAGTTAATGTGTTGATTACTAATCCCTATCAAAATTCAATAATTTGGCGATTCTGCATGCAAAAACTGAAAGTGAAAAAATTTGGAAATTCCTGGTTGAAGCAGATTTCTAATACACCAAAATATAATGGGACGAAAACTTTTCCCTTCACCGCATCCGAAAAATTTATTGAGAATCAGTGACGAGAAACCCAGAGTCAGTGGAGTGAACCAACTTTTAGAAAGGATAATGTCGGGAAAAACATACAACGTATCTAAAGTGTTTTTTTTTATTTGAACACACATAAAGGTTGTATTTTTCTGTTAATTTCGAAATAATACTGAATAATGGATTGATCACATGAAATCAATCTAACATGAACAAAACTTTTGTTTTAAGTGTTTCTCCTCTCACTTCACTGAATTTGGGTGACTTCACACAATATGAACTGCTACACTTCGTGAGAAATTAGTTGGTCCTCCTTGTATATTCATGTCATGTGTACCAAAAAGATTCCTCCTGAAATCAAACATTGATCTTCCTCGAATTAAACCTTTATTTCAGGCTCCATCTCCTGAAGCATGAATCATCATTTTCAGTGAAAATCCGAAACATGTGCTCACGTTACATCAGTTTTTTTCGTTTGCGGTGTGAGATGTGAAGCCCATCCGCTTAAAAAATTGTGCCCTATGAAGAATCGATGCAAAAATGACTTTCATTTATGTAATGCCTTTGCATGAAGAGTACAACGGGTATGGAAATATCGAAAACGGCGGGTATGAAAAAACTTCTACTTTTCATGATTTTATGCAACGCGTGCTACGTCAGCCTAGAATAAATCTTACATTTTCAAGAATAAGTAATGAATACTTTGCTATATGAAAAATTGTGTTGATACAAAACACGAACTACATAATTAGGTTTTGACGAATATGTCAGTATACAGTGTTTACACAAGATTAAGATTTTTTCCCGTTGGTGCATTTTTAGATACGATTTCAGTGGTTTTTCTTGATGGATAAATTTCTTGACTAGAGTTCAACTTTTATGATCCATAGAAATTATTTGTTGGTATTTATGGATTCTTAAGACACATTCGGAAAATCCTTTCGGACAGAAAACAACCGAAGGAAAACAAACGAAACCTCAGTCCACTAATACTCAGTTAACTGTTGCTGAAAAGAGAAGCCGAAGAGAAAATAATATACAAGAATTAATTATACAATCTCTTTTATTTAATTCAATTTAATTTCATTAAATCCGTTTCCATTTTATGGAATGGAGTAGACGTGTCAGTGTAGGTATAAAATACTACGAATAACATATATAAGAACTACAATTTATAGTATGAAATACAAAATACAACTGCGAGTTTGCAGGAGTATGAAATATTTCACATTAAAGACAAACCAAAAATAACATTACAATTACAATTGGAGGTATAAAAGTACACTTGGACAACTCAAAAAACACCAATATGAGAAAATCGTCAAATTCTCCAAAGGAATAAAAACAATTTTTTATTGAAGTTTTTCAACCTACCTTTGACGACTTCATATGGAGGACTATTTTTTAATTCATCAGGAAGTCCATCGAAGTAAGAAGCCCCGGCCATGAGGAGTGATTTTTTTGTGAAAGATATGGTTTGATTTTTCTACTAACAAGTCATTTTTATGCCTCGTATCGTGTTTATGTATATCATAATTTTTTGTCAATTTATGTCGGATTCGATTAATATGGCTCAGTAATTTAAATAAATAAATAGAATTTGAATAAATTGCGATATGGAGTTCGGAAAGGTAGGTCGAATATACACCGTAATATTATTTTTGCAAAACAAAAACCCTTTGAATATCACGCCCTTTTCCCCATGCAATAACACTATAAGAAATTGCAGAGTAAGCACATGAGTGATACAGATTCAATAGGGTGTCCCTATCTAACATAGATTTCAGAACCATCAATAGATAAAAAACTGGTTAAATTTTTACATACATGTTAATTTGAGCCTCCAAGAGATTTCTATCGAATAGTGTTCTGAGAAATTTCGGAGACATAGATTGTTCAAGTACGGTGTTATTCAACAATAGTGAGCAATCTGATGGTGATCTTTGGACTGTATGATATTCAATGTAAACCGTTTTCCCAACATTCTTTATTAATCTATTACAATGACACCAATCCATATATTAGTTTAGTGTTTTCGAGAGCTTTTCAGAAAGTGCATTTTTGGAAGGTCAGATATTATTCTGCATATATCGTCTTCATACAGAGCTTTCGTATCAGTAATAACTAGGGAGATCGTTGATGAAAATTAGGAAAATTAATGGTCCAAGGACACTGCCTTGAGGGGTTCCAAGATCAATATTGAATTCGTTTGAGAAAATATCATAAGTTTTTACTATAATCTTGCGGTTCTCAAGAAAAGAGAGACATCAATCTTCAATGCAGCCACGAATACCTATTATATGAAATTTTTCTGGAACAAAGGACCTTTCGACTGTGTCGAATGCCCTTGTTATATCGAATAATACGGATACCACATATTCACCATAATCCAATTTATCATAATGTGTTGAGTGTAATCGGTCACACTGGTGTCAGTGGAGAAACATTTCTGAAGCCGTGTTGATTATTTGTAATTGTATTGAATGAGTTCAATTCTCTGAGTGACCACGTTTTCAATAATTTTGGAGAAAATGCTAAGTAAGGAAATTGGTCGGTAGTTTCCGGCATTACTTGGATAATTTTTTTTTGTAAAGTAAAATAATAGAACCTATTTTCAAACTTGAAGGGAATTTACTCTCCATAATTGACAGATTTATAATGTGGCGAGCTTATCTCTTTGCATTGTTTTGATTTTACTTCTCTAAAACATGAATATTTATAAATTCTGAATGAAATATTTCATTTATTCCAGTTTTCGCACATAACCGGTAATACATTTCAACCAATGATAGAGTGAACATTACTGAATAATTTAAAAAAAATATCGACATTGACTAGTAAGGGATAAAACTAGTGAAAACTAGTGATTGAAGAAATGCAAAATATTTAAGTTAAACAGGAAGAATAAAATAAATTATTTCCATTAGTATCATGATATGAAGTCGTACTCACATCTTTGTTGGGATTGGTTTAAATATTTTTAAATTTATTATTTTCATCTAATTGTGAACACCTTTGTTAGTAGGGGGAGTTATGACGAGTACAAACACTAATTCAGAATGGTTTGAGTTACATTATATAAGAATAAAATTATCTGCTTCGTATGGCATGATCATTGCAAACTGACAAGTTGGAAACACAAACATTTTTGATAAATTACAGTTAGCAATTGTTATTTTTGTTAATAAGTTCGATGGTACCAACTCTGTGTTCAGGACTTAGGTAGATTCAACTTTGTATTATTTTCGGTTGAATTGGCATTGTTATAATAGTGAATTTATTCTCAATGGCAGTAAGTAGGATTGAATCTCATTCATCTAATTTTTTTTGTGATACAATTAATTTCTTGAGAAATGAACGCCATTTCTGAAAATTATGTCTTAAGTGTATATCTCTCCATCCTTTCTCCTGCTCCGCATAATTCATCCTGTGATCATACTCATTTCTTGATCATGTTCTGCTATAGTGCATCTCTCTGGGTGCATTCTGCAACTGTCTGCATTCACTTTTCTGTATGGAGTTGTTCTACTTGATTATAATGATGAGTTATGACGAATAGAAATACTAAACTGAACAGTAAATGTATAATAATAGAAAAATACAAATTTTTCTAAAATATGTCACAATGGTAATTACTCAACTAGAAACATCAGCAACTGTGTCAACTGTTCAGGATATATGCAAAGGTGCCATGATACAATGAAATGATATAATATACTGAGCATATTATTTCAACACCCCTCCTACTTGGCTACTTTGCAAAAAATTCTGAACCTCACATAAATTCATATTTTGGATGCACCATCAAACTTTGCTTAAAACATAATCTTCGTCAGAATATCTGCTGGCATATTCTCTGTTTCAATAGGCTTCCCGCAAATATTCCCATTCTCAACAGCATCTCGGATAAAGTGGTGGCGAATATATATGTGTTTGCTTCTTGCGTGAAACACATTATTTTTAGACAATTCAGTGGCCCCTTTGTTGTCGCAGAAAATATCAATAGGTGAATATGTAATATTTCCCAAGGCAATTTCTTGAAATAACTGCTGCAACTACAACGCTTTTTTCGTTGCGTGGCTCGGTGCCACGTATTCAGCTTCTGTGGTTGATAATGCGACGTCAGTTGTTTCTTGGTATTCCTTGAGATCAAGGATTTGCCAAGTTTGAAGGCATATCCAGCATAGGATTTTCTATCGTCTGTGTCTCCTCCCCAGTCTGAATCACAGTATCCTGTTATTTATTTCTGGCTACTTCTCTCATAGATTGACTCCTTGTTTTCAGTACCTCGAAGGTATCTCAAAACTTTTTTCACAGCTGTCCAATGGGTTTTCCTGGGTCATTGTTGAATTTACTAATCACCTCACTGGAAAGCTAATGTCGGGCCTAATCCATTGTGAAAGATATATCAGTTTTCCCACTGCTTCTCTGTAGGGAATGCTTTTCATTTCATTTCTTTTTTCTTCACTACTATGCCCCACATCAAGTTGATTTCTGGTTGTTCTGGGTAGGTACGAAACTGGATGACAGTTGTTCATATTGAACCACTTCAAAATTGAATTTATGAGTTTTCTTGATCCAAAGTGATAATTCTTTTTTTCTTTCTCTCCCTCTATTTGTCTGCCCAAACACTGGTGCGCTGGTCCTAAGTCTTTTATTTCAAATCTCTTCGTCTACATAAATTGTGATGATGCAAATTCCTCCATTTTCCATTCGATAATAGAGGCAAGGATATACCTTCGATTGAGTTAAATTATTCTTCATCAGTTCGGTGTGTAATTTTTTTTTCCATACTCGACCTGATTGCTTCAACACATATATTGCTTTATTCAATCTGCAAATAAATTTGAAGTCCTACGAAAGAACACCATGTATATTTCTGCCGATAATTCAGAATTCAAATAGGCTATCACGACGTCAATTATTTCCATTTCTAATTCTAGTTCAGCTGCCAATGCAATGAAGGCTTTCAGGGTAGATTGTCGAATCACTGGTGAAATTGTTTCATCGAAATATATTGCTTCCTCTTGATAAAAACCTTACAACCTACAAGTCTTGCCTTGAATTTTTTCATTTTTCCCCCCGCTCCCTTCTTGATTTGAAGACCCATTTGCTTTGTATCGCTCTTCTCCATCAATACATTTTCTACATCATCCCAAGTATTATTGACTTCATGTGACCTCAGTACCTGGACTATAGCTTGTTTTCAGTTTTCAGAGTTGTCACTTTCTAGAGCTTCTGTCAATGTCATGGGTTCTGAATAATTGGACTCATCTGATGAACAGGCTACAAAAAGATAATCTTGCAGGTAGTTTGCTGGTTTACGATTTCTTTTTTCTTCTTCAACAATATTATCAATGCTTCCAGCCCCATCTGAAATATGTGTTTGTTCTTCTTCCATTTGTCTGCTTTCGCTTTGTTCTGTTGGATCAATTCTACCTCTTCCTTTCACTTGCATTTTCCTCATCCTTTTGATGAGCTATCATGATTTCATTTTCTATTTGCTTTGGATATGAAATCTGATTTTCTAAGAAAATAACATTTCTAGAAATAACATTTTTTTTTCGTTTTTGGTCGAACATCCTATACGCATTTGTATTTTCCTCATATCCAAGAGAAATTTACTTCTCTGATTAATTTTCTCCTTTTTACATCTGGGATTTGCACAAATGCTTCACAACCAAAAATTTGGAGGTGGCTTTCATCGGGTTTTTCATCGCTCAAAACTTCTTCGGGGTGGAGTTGAGTAAGGCAATCGTTGGGGAACGATTCTTGAGGTAAACTATGGTACTGACGGTACTGTTCAACTATTTAGGATATATACAAAGGTGCCATGATACAATGGAATAATATAATATACTGAGTGTATTATTTCAACAAATAATATTTAAGGTTTGGCCAATGTATTGTTTTTTACAATTTCATACTACAGTAGCGTGAATTTGTATTTTTTCCTATGTATTCCTTTGAGTTGTTCCATCCAGCGTATGTCTGTGGCTTTGCCTGCTTCCCGTTATCCCGTTTCTCGTTATCCCGTTATCCGGTTGTCCCGTTGTTCCGTTATCCCCATTCCCGTTATCCAGTTTCATTTTTATATCTTTGGTTCCCGTCATTGTAGCGAGATCAAATGCATACCAGGTAATTTTTTGGAATGGATAAGTTTTGTGAGTTCTGGTATGATCTTTCTATTGTAAGGAATTGAGATGCACACTGAAGTGTGGTAGTTAGTCTCATTATGATTTTTCATAATATAATCTCAAACTTATGAATGTGAATGATTGAGTAATTCAAATGATGTGAGGATATTTATGGTGATATTGAATCGAAGTGTAGATTTATATTGGATGAAATGACAGCAATAGTTGAATTTGAAATTAAACATAATCAAGTCCCCTGGTATGATGACTGAATTGAAGCAGCATCCAAAGATAGAGACAGATCATATACAGAGGAAAATTTATATTAAAACGGAATAATGTTGTAAATATGTTAAAAATAGAAAATCGCAATATTTTGAAAACAAAATTGATGCAAACAGTGGCGACGCGAAAGAAATGTGGAAAGCTATGAAAATATCAATAAAAGGTGAAAAACAATCTGTGAACTTTGAATGCATAATTTCAGTATTGGTAGTTTCATTTCTATAGTAAAAACTGAGATGGAGGCGGCTAAAAACTTCAATTTATATTTTGTTGAAAGCATTAAAGATATTTCTAGATCTATCACTAGTAAAATTGAAAGGCCTTATCAAATAAAATAATAGAAACAAGCTTTGTTGAATTCCAAAACATAAATAGGTTAGTTGAAATCCATCATATTGTCTCCCAAAAATAAAGGTAGTGTTGAAGAAGTTATGAGTGTCAAATTCTTGACGGCAACTTTCTATACGATTGGTTTTGCTCTGCTGACTCTCATAAATGGTCACTTTCAAATGGAACTTTCTCGAACGGTTGAAGAAAATACAATTACCCCCATTCCCAAAATCAATAACGCAAGTGAAATGTCAGCTTAGGGCTATAATACGTTGCCGATATCGAAAAGTGTTAGAGAAAGTAATATATGAACAAATAATTCAATACTGCGATGAAAACCACCTTTTCATGGAAAATCAAAGCGGCTTTAGAGAACATCATTCGTGTGAAACGGCACTTCTGCTAACCATTTCGAAATGGAAAAAAAAATTAGACAATGGTAAATATATAGTAGCTGTATTTCTTGACCTTAAGGGCATTTGAGACAATAGATAGGAGATCTCACTGCGTAAACTAGATATTATGGTATTGGGGAGTTGTCCTCAAGTGTTTCGGAAAGTACCTAACTATAGATCAAAGCAACCAAAGTGGGAAAATCGATCTCTAATGAAGTTCTTATAACATAGGTGTACCACGAGGCAGCGTACTAGGACCTCTACTTTTTATAATATATCCAAATGATATAAATTATATACAGGGCCACGATTTCCTCAACTTATTTGCAGACGACACTCTGGCGGTGACTTTATTGAAACAGTGGGGCGTTTGAACCAAGTCCTGACAAAGTTTGAGGCATATCTAGAGGTGAATAAACTGAAACTGAATACGAAAAAAACTAAGGCAATGATTATTAGTAATAAATACAAACTAAAATCAGTGGATTATCAATCCCTCAGACTTCAAATGGAGGATGACAAAATTGAATGGGTATCTGAATTCAAATACCTATGTTAATACTCAACAAGTATTTGATAACATATGCAAAAAGATATCAAAAAACTATTTTTATTCTCTGAGATATCATCCGAATCTCAATATTTTCAAAAATTACCATATATAGAACCATCATTTAGCCCCATTTCGCCTATTGCTCAACCCTGTTATATCAATATGCAAAAGTTACAGAAACTTCAAAATCGGGGTATAAGAATTATTTTGAGGTGTAACAGGTAAACTCCGATTCAATATATGCTCAACACTCTTGGTTGGTATCATGTAACGAAAAGATATTTCTATTCAACTATGGTATTCATTTTCAAAATTACCAAAATACTTCGATTCCGTTATCACTTATAATAATCAGATCCATGAACACGATACAAGGACAACTAATCTATGTCACATATCTAGAACAAGAACAAAAAATTCTATGAACTCGATATTTTTCAAGGGATTGGACGATTTCAATCAACTTTCCAAGCCCATGAAGAACTCAGCCACGTTACATTCTTTTAAAAACCAGCTAAAAAGCGATGTTATGTCACTCAACATATTGTAGTTTATCTTGGTGCAGATTTCATATTCAATGTCTTTAGATATACTTTTTTTTAGGGATATATTTATTTTTAGATAACAGTTTTTAGATATACATTTTATATGAGATATTTTCTTTCAACTTTTAACTTCCTTTAATGTGTTCAAATGTCTCAAGTTGTGGTGAAAAATGTGTTCAACTGTGATGTCATGTCATGTAATCAACTGTACTTTGTGTATTTATTTTTGTACTTTTGTTATTACTATTTTTTAATTCAAATGAGTATAATCTGAACAACCATTGTATTTATATTAGGAATTCTGATTTCAATAAATATTTCATAAGAAAATCACAAGAAAACGTAACCTCAAATTCAATTATATAAAATTGATAACATGTGTGCCGACACACTTGCCTCGTCCATTGAAATTTCTCGATTTGTAACGGTGAACTAAAACACTCTGATATAGATAGATCAAACTCTTGTCATGCAAATTGTCACAACTCAGTTTTTTCAATGAATGTAAATTTCATTTGTGATCATGAAATATATCAGTGTCAATATGTAATAAATGTATACAGGAAAGTTCCAAAGAAAAATCTAATAAAATTCCCATTGTATTTTTTTCAATTGTAGATTGGTTTATTTCAGATATAATTTTTTTGTCATTTCAAGAACTACTTTTTCATGATTTTTAAAAGTTATTTATATTTGTGAATAAATAATGAAGGGTATGCATTCTGGCACCACAATGCATATTTAGCATTTTTTCTGTAATATCTAATGTCTTTTTTTGATTTTCTTGAGAATGTTCTCCAAATCTGATGAGGAGTCATCTGCGACTGGAAGTTTGACTGAAGACATTCCAAACTGAAAGTTGAGAAACAGATTTTTCCGAAGATGCAAAAATCTATAAGGAAAAATTACTAATGTAATGTAATTTCGTAATGTGTAACATAAAACCACTTTCCCAACACTTTGTCAATGTTGGACGGTGAACTAACTATATTTGATAAATATTATAGAGGAACATAACTTGAAAAAAAAATCTGAAAAAAAAATTGGGTACTGAATAATTGTTTGATTTATTCATCCAATCCTAACTGAGAGCTCATGTAGACAAATGAAAATGTTTTCCCAAAAAGGAGTATTAACCAGAAATCACTTGTAAGATTGATTTAAAAGTGAAAGCGCATTCACTATGTCCTCAATGAATTCTGCGCGACGGAAATCCATTTATCGTTTCCACGATCAACGGGAAAACCGGAAAAATAGAGAAACACATTTCCTAGAAGCAATTTCACTTTGCAATGGTGTATAATGTAATGTTGGAATTAATTTGCTTCGTTTCAAAATATTTAATTTTATCAAACAGAAGAGAGTTAATTTTTAACAGATTTTTTTTCCAAACCGAATGTTAACAAAACGTTATCTTAAAAAAATTATTAACAATCATATATCCATGACGTCAAAATGAGCAAATAATAATATTCTAGTAATATTGTTCCAAATGATAAAGAGTTTGGAGATATTGTATCTATCGAGTTTTTCCATATTTGAAATATTGGTAATTTTCTTAGACAATCCAAATAAAACTATCAGGGTTGTAGTTCCATCTGGATTTTCTGAAAAAAACACCATCATTTCAAATATGGAAAAACTAGACAGATTCAATATCAAACAAAAAGGTTTCAAGGGGTTTTCAAAGAAATACTTGACAATTTTATCACCGTACCAAATTGTTGGGATCCTGTAGAGTGTTTCTAATAAATTCTGCTCATAATCCGCCCCATTCTATTGGAATTCAAAGTATTGCTCTTGTTTTCCAAGTATTCGTTCATTCATTTCATTTTTCTGCGATCAAATATTCACCCAAATGAATTTTTCAGCTTACCACCCTCCCAGTCAACACCACCGAATGAAACGGAAAAGGAAACACCACCAAAAAATGCATGCACCAAATTCTTCACCAACTGCAAAAAGAAGATGTGCAAATGTGATAAAAAGAATAAAAAAACAGTAAGCGAAGCGAAGCCGAAAAATGTAAGGAGCTGCTTCAGCTGTCTCAAGAAGAAGCCCGTGCCCGCTACTATCGTCATCGAGGACGAAATCAATAAGAAAACAAAATTCCTGGATCGGTTGAAATGCGGCAAATCGAAAAAAATTGGGGATATCAGCTGTTTTTCGAAAACAAAACGGAAAGAGAGTTGGGCCGAAAGGAGAGACAGCATACTCAGTTCTCAGAGTCCTCCAAAGTAAGTTATATCCATAAAGTAGAAGGATCCATTAGTGCACCGAAGAACAGTTGATATGGAAACCTTAATTTCTCAGAAATATTATAAGTTTCCCTAGTAACAATTGGTATGGACCAGAAATGGATAATGAAATTTTGGATAAACAATTTCAATGCAAAGTACTCGGAATAAAAAGAAAGGAGTCGCAGGAAAATTTACGTCAGCAAAAACTTTCAATTTATCATGATAACTGCATTTTTGCAACAACAGAATATATACACTACGAAATGAAATACCCTAATGCAACAATTTAACGATACAAAATGTTGAGTTATGACTTTCTTTTTGGTAGAAGTTTTGTCCGCCAGTTGAATTTTGGATTGCATACTTCACACTTCTCTATTTCCTACAACTCCATAAAAATATTGGAATTTCACGTGCACATGCTTTATCTTCCTTTCATGTTCAAGTTTATCTGCGAGTTTCATCGCACGTTGCTCTTATCAGAGTTGTAATATATCCCAATACATTGAGTTTCTTCATCAATTGTCAATGCCAAACAGCTTACCTGCAACTGAAAGGGGAAAAAAATGTACTCTCTCAGTTGTGCAAAGTTCTTCAATTTGCAGACTTTGTACGCACAATGTAACAGAACCGCTATCTTTGGCATAGTTGACGTCGGTTTGTCCACGCCAATCTTTTTCCATCAGGGAGGACGCCAATGATTGCTCAGGTACTAGTTCTACCGTTTCCTGGTAGTGTGGGACTCTAGAAGTATAGCCTAACCATTGAATGTCCCTCGTGTTTGTCCCCATACCTACTGGAACCGCTTGCGCATATCTTCGGTAGGCAGGTTGTCTTAACGTGATGCCTTTCATTCATGTTTCCAGTTGTTTCCCTTCTATTTCCTTTGTATTCAGGATGTTCCAAATATACGTGTGGATCTGTTCCCATTTTCCGAAATCCCCAACATAATTTCCATGACATTGTTTATAGTCATTTCGCCAAAGTCTACACACCACAATCGTGTGGGTTACCGTGTATGTTATTCCACAGTACAGCCATGCGTTATTTTCCGCTTTTCCAATTCTGTTTATTCATGCCGTGTTGGTATTTGCGTTAGGAAATAGCATGTCTTTCTGTGTTTGCATTCAATCCATTTCTTTAGTCGTGGTATCAATCGCTTTGTCCATTGCACAACGTTATCTGGGTTACCCACATTTCTTGCCATTTTCTCAGAGTGATGTTTCTCTCTTCTGTTTTTGCGTGGGGAGTTTTCTGTCCTCTCGTTGGTAAAGCCTTGTTCTTTCTTCTGCCAGAATTCAATCGGTATAATCCCTGCTACCACCTGTACTACCCTAACCAACACCGTACAGTATGCACTGCTGACTCTCAACAGCATTTCACGATGAACTTTTGTAACTTGTTGTTTGCACTTATCTTTCGTCATGTATTCACTCGATTGTATGAAAGGATCAATTGAATGACATTACAGCATTTTTCTATTCTTACATAATTGACCTTCGATGTTGGGGGTTATCTTACTAAGTGCTGCGACTTTTTATCTGCTAGAGTTTTTATGTTTTTTCCAAAGCAGGTAGAATTTCTACCCCTCCGCACATAAAACTGACCTTCCCTTTTTCCTTTCCTCCTCGTAGGATGTGTGCCTCTGTGTTTTTCAATGAGCTAATTGAAATTCGTTCCATTCGATCCATTTGTTGATTTACAGCAGTGCCTCATTTTCCTTCCATTTCAATTGTTGTATGGTTTAAGCCGTGATGATGACAGCGAGGTAACCTGCGTAAGCAATCGAGATAACTCCTGATACTACTTCATTCGGTACCCCCTCATGAAGTATGTTCCATAGAGTGGGCCCTAGGATCGAGCCCTGTGGAACTCCTGCTGTGGATTCCAGATTAACAGCTTTGTCTTTGTACATTTGCAGAAATATGTCTTCTGACTAGTTGTTGATGATTTCTAACAAGTTGTCTTGTATTCCTTTTGCTCCTAGCTTTATTAGTACTTGGTCCCATGAGGCCGTGTTGGAAGCATTTTTGACGTCAAGGTTTATAAGTACCACTTATTCATCATCTACGCTTCCTCTCACTATGTTTACTACCCTCTCTACTGCCTGTATAGTCGATGTGCCCTTGCCAAGTCCGAAGTGGCGTTCCGATAACTCCCCTTTTTTTTCCAAGTCTCTTTCAAGCCCCGCCAATCTACTGAATTGAATTTTTCACATCTACATTATGAAATTCCGAAAATGTTCGTACCTTGTTAACATCTTGGTATTTTCTTGACAGTCGTCCAATGTTGTGAGCTGCTCTAATTATTTGGTAAATGATTAACGTAGCTCACGGCATATACTATGTCTGCATGAGAAATCATAGCTATGTACAACTGCCCCATGATATGGGCAGACAATGAGATTTCTCCAGAATATAATTCTGAAAACACTGTCGAGTTATTTCGTATTAGTTTATTTTTTTCTGTTTCTCCACATTTCGAAAACAATAAAAATGTTGTAGTCTATATAAAGTCTTGTTTAGTTTGCAGACCGGATAACCAGATGTTGGATTCCTCCAAATTCTCGTATAAAAATGCCGTTTTCGCGCCTAATTGACCCATTTCAATATCATACTCAACAAGTGGCACCCGAATAGATTCATACTTCACTTTCGAAGAATTTTTTTGTGATCATATATGCATTACTTTCGTTAAACTCAGACCAACTTTCTATATTAATTTCGTTTAAATCACTCATTTATAGTCATTATTTTCTGGAATCAAGTGCCTTTTCTCTTATTTCTCTGGATTGCACGCTTGCCCATGATGAGTGTTGAAATATCGACATTAGCAATTATTGCAGAAAAATATTCTAAATACCAGTTATAAAATGTACTTTGTTTTACTTTATCGCTGATATTTTCTTTCTCTCCGATTCAAAGCTGCAAAACATCAACTTTCTCTCGAAAACCAATTTCAAATGGACGTTTCTTTCTTGGGTGGGTCTATCAGTTCCATCAAACCGAACATTCACATGAATGTAAATTTTTATTTTGATGGGTATTACAATCGATAAATTGAAGATGCTTTTCCATACCTAACCAACAACTTATGAATAGTACAAGATATAATGAATTATCACGCCCTCGCCATAATTTCGTCGTTACGTAAATAATATTTGACAAATCTAATATATTCACAGAACTTACAAAAACGAAGTACAGATTCTACCAATTCTGCGGATGATCCATACAATGAGATGATATCAACGGAATCATTATCCCAGTTCTTTTTTTTTGTAGGGGAGGAAACAATTTTAATATATAAGATTTTTCAAATATTTCTCCCCTTACAAAAAATATTGGGAGATAATTATTTCGTTGATATCATCTATAAGCAAAATCGAAAGCTAGGATTTCACATACCTGCACGGTACCTGATATACATGTCTATCGAAGGTTCGTGATTTTTCAAATGTTTCCCTCTCATACAAAACAAATAAGAGATTGATATCATTTAGTTGAAACCATTTTTTTGTATATATTTGTGATCTGACGTAGTTTGTCCATTGAACATTCCGTGAATAAGTCATATATATTTTCCGCCTTTTGAAAAAAACTGAGAGGGTTATGATAACTCCGCCGATTCCATCTCTAACATGGCCAGAAGCTGCAAATAACTTACGGGCAAGTTGCAGGATTGGTAGTACATGGATTATAGCGGCCTTTTCATCGAAAATTTCGTGAATATATGGGATTTTCAAATTTTCCCGCCATACGAAACTACTGAGTGGGAATAATAATTCATATCGTAATACCATTTTGATATGACGTACAGTCTGAGTCTAAAGAGTAGGTAGAATGTATTGTATAGTACTTTATTTTTCGAGACATTTTGTGGATAATATCATATTTTTCTAATATTTTTCGCTTGAAGTATTTATGCACAGCTATGATTTACCTAATGTGCAAGTCAGCAAAATTGGTATAACCTGTTTCATAGTCCTTCGTTCATCTTATTTTCATATAAAAGAAAAGTGGTTGTTATTCACTGTCTTGATGTGGAACAACAAGAAAAGCTTCTTGACAATAACTCCAAAACTTCCAGGATAATTTACAATATTTTTGTTAAGATATATTCGGAATCTATTAGAGAAATACTGTTCTGAGAATATTAATTCAAAAGAGGACATAACTTCATCGGGAATTTTTGACACAAATATAAAATTATATATTTTTTATATAACCCATTGTGGATAAAACCGCCCTTTCCATTTTGAAATCCTCCCAAACCCATTATATCTGGGCATGACAGATTGAGAATAGGCAACCTATTGACGATATTTTCTATAATCACTAGTAATATAACGAGTGCAATGGAAATTATGGATAATTTTTGGGAAATTTGTCCAAATGAATTTTTAGTTAAAAAGTGCACGAGTGCTTTTTTAAGTTAAAAATGCATGAGTGCAAATTTGTTAAAAATTATAGATATATTTCCATTGCACGAATTGTATTTCATAAAAGAATTTCATGAATAAAAATTTTTTTTTTTTGTATACCCTCTCAATCACAATAACTGTGTGTTCAATTGTAACAATTTAATAACTAAATATAAATACCTATAAATTTGGGAAGCTCATTTGGAAAATATAAAAAACAGTTTCTGTTATTATTTTGTTATTTAAAAATTAATATGAGACACCCTGTACGTTAGTAGGTCAATGACTTGCTTATTTTTTTCTCATAAAAATGATAGATACCTATAATAATAGTAAGTTGATACTTTTGGGGCACTATGCAATTATCCGATAATCGTGCACTAGGGCATAATTTCACTAATCACATTCTGATTGGTTCAAATTAACAATTAAAACATGTTTATAGTTAAAATGTCAGTTTTGAAATGATGAATTTCATACTAATTTTTCCATAGTGAACAAATGAAATTCTTTCCACGGCGATTAAGTTACATATAAACTTTTATTCTAGGGCAAAATGTTCGAAAGATTGTTGCGAAGATGTAACCAGGAAAATATTCTGCATCAACTTATGCTGTAAGAAAAAGGTGGTGGAAGAACCATTCCGCAAAGCTTCGATAATAAGCAAAAAGAAAAGTTTGACTCCTACAACTGCACCACCTGCAGAGGTAAGGAGTATAAAAAGTGTAACGAATAAAATTTTAAAAAATCTTTCTTTTTTTTCAGGATATTGCACCTAAAATAGATCTGAGTTTGGTGGAACACAGTTCCCATATGAGAGGAGCCATACCAATTCTTCCGATTTGTTTAGCCTGGTTTTGTTTGGTATTGAATTGCTTACTTCCTGGAACAGGTACATATATAGTTGACACAATTTTTATGGTTATGAATCCTAGTTGTACGATTGGATTCGAATGATTTATGAGGGGTAACATTCAGACAGAGAGATGCAATAATCAGTAGTGACACCGTTATTTACTGAATACAGAGCAGTATTTGAGGAAAATTTTTCAACCTACGGACGAGAAAGCAATGACAAGTTTTAACGATGGGGGTGTGGTGTGGAAACGGAAACATTCGTGAGAGGAGTCAAAAAGCAATAATCCATATAATGTCATCGGAATTATTGACGTGTGTCAAATATAAAGATAAAGCCCGTGAGTATGACTCAAACTTTGTATCATCAAAAGGCTGCAGAATTTTTCCACTCTTTAAACATAAATTTCCGCACGGTGGAGCAAAATAGTTTTTCCATTATACCTATCTGAAAACACTATATTTACATGCTTATTTAGCTCACCGAAAGTGGGCCCGCACGGAAAATTTTACGGTGCGCTAGTGTCAAAATAAAATGATATGTTATTGACAGTCCTCTAGAAATCACAAATTGTTTGTATATTTCCTTAGCAACGGTGTAAATAACGCTTGTTTTGTGACAATATTTGGATATTTTTAGTGGAAATATTTAAAAATGATTTCACCAGAAGAAAAAATATCACGTGAAGCGACCAAAGTGCAGAATTACTGCCCAAAAAGTCACGTGAGAGATATGGAAACCAGTATCGTCTATTTTGCAACTGGCACCAACAAAAGAAAGTTACAAATGTAAGTGATGACATTCGTTTATTTGTCAGAAAAAAGCAAATCCATGAAAACTTCGACTTCATGGAGACAATTTTCAATGTTAAAAAGTTGTCTGGCAGTAAAATGAAATGTAAATGTTAATAAAACGACTGCATTTCTCAAACGAGAAAGTGTTGGTTACACACCGAAAAAGTCCAAAGTATTAACTGCTGACCAAATCGCCAAATTCATATTTGAAGCACCAGATGAGAAGTGGTTATTGAGTAATTTTAATATTTGGCATATTCGGTGCCTGCCGAAGAGATAACTTGATCCGTCTGACTTTGGAAGATAATGCCCGGTTTTTGATAGTATTCCTTCGAGATGGCAAAAATCACAAATCAAGAAGTTTCACAATTACACAGGAAGGATGTCCCTTTGATCCATGCATTTTTTATCAAATATATTAATCTAAGACACACACATGAATAGTAAAACATTATTTATTGCGTATCGTAATGGTAGATGTTTTGCTCAACATGCAAGGTGTCATACAATCAGTGGTACAACAAAGCAGATTGCTGAATATCTGAACCTAGAAAATCTGGAAGATTATACTGGACATGGCTTGAAACGATCTTCAACATATATGTTAGACGGGGATACTCTTTTTTCCATGATAAGAAACACATATTTGTTTGAGTATTATGCTGAACATGCTATGACCCAATTACGTTACGAAACGAAAACTTATTCTCAGAAACTTTCCACCATAGTCCCAATACATGGTAAAGGGGATTCTTATCTATGTTTTTGATGAAACCAATGGCATATCTCTCTTCGAAACTGCTTGAATCCTCCTCATACAGTTCACCACAACAAATAAATAAAAAATAATGTTACGTACTTCTGAAATATTCTTGATGGCAAGTTTTTTCTTATCGGTCTAGACAAGAAAGTATCTACCTGAAATTTCTCGTTTATTGTTTGTTGAATCTGGAGATATTGTGCGAATTTTGCTGCGTTGCAAAATATAAAATAGATGGAATAGAAAGGTCATCAAATTATTCCGTATGGTCAGAATCAGCTCTTCAAAAAAATTTTCATGAATACCTATATTGTTTATGCATCACAATCTGGTGAAATGTTTCTCACACAACCCAGTAGTAAACATCTTCTCTATCTGTATTTCCATGAAAATACAATTAATGGTTGTAGAAGATCATATGCAGACAAAAACGCAGGATTCAGACTCAGATCATTTGACTTGGTTGCAGTGTTAGAAACCAACATGATTTCGATTAGCTTACAAGGATTTTCAACTGCAAAAGGCAAAAGTTTCTTCTACTTCCGCTTGTTGTCCAGTGAGTTTTGTCACATAGCCCCTTTCTAGATCAGATTGGATTTTCAGGCAGATACTATTTTCCAAGTTTGTCTTCTTTTCGGTACTCCTAGATATATTTCAATCTATGTAGGACTCGGTATTTACATTTTGAAAGCTCTATGTCTTTCTGGCTCCAAGGTTGACCAATTTCATAATAACCCTCGACTGTGTTTTTCTGTACCTACTGCATATAACCTTGATTTCAAACTGGCATTCATAAGATGGTCACAACAATGGTAGATTGGAGTAGATTAGAATGTCTCATTGTGAATAAGAGACATAATGTATACCCCATAATTCCGTAGCTCAATGGTGATTTCGCTCGAACGGAGAAATCTTTCGTTTTTTTTAAGTTTTACTCCTTTGCCTAAAGTTATTGTGGTGTACTAGCTGACCCGACAGACGTCCTGTCCAAATTTCTATATTCCCTAATTTTTTTCCCCGAAAATTCTCGTCCGCGTGGAATTTCTTTTTTTCCAATGTTTTTCTGTGTGTTGTTCTATCTAGGATATGCTTTTGACTCTGCCCGCTTCCTGTTATCCCGTTTTCCCGTTATCTTGTTTTCCCGTTATCCCCTCATACCGTTCTCCCATTATCCCGTTTTCATATTATTCCCGTTATCCGGTCATAACCCGGTTTCCCCTTATTCCGTTATCCCCTTATCCGGTTTTTCCGTTATTCCCGTTATCCCGTTTCTTGTTTTCCAATTATCCCATTTTCCCGATGTCCCGTTATCCCGTTAGGGGTAATATTCACGTGCCCCACTGCAGCACTAGAGGTAATGCTGAACTTTCCGCCACTGCACTTGTGTGTAATGGAGGAAGCGGCAGTGAGTGCCTTGAGACTGCACCAGGCATCAAACTTGAAGGCTTGAAATGTGATTGGACATCTGAAGATTCTGGAAAATATTCCCCTAGAATCCAGGTACAAGCCATCAGATATCTTGCCAGCTAGACACGACTTTGAAGTGAACTATGAAGTGGTTATGAATAACCGCCATATATTCATAACGAACGGGCCTCCTCTAGAAAGGAATGCATCAGTATGGTACACTGATGGTTCCAAGATGGGCGGAAGGGCTGGAATGGGACTAACGGCTCTCGAAACCCTTAGCCAAAGCAGCAATCCATGTTAAGAATGCTTTGCAAGAGGCTCCAGGGGGAAAGATCTATATTCTATCAGATAGCCAAGCCGCATTGAAACTTCTAAAGTCACATACTTGTGAGTCGGGACTGACTTGGTACTGCAAATTCTCCCTAAGACAACTAGCTACGAACAATCGGGTCATCCTGATGTGGGTGCCAGGTCACAAGGGAATCAAAGGCAATAAAGAAGCAGACAACCTTACCAAGGAAGGGTCAAACACTCAATTTTCTGGTCCAGAACCCTTTTGTGGTCTCTCTAAAGCCTAAAGAAGAGTTTCAACGCTCGGCAACTGACCAAATTGAAAACCACTGAAATTGGGTTTCAGGACAAAGGCAAGCAAAAAGGCTTCTGAGTTCATTGCCAAGGAAAGCTTAACAGCTTCTCGAGTTGGATAATAATGACTTGAAACTGGTAACGGGACTGCTCACCATACATTGTCTTCTGAGGTATCACCCCAAAACAATGGACAAATCAGACAGTGAACTGTGCCGTTACTGCGAGAACTCCGTTGAAACTGTGGAACACTTGCTTTGCGAATGCCAGGCGCTGTATTTCAAAACTCTTGAGTTCCTCGGAGGGGTTTCGATAATGCCCTCAGACATCAGGAACCTATCTCCCAGGAAACTGATGAACTTCGTAAGGGGTCTCGGAATCCTGGGCCTCGAATAGATGAAGGGTAATGTACCAAATATCTTATAGGTCGAAGTACAGAGAGGCTGAATAGCCATATCGACCCCCATACCATCTACAATCTAGAAATCTCTACGCAATTACTTATAATCTTACAATATTTCAACAACAAAAACCTAACTATCAATTTATCTGATTTTCTTATCCTGAACAATATTTTTCCCTTACGTAATCAGTCTCTCAGAAAAAAATTTTCTTACCCTCAATTCAGTCAACTATATATATATTAGATTTATTATGTGAGGTACGTATTGCACATCTACGCTCATCTCTAACCGGATGTACTGACAATAAACAACACAATATAGTATAGTAGACTCTATTATTAAGGCTCCAACAAATTATTCGGTCACTGTTTCCATCTATTTGAAAAACAAATAATTTATCTTCAACTGTTCATTTTCAGAAAATCTGGAGAGAATGGTTTTAATTTTCAACTCTTGAAATTTTTTATCGTCTCAGTTCAATTCATTCAATTGCACTATACAGATTTATAAAATGAAATCGAGGACCATAAGTTTTACAATCGGTTAGAACGAAAAGTACTCAAGCCAGAAAACCACCACAAAATGTAACAGATGAACGCGATGGATAAACAAGTATTCAACTAGGCCACTGTAGAATGTTTCCCCTTCCTACTGTTGCACCTAGAGCGAGAAAGCGTCAGTTCAGGTTGAGTCAGTATCAAAATGTTGGCGAAGGTGTACTTCTGGCTTATCAGGAATGAGATTCTGTCACGACGTTCCATTGCATGCAATAAATTATTTTCTGTAATACATGTGACAAATAATATCTCTTCTGAAAATAAGTGCTGTGATAAAAGTATCGAAACTCCAATAAAATAAATTAATAAAAACACTTTTTAAAGACAAGATGTTTTTATTAATTATTTTATTTTGTGCTTTTAAGAACTTAAGTACGCCTTATTCTATGAATTTTTGTTGAAGGCCTTTTTTTCCTGTAAGTTCTGAGCTATCTAGTCCTTCAATGAGGAGACCATCTGAAGATGAACTTATCCGCCATCTTGGAGTTGCCATCTTCAATTTTGAATTTTAAATTAAAAAAACCTTTTAATATTTACCAAATTAAAAAACCGTCCTATAATTATAAAACTTTCCCCAACCCCCCCCCCATACCAATTTTGAATAGAATCGTACCATAAACTCAGAGCCATTTTGATTTTATGAATTTTGAAAAAAAAAACATAATCTTCGATCCTGAAAATCCATACATACCAATTTTGAATCGAATCGAACCATAAACCTAAATCTCGTCCGACATCTTGAAGCACCATCTTATTTTTTTCTCTAACAAAAATTCCATGAGCCGCCATTACAATTTCATAAATTCTGACAAAAAATTCATTATCCCGACTCCGAAAAGCCCCACATAATTTTGAATAGAATCGGACCATAGCAACAAAACTCCTCTGCCATTTTGGAGCCGCCATCTTGATTTGGTGAATTTTGACAAAAAATTCATAATCTCAGATCCCAAACCCCCCACATGCCAATTTTGAATAGAATCGGACCACAATCAACAAAACTCCTCCTCCATTTTGGAGCCGTCATCTTGAATTTATGAATTTTTACAAGAAAATTCCATAATCTCCGACTCCGAAAACCCCCACATATTTGAATAGAATCGGACTATAATCATAAAACTTTTCAGCCATTTTGCAGCCGTCATCCTGAATTTTGAAATTTTGACGAAAAATTCATAATCTCCGAACTTGAAAACCCCCACATATCGATTTTCGTATCATAATCAAAAATCTCGTCCGCCATCTTGGAGCCGCCATTTTGATTTTTCCTCTAACAAAAATTTCATGATGTTTTGTCACCGGAATTATGAACACCTGCCAAATTCCAGTTCAATCAGATGTCGGCAAGTGCTCCAAAAATGGATTACACATTTTGAACCGGAAAGATTGACAGAACGAATGACATACGAACGAAGCAAGTCAAATGAAAGCTTGTAAAAAAATTACGAATCTAATATGATAAAGGTTCAAATATACCAATTTCTAGTGCCAAACAATGGCCAAATGTGTGAATTGGAGATATAATCTTATATATCTGAGCAGATTTGGCGTAATGTTGGCACACAGTTGGATAATTTTCTCCCTTAATTCATTGAGATTTGTAGCCCTCTGAAATTCGTGTCGATATGCGGTCCCTTTCAGCGATCTCCACAAAAAATCAAGCAGAGATAATTCTGGTGATCTGGGAGGCCACATGATCGTACCGCGTGTAGATATCAAAAGATCAGGGAACGTACTTCGGAGAAATCACTGTCTGTGTATAGTGACTTGAACTATTGTCCTGTTGAAACCAAAGGTACCCTCATTTAAGATGAAGTTTTTGACTTTCGGAATAATTTAATTTTGCAGAAGCTGTAGATATTTGACAGCGTTTATATAACCTTCAATAAATAAGGAACCTATATATAGTATCCCAAAATTCCTGTCCAAACATTCAGTATTTGTGGATATTGAGGAACACTCAGATACTAATTTTCTTTCCGAGACCAATATCGTTCAACGGATGGATTATGTTTCCTATGCAAAGAAAACGTTGACTCGTCTGTAAATGATACTTTCAGAAAAATTCCTTGCCATTTTGTTTTTTATCATGGTTTCACAAAATTCAATCCATCTAATATTGTCCCTGGAGAAAGTTTCCTGTGTAGTTTGTACTTTATAACAATTCCGAACAGTTATTTCATTCATATTAATTTGATCAACAGTGGCGCATACATCTATTTCTACATTTTGATGCCCTTCATTGATTGGCTTCACACGTGGTCCATCGTTAAACACTTCGGAAAGTTTCACATTCCTCAAACTATTGAATAATTCAAAAAATGGTAAAATGTGACGGAATTGTATCTTTTTATCTTTTGTGTACAGTTTAGACTTCGCAATAAATTATTTTATTTCAAATCGTTATGGGCTTACCTTACATTCGCCACATTGATAATTGTGATTGTGACTGACACTAAAAGTTGCAACGTGAATTGAGATATGGCTCGAGTGAAAAGGGAAAACATTTCACAGTGGTCTAGTTGAATAGTTGATTATCAATCGCGTATATCTTTTATATTTTGTGCTGGTCCACTGGCTGAAGTACCTTTTGTTCCAATCCATTGTGATTCCTATAGTCCGCGACTTTATTTCCGAATCTGTATACAACATCGGGCGTACTTCGAAGTAGCATTCTTTGACCTTTTTTTTTAATAATATTTCATATTCGACTTGCCATACTCAGAAATTAACATAAACGCAGAATATCTTATTTTTTTCACGTTGGACCCACAAAATATTCCTATTTGCTACAGTAAAAATGGTCTCAATATATCTATTGCCGTTTGTATCGGCCCGGAACGCCACAAACAAAAATTCGCGATTTCCATTGATATTATCAACATGAAATTATACTGTTATTAGGTGGACAAACTTGGCAAGGAATTTAGTACAAACTCGTATATTCTTTAGCAAAATTTAATTCAATGAACACGTGGATCGTAGTTTTGAAATGACGTTTTTCAAACTGGATTCATTATATCCTCTAAAATACTAACTGGATGAAATCGTGAAGCTCAAACAGATCAAGTTCCTGATTTATACCCACACAGACTTCTGCACTTTGGTCCACACACATTTTTTACCAATATATAATCCTTGAAAATTATAAAGATGCCCGAATGTACCTATATCATTTGTCTGCAATAAACCGCATCGAAATCATACCACACCATAATATCAATAGGCTACGTGAGTTGAAAATCGATAATACAATACCTGCACCTATATATAATCTTTTGAGTCAATGTATTCCTTCCCACTCAACTATCAATGAGACGATCAACTATTCACGATGCTCATTAACGAGGAAATTAGGATATCAAGATATTTCGCCTTATAGGTCGATCGAATAAATAAATGAAATTGCCTTAATAATGGTCTTCTCAACTGATTCATCACCTAAAATCAACTTTAAGAAATAGAAAATTTGAGGCTGGAAGAAGAAATGGGGATTTTGATTATAATTCCATCTGCACTAACTAATAAGGAATTATTTTCAATCAACTAACGTTAAGGAACGAGTAGGGTTGACAAAGTGCCATTTATGAAATTGTTTTTACGAGTATTTTGAAAATTGTTAGGATCGAATAAAAAAATGGTATAAAAAAGTAGGATCTTCCCGAAAACCACGCAGGCATAAGCCAGATGAATCAACTCGAAGAGAAGGGATATATTTATATGTGAAATGAGAAAATATACAAAAGGGGTAAAAATTACCTCTGAATATTTGAATTAGGTTTAATCATGAGAATTTTGATATGAAAAAATCGGCCAAATACGTAATTTTAGATTGGTTGGAAATTATGGACAGATTGAAAGATAAACTTCAGTTCCTATTGGCTCTTCGCTAGATGTATTCCAGATTATTTGTACGTTAGCGATGATATACATATATATATATATATATATATATATATATATACCGGGTGTCAACGAATCTATTAGACAAGTCATAACTTCTAGAATATTAGGTGTATCAAAATGAGTTTTGGTATAGGTGAATGGCATGTCAAGAGGAGAGTTTTCGCATATTTTTCACTTTCCGGTAACTTCCGGTTTCACCGGAAATGGCTCCGGTTTTGAATTTTTAAATGAAACACCCTGTATTTTGAAACATTTTTGGATTTCTGGATAAATTCTGGATCAGAATGTGACATTGTAAACAGTTTTTACGCCTACTCTATTTTTTTAGAGCCTCTAATCAACTAATCTGAGGACCTGAGGTGATGTTAGAAAATTACAATCGCAAAGTTTCAGTGACTTGTATGAGATAGGAATAAGGCAAGTTGGCAAAACTACATTTTTGGATCTAACTATTATTTTTCAAATGGAGACCATTTTTTGACAAGCTCTTTCCGAAAAAAGGTTTTTTTGGCGAATCTAACTATACTAATTTATTTGCGATTGGATTAAGAATAAAAACCTAAATTAAATAAAACCAAGGAAAATACTGGATAATAATTTATTTACTTTTGTCAAGTGTGCCATGGATAGCAATGATGCATGATATTTTGAAATTATTTTTATCAAGTCCTCTTTGGAAAACGAAACACTCATTTAGTTAATAACATAACATAAGCTTTATGAGCAGACAGTGAAAGTTTCTTAATTTTTGTTGAATTTCAGTTCAATTTTTTTTTAAATAATGTATATTCAAAGTGAAAAAGCGGATATGTTATTATTATTTGGAGAATGTCATAGAAATTCAAGGAATGTGCTGACTTGTATGCTCAGAGATATCCCATTCGGCAACATCCAGCCCATCAGAATTTTTCCGTAAGTTGAGAATCGTTTCAGACAAGAAGGAAATCAGGAGGCGGAACAGAGGTTTATCATAAATGGAGAGATTGAGATCAACGTTCTTGCTTTGGTTGAGGTTGATAAAACGGTTTCTCCAATAGAAATTAGTCAAGAAAAGCCGATAAGTCACGAATCAGCAAGAAAAATTCTGAAAAAGCACGGATTTCGATGAGAGGGCAATTTTCAAGTAAGGTTTGGCGTCAATGTCTGGACTGGTATCGTTGGAAACAAAATAATTGGGCCAATATTGTTTCAAGGTCAGTTAACAGGGGTTAGGTACTTAGGTTTTCTTCAAAATGAAATCGAGGATCATCTTACTAATCTACCTTTAGCAGTTCGACGGCAAATTTACTTCCAACAAAATGGAGCACCCCCCCTGATAATACCAGAGAAGTTCTCAATTACTTAATAGAGCATTTTAATAATCAAGTTATTGCAACCAAGGTCCAGTACGGTGGCCTACCCGCTCACCGGATCCCACTGGGCTGGGTTTTGTTATTTGGGGATATGTAAGAGAAAAGGTTTACTATGCTACATCCCCAGCCACTCTTGAAATCTAAGAAGAAAGGATTCTACGGGCATTTAGAAGTATAACGCCTCAAATGTTACGAAATGTGTTGAGAGAAACAATTGAACGA
Organism: Gonioctena quinquepunctata; assembly: GCA_018342105.1. Classification (NCBI taxonomy): domain Eukaryota; kingdom Metazoa; phylum Arthropoda; class Insecta; order Coleoptera; family Chrysomelidae; genus Gonioctena; species Gonioctena quinquepunctata. Next base: position 57,430 of record JAFIRS010001374.1, on the reverse strand, counting down.
GCTGAAATGGGTCTTGAACGAGGAGGAATGCACTTTGAAAATTCACTACAGTGAAAGTAAATGAAAAATTATCCATGGCACACTAAGTAAATAAATTATAATCCAGTATTTTTCTTAGTAATATTTGATTTATGTTATGTTCTTATTTTTAATGCAATCGCAAATAAATTAGTATCGTTAGATTCGTCAAAAAATTCTTTTTTCGGAAAGTGTTTGCCAAAAAATAGTCGCCATTTGAAAAATAATAGACAGGAAAATGTAATTTTTCCAACTTGCCTTATTCCTATCTATCATACTAGTCACTAAAACTTTGCAATTGTAATTTTTGAACAAAAGAGTTCATATGTTACGAGAATAATCAAACCACATATGAATAATACACTTAATTTTTTGCTGTTATTGATATAAAGTAGGTAATGGTACGGAACTCTCATTGCGCGTGTCACGCTCGCACTTGGGCTCTTTTTATTCCATTTATTTTTATTCCATTCCTATATTTGGTATCATACACAATAATTGAAACTTCGGGCCTCTGCATAACTTCAACTTGCAACTTGGAAGACTTGAACATTCTGTAATAACAAAGCTATCAATATTTTATTGTACTTTAAATTCCTACTAACTCACCTTTTTTATTTCAGGAACCGTTTTCAGCGGAATGTTCTGCCTGTGTCTAGGAATACCAAGATTTTCACAAAAAGATGGACCAAGAGCTAGGATAGGTTCCTTTATAATAAATTGTTTGATAGGGTTCAGTCAATTCTTCACGGTGCTTTTCTGTTTGGTTGGCTGGGGATGGTCCATATGGTGGGGTGTCATTATGTTGAAAATAGCAAGTGAGTATCCAGTGTGATATCAAGTATTGAAGTAAATATGAGAAGAATAATTGGTCGAAGCGACCAACGTAATATTTTCTTCTCCATTAAGTAAAATATGAATATTTTTCCCATGTTTGGAATATCGATGATATTTTGGGTATGCATTTTTTGGTAATATTATAGTACCTACTGTTTAGTTGATATTCATAGTTTCTGATGATGTTTGGAATATTGATGATGTTTTGGGTATGCATTTTTGGTAATATTATATTACCTACTGTTTAGTTGATATTCATAGTTTCTGATCCTTATGCGTCAATTTATCGTTCAAAAAGTTGAAAAATACCTCACTTTCGATATTTCAATACCAAATATTTCAAAAATGTTCTTAACCCACTACATGGATTACTTAACCTCAAACTTCCTGGTTGACCAATGTTATCAAACTGATGATACAAATTATCCTTAAAAGAATCCAGTCAACGCGATCTCCCCAGGAATTCGAATATTATAAGCGAAATTACACGATTGGCGTTAAACGTAGAAATTTTTTCAAGTTTCCAAATATTCGAAGTAACTATGGAAGACCCTGGAAAATCTTGATGTTGCACCTAATATGAGTAAATCGAATGAACTTCTCATCAAATTTTTTAATTATATGATCAATAATTTATTTCTTTCTGCATCAACCAATAATTATGATGATTGTTTGGAATCAAGGAATTTTCATCGCAATACGTACTTCGACAAGTCTAGAATATTTGATTCCAGTTTTGTTGATACTCATGCAGTAAGTGAAATTATTAACAACCTGAAAACTGATTTTATGGGGTGAGTTGGATTTTCATTGTCATACGTACTTCGACAAGTCTAGAATATTTGATTCCAGTGTTGTTGATACTCATGCAGTAAGTGAAATTATCAACAACCTGAAAACTAATTCTATGGGGTGAGTTGGAAGTTCTCGAAAAATTATTGAATATTGTATTCCTAATCTAATTTCCGTTATAACGCAGATTGTCAGTATATGTTCGGAACAAGGTCATTTCCACAAGCTAGTCAAATCAGCACTAGTTCATCCTTAACTTGAAATGAGTAATCCCCAATATGTATCCTATCTTAGACCTATCAACATACTACCGTTCATACTAAATATTCTCGAAAAGATAGCTAATACACAATTATACTTACCTATAATTACTGTTCTATCAAAAACAGTCTACCCGTACATTATTCAGGATTTAGAGGACACATCACCTCAATTGTACTCCTCAACATTTGTGGCGATATACTAAGGGAAATAATAATGCCTAATTAAATTTATAGCCCCAATGAACTTGTATTTTTTTCACATTTCACTCAAAATAGATCTTATATAGTGGAACTGAATAATCAGTTGTCTGTCAATGGCAAAATTACGAGCAGTATTCCACAGGGGTCTCTCTTGGCCCCTTTCACTCTTCGACGAGGAGCTTCTCCAATATTTGTTTAATCATTGTTTATAAGTGTATAACAGTTTGTATAGTATTTGGTGCTGAAAGAAAAGATAGGTATGAGAATACATTACTATTTGGATATTAATATTCTCATGTTTTATTCCCAGCTGTTTATTGCTTGTGTCTCATTGATTGTTGGAACAATATGTGAAATCGACGTGTTCGAGGAATATTATTTTATGACTTGTGTTATTTGGTACTATTTTCATTAGTTTTCGCCACTAGTGTTTGGCTTGTTAGGGTTGATAGGCGTAACAAAAATATTGGTAGAAGTGATTTGTGGATTGATGTTTTTCTATTATAATTAAATTATTGTGTGATTTTGGTTAAGGCTATTGATGTTGGTTCTGTTATTCATTGCGACTTGACTTTTTTTATGTGTATAATTTCTTTGACGACTCTCTTGTCTTTATTGTGTTCAGGGGTTAGAATTTAAGTATTTGCAAAATCTGGGTTACGGTTATAGATGATACTGTTGATTTAGGGCTATGCTTGAATTTTTCATATATTTTTTACCGTAATTCAATTCTCAAAGAGTATATTATTTTCATGGAATGCTGTAAATAAGGTTCAACTTTTTCAGTTAGGGTCTTTAGTTTTTGAAAGGAAATATTATTGTTTTAGAAGGTTATGTGATTCGTAGCATGTATGAGTATTATGTTTCTTAAGATGTTTTTAATATTTTCAGATAGGGCTGGAATATACGGTTTTGTTGAAAACATTTTTGGTTCAGGGTTACTGTTTGATCGTTGTGTTGTGTCATATATTTCATGTGTGCGTTATTTCATAATTTCATTAATTAGATTTATGGAATAATTATTATTTATTGGCATGATTTTCGGACTTTTTGTAATGCAGCATTTCTAAATGGAGGGCTATTCAAATGGAGAACTCTGTTAAACCAATTATTCCTTTTTTTTGTATTAATGGGTGAATGGAATTGCAATTTAGATATCTTCCCGACCAGGAGGGTTTGCTGTATTGTTGTTAAGTGATCATAATTTTTTATGATTTTCATATCAAGGAAGTTCATTTCATTGTGCTGTTCTCCTTCAATTGTGAATTATAGTTTTGGGTGAAAGTTGTTGAATACATTGAGCAGCTCATTCACTTGATATATAGGTAGAACTGTTATGTAGTTGACAACATAGCATTTGAAAAAAGGTTACTTGAAATTTAAGTTGTTTATTAGTGTTCCTTCTGAGTGTTGCATAACTAATCGAGCTGCTGCTGAGCTTGAGATTGCGAAAACCATTTATTGTTTAACAATAGTTTGTTGACAAGGTTTATTCAATTGCATTGACGAGTTCTTTTTTTGTTAGAGAAGTATGGTCTTCTAATAATTTCTTTTTTTCGAATGTGGTTTTTACTGAAACATCAGGGATGTAAGTGTACGCCAAGAGAAATCAGCAGATGGTCATCGGCAATAGTAATATTGTATATAAATTCTTTAATGAGAACGAAACTTTTATATTCATTCAGACCTACTATTTTGGAAAAACTATTGCTGCGAGATTTTGAAAGTTTTCAGAAGGGTGATTGGATACTAGATATAATTGGTCTGAGGGGTAGTTTTGTTTGTGAAGTTTGGGAAGTCCATATATTGCTGAAGGTGTGTATCATCATACGCAGTATGGCTCAATTTCATGAGGATGACTTTCCCAGTATGAGATACAAAGCTCCAACTGACTGTTGAACGAAGACCTACAATCTATAATTTCACTGGCGAATAAACATTATCTAATAATCAACCCGTCCAAGTTATCCCCGAAAATGTTTGGCAATAAACAATTGAGATGCTTTAATATCATTGATTCACAACTTCAGGGCAAAGTCAACAAGGCATTTTGAACATATTTGCAAACGCTTGCAATAAACGATGAAATTATTGTATGCTAACCGTTTTATCTCATGAAGAAATCTGAAGAAAATACTATTCGAACAGCTCATCTTGTCACTTTTCTATTATTGTGTGTATATGGTCCATGTATTAACGCATTCGATGCAGCACCGTTACAAAAAGTTCAGAACGAAGGTTGTCGTTTGATCCTTGCCCTCTATCATAAAACTATTATAACCCAGAAACCGAGAAACATATGATGAACTGAAGTTTCGGTAGGATCTTCACAATGTCAATGTCCGTAACAGATCTCAGTTACACATAGCTCAACACTCCACTAAGAGATTCCAAGCATCCAATTATATCAAGCTGACCCTAGATATTTGTTTTCTTCTACAATATCGATTATCTCATTCTTATTCATTTATTTCTCAGCTGAAAACATCGTTTTTGTGTTTTTATATTTCAGTTATATGTCTTCAGTACTCTCGAATCAGATTGAAGGTTCCCTTCGGAAACTGCTGGTAATTCTATTTTGGCCAACAGTATAATTTTCCTTTTGAAAAGGAAAAAATGTCAATTGAAATACTGAATAGAATTATTATTATGAAAATTGAAAAATCTACGAAAATAGTCTTCTTTCATATTTTGAGTTGACCTGAATAGGCTCCACCTCTTTTCCAGAAAATTTTGAATTTTTGTTTTCACGTATTCCAATAGGAATTGATGATATTGAGGTCCAACCTGATATCACGATGGCTTTGGTTACAAGGACCTTTTGATTCCGAATTTGAAAGAAAATTTTGGAATTTGAATGTCATTGTTAGTCTGTGTTATGATGGTTCCAGGAAAGCCAGTTAATTGAGGATCACGTCGGTTGAGTTGGATGGGATAGATTTACACTTACCCTCCAGTCAACCTTGACCAGTCGATCTCACACACACACACACACCTTTTTGGGTCGAACTTCTTGTGTCCCAAAGATATTGTTTGAGTTTGGATTGACTTTTACTCTTCAGCCCAAGTAGCATCTCTGGATTTCGTTCATTGTATTTTGCAAGTGAACCATTTGGTGATTCATGGCAGGCAAAATCGTGTCATCAGCGTAGAGGAAAATGCTCACGTATTCACTTCTCGGTACATCGCTGGTGTAAAGACTAAAGCATGGCCGACAATATTGCTCCCTGAAAGACATTTAATCCACTTTACCAATCTCAGAGGCAGATATAAATCGTGGAGTGTATGTAATAAAGAGTGCCATAAGCGGTCGAATGATTCGAATAAGTCCAAAATTCGATATGATCGCTCTTCAAACGACTCAAGATTAGGCAGAATATAACTACTACTACCATTTTCTTCATTGTTTTATTATTTCATTTTCAGATGGTCAGATTATGTATATTATACGTATTATTGGTGTTTATCATGTTAAATTTTTGTTGTTCAGTTTTAACGTTTTCACTAACACAAAGGAATTTTTATTTTCTCGTTTGTTAGAAGTTGTTATGAATAAGCAATATCGACTTGTTGGAAAATAACATTATAGTACTCAAATTCACCATATACTGGTTGATTTTGATTTATTTTCTGTATGGAGATCTCGAGTACGTTCAGTTATTCACGGAATGAATGTTGAATGCAAATTAAGGATATTGTTTTCCTTTTTCGAATTATTTGGAAACAATTCGATTTTTAAAGTTTCGTTGTTATATTCCTTGCCTATCACTAAGAATATGGGGAGGTAAAAATATTTTTCGAATTATTTGGAAACAATTCGATTTTTAGAGTTTCGTTTTTGTTATATTCCTTGCCTATCACTAAGAATATGGGGAAATGAAAATATTTTTGTCATTGCCACTTCTAAAGACTTATACTCTAGTTTTCAGATGCAAGGTTTCTCATCTTCTTGGGACCATAAATTTTTTCAAATACACGTTCCAAGCGACCATTTCAGTTAACAAGATATTATCGGAAATTAACGTTCTATATTTCGTGAAAAATTTACATATTTAGGCAAATCTTTTTCGGCCTGCGACCATCTTCAGTGATTATCTGTCATGAGAATAAAAAATCATCTTGATTGAAGTAAAACTTGTGAGCATTCTCACATGTGTTGTATTCTCACATGTGTTGTATGCTTACAAGTTTAACCTCAATCAGGATGATTTTTAACCGACGAAACCAAAAAGTAGGAGGTTCTCTAGTCGACGCGTATTATTTTTTTATCATCATTTTTTTTATGTATGATCACGCATAACTTTTTTCTGAGGCGTCCGATTCCGATAATTCTTTTTCAAGTGGATAAGGTGTACTTCGAAGGTGATCTCATTCAAATTTAAAATGTGAAATCCACCCCTAAGGGTAGCAAAATGAAGGATATTGATCACTCACCCTCTGAATTCTGGTCTGTTAACCGATTCTATCAGGCATAACTTTGTACTGGGTTCTTCGATTTGGATGATTATTTTTTTAATAGATAGGGTATACCTTATATTTGGATTTCGAATGAAGTTATCCAGCCTTACGGGTAGAAAAATAGGGGATGATTGATTTTTCACTTGTGAACATTGGCACACACATACGTAGTTGACAATGACAGATCGCTACTGACATTATTTTTGTTCCACATCCGTCAAAATCATTATACTCTATGAGAGGATGGAATGATATACAAAGTAATGAAATAAACTAACCAGAACAACAAAAATAATGTATATTACAACAAATGGTAAAAGTAGATAATCATATTATTTAACTGGTAATAGTTGAAGTAAGGTGAGTAAGTGAGTATTTTGGAAGTAATCAAGAAACAAGTAGGTAGTAATCAGTATATTTTAGCCACAAAAAATTGAAAAATAAAAACTTTTTAACAAAAAATTAAACCGACGAAATACGGAACTGAAAAGTAAAAAATAAAATAAACCTTCTTAGTCTCAGTAACTGAACTCCTAAACTAATGTAAGCAATTAATTTTGAGTCGGCGCCAAACGAACAATCAACGAACATCATTAAATTACTTCAACAAAATTATCAGAATGTTACCGCGCCACTCGATGCCATCATTTTACGCCTTACCTAATTCATTTGCTTGTTTGTTTGGCGCCGACTCAAAATTAATTACTTACATTAGTTGAGGAGCTCAGTTACTGAGACTAAGAAGGTTTATTTTATTTTTTACTTTTCAGTTCCGTATTTCGTCGGTTTAATTTTTTGTTAAAAAGTTTTTATTTTTCAATTTTTTGTGGCTGAAATCTACTAATTACTACCTACTTGTTTTTTGATTACTTCCAAAATACTTACTTACCCACCTTACTTCAACTATTACCAGTTGAATAATATGATTATCCACTTTTACTATTTGTTGTAATATAAATTATTTTTGTTGTTCTGCTTTCTGCTTTCTGTTTAAAAATGTAGTCATTGAGTTTTTTGAGTTTTTCGACTTCACTTGGAGGAAAATGATACACTACATTGCATCTTTTTCGGAGTTCTTCGGCTTCTAGTTTTCTGGTGTGAGTTTTGCCAACACACTGTTTTTATCAGTTTCGGTGGTTTAGTTTGGTGAAATAATGTCTTTTTCACAGTTTTTGCCACTGGGGGATCCATTGTGGCTTTTTGTTTTCAATTTATCCACGCTTTTGTTGCGGTCTGCACCTCCATCGCTGGATTCTCTCATTGGGGGTCATTTATTGAACATTCTCAGTAATTCAGCTGTGGTGGTATGTGTCCTTTCACTTTTTATAAGCGAAGGGTTTTGAAATCCATACCTTACTTTTTCACTCTGGCAAACCAATACGGTCGAAATTCCCGTATTCGGCGGTTATTAAGGATCACAATTGCTACAATTTTCCAATGGTCAGATATCGTGTTAGAAACACTATTTTTATTTACTTTTTCAACTTTTTCAACACTTTGGAGTTTATACGGCACTTTAAACTACTGAATTTCACGACACAATTGAATTATTCATTGCCTTACTTGAAAAACTGAAGCTTTTTAACATTGGGACAAAGGTATATTTGAATTCAAATATCAAATCACTGTATGTAGTGAGTTCAAAATCCCTTATTCCATCAATTTTGCATTTCCTATTCACCTATATAACAATTGAAAGCGTTGACATTTAATTCTGACAGGATCAAGTGCACTTGTCACACATACTCGTATATGATAGAAAAAGACAGGGAGAGAGAGAAAGTCGCATGGAGGGGGCATAATTCTTTTTTCTTACGTTACAATTTCTACCTACCGCAAAACCAAAATTTTATTTTGTTTTAAAATATTAAGAAGTAATCATGAAATTTTAATTCATAATTCTATTCAGCAAAAAATCTCGCAACTTTGACACAATCCTACCTTTCCCGTAACTCCGCCCTCTTCCGAAATCCCTATTCATACAATCGAATTAGAATCACCCGGTATACTTGATATATATTAACATCTCTCAAATTTCAGAGAAACACAAGAGATTCAGACATCTAGAAGCACTTGAGCAGGCCAGTATTAACCGTCAACTGAACCAAAATAGCCGTCAAAAGGGTCCTGAAAGACGATCCTAAGAAAAAAATGTGAAGAATACTTCAATTGTTTTTATACTTGCTTCAATTATAACTATAGTCATAAGAATCTTCCTATACCATCGCTGAACAATGGGTAAATTCATAGAAATCAATAATGACAGTTAAACTTTTTGGAAGCCTAAGAATATTCACAAGTAATTTTTTTAATGTACAGCATGATTTCAAGTTTGCCCACTTGTTCGAAACACAGATATTTTTGTACAAACTGTTAATACGACATTTTTGCTGGCCAAAAATGCATTTTGTAATGTTTGTAGATACTAACGCAATAATGAAAATGATAATAATATTTTTTGTAACATATTTGTAGATTTTTTTTAGAATTGGGATATGGTTGTTATAACTTCTGTAAAAATTGTGAATATTATATAAATATTATAATTATGAAAACCACTCACTGTTATGAATATGTGTTGCAAATATTATGGTTTCAATAGAATATTCATATCTTTTCAAATCAATTCATAGTGGGGTATATTGGGCTACCTAAGCTCACATGGGCTGTTAACATCGGGCAACAACTTTGAGTTGATAATAACGAGTTTTTATTTTCAGGAGATTACTATCATTCAATATTGAATAGCTGAACCATCATTTCGAAAAAATGTAACGATTAACCGACATGTCATTTGGTTTGTTGTTATTATTATGCATTTTTCACAAGGATACTATCTTTTTTCATAATGGTATTGAATAAATCGAAGGCGACTCTTAGGAATTTCCGTGAGTCCCGTTTTTCCAGTGCATACAATTTTTATGGCATGTGATTGATTGCAACATTTTTCAACCAATAGAAATTGCCGTAGCTAGCAGGATGGATTCAGAAATTTCTACAAGACAGTGGTCGCGGTCGAAACTACGAATATATTTAATTAACGTGATGACCCTAAAAGAAGACTCGTTGTTTCAATATAGAAGCAAACTTCCAAGATACAGCAAATTCCATTGTATAGTCCTGATTCATGAAACTCAACAATGTTTATTCTGTCATTACTTTCTGTTTCCTATCTATCGAATTCCAAAGTAGCAACAATGTATATTCGGATATTTCTAGAATCTTCATAAAATTCAGACACCGATCCTACTTGTGTTTTTTCTCAATTTTATCATGATATCTAGATCAGCCTCAAATGGGCTGAAATGAGGAGGTGTGAACATTTTTTGCCGTTAGGTCATTATCGATTTGTTTTTGTTGGATATAATTGAAGTAGTAAAATTAGTTTATATCGTTTAACAACATTTTTCATTTTATATATTTGTAACTGATCGAATATGAGCATACTGTTGGAATCTTCTCTGAGAGGTTATTTCAAGTTGTAACGTGTCCTAGAGCGTGCTACTTATTGTGAAAAAGTTATTCGTTGATTGCTTATTTTCATTGTCATTTTCGTTGTCGGCAATAATTCCAGTCAATTCAAAGCATTCTCATAAAGTTAAAATTGACGAATAAAAAACACGTAGGACTGAAAATAAAAACAATATTTCCATCGGAATTTCCTAATAATTAAAAAAAAAAAAATATGTGGTATGGATGGAACCGGAAGTGCTAAATAGGTTACAGGTATGTGGAACTGTGGTTCCTATGATGTATATCAGACCCACTCAATTTCGTTTCAGTAACTACAAGAAGGAAGAAAAATGGCTGCTAATAAATCCGTTGTTCTCTTCAACTTTTTACCCATTGCCTTTTTGTCATATTCAGGATTAAGAAACTATCCTAGAAAACTGAACCAAGGGCACCTTTTGTCATTTGGATCACGATGAGCGAAATATTAAAAAAAATAAACCGATGACACCTTTTGGCGACCATGTTGTAAAATCTATTTTATTTTCAATTTCATTCCCAGGGTGTTGCCTGAAATTAACAAGCCTTGTGAGGATCTCATGTTATATTATTGAGTTAGGTAATTGGTTTGGATAAACAGGGTCCTCAATATTTACTTGTTAAAGAAAATCAAGTAAGATATATATTGATGTACCCTATATCCAATCCATACTTTTGTAACCTGGCAAGAATTATTCCTTTGAGTTGATCGAGGGTGATTGCGGTTCACATTCACACGATATTGATATATCAATCAGTATGTTTTTCAAAAACTACTTTTAATTTTAGTATCACTCTATCGAGAACAATATCATGCTACCTACCATATGGGGCAAGATGTAGTTGCATTATGAACATTTTGAAAAAATCACTTTTCATTTCATGAGAACATGAGCAGGTGTTGGTTTCTTTCCATGTGCAAAATGATAGAGAATTTAATAATGTGGATCCTGATCAATCCCGAATTTCTCAAGGAACAACTCTTGGATCTTTTATGTATTTTTATAGCTGCAATATACGAAAAGGATATTTTGAAGTCCGCTTTCATTTCGTTCCCGTTATATCTTGAAATTTATATAACTACTAGTTTTCCACGCCTAATTAATTACTGCGTTCAAATAAGCACTAACAAATTGGTCAATAATTTATATATCGAGATCGTTAGTCAAGCTGCCACTCGCGTAAGTATTCAGGTATTAGTTTTATACCTAGTATGTTTCTATTCCTGTTGGTCTAGAAAATTGAATAATTGAATATGTGTTATGATTGCACCGATAACTCTTTTTTTATTTATAAACGTGAAATTACATGGGCCGTGCAAAAAAAAATACCTTCCATTCATGATCAAATCTGAGCAAGAGTTAATTCAATTTTTTTTCACATTCCTAGCTACCAGGCAAAAGATTAATTGGTAGAAAAGTTGAAAAGAAATATTAATGAAATATATTTCACTAAGTGACATGGCTTTCAGAGCCATTTTTTCCAAACATGAAACTTCCTTGAGCTGAGAACAGTCAGTACATCCATATAACTTTGTGCTATTTATATTTTTTCTACTCGCTTCCCTATCTAGTACACAAATATAATTATTTGAGAAAACAAGGAAATATGGAAGAGACATTTTCAAAACGAAATATTCCACTATCTTGTATTATCATGCACTCGATATGATTCTGTAAAACTGGGTGGTGGCTATTCTCTTTCCCAGAAAATATCTAGAAATTCTAAAATGATAGAGTTACTTCTGCGAGACATATTCGTGATAGTTCGTCAGTCAAAAATATTTAAAAAAATGAATTTTCAAAAGATGTTTCATTATATATTTGAAAGATATACTTCACTTTCACTTTTTAATCATTTAATTTTTCAAAGTAATATTTCTTATTTGAAATTATTGGGTCAAACATTATGAAAATTCAACCATTCAATATTCAAGAGGGCCGACGAGTATTGTGATTTGATATCAAGAAACGAACCAACCTGAATTTCCACAAGTAAAAAAATAAAATATAAAAAACTTGACAGTTATTTGCAGGCGCTGAAAAAAGAAGATATACTTCTTCATTACATTTGTGATTTAATTCTAGTAATTAACAGATTAAAAAACATCGACGATTGGCAGCTTAACTAAGTATGCCAGAATCTTACGGTAAATTATTTACGTTTCATCAACTATTTAAAACAATAACAATTGTGAGAATTTCTATCAGCGTTTTCATATTACGTTCTCTAAACCATTAAGTTCATTTATTTTATTTTCGAACTTCATCATATCCTTGAATACTTCAGTTATTTCTTTTCTTTCTCTCTTTTTTTGAAAATAATAACACTGTACAGTTTTGATTTCAACTTGATGATGTTGTCGATTTCCAAAAATAACTTTGATGAAACAAAGCTAGATGTACCTCTTCAATTTTTCCCACATGTCATTTGCATTTGGAATATCCCTTCAGATATTCTACAGCCTCAAACTGAATTATCTTCAGGATTTCCTAACAATTCACTGACTCAACTTGAAGTATCACAAAAAAAATGCCAAAGTATCAAATCAATCTTCGAAGGAAGGAATAATCTATCCACGAAATTTCAGTTTTTTATGGATTGAAATGGTTTTTCTAATGTTAGCGGTACATTGAAAAGTTTGTTCTAGCTTTGCATTGAACTTATTTTTTTATTTTATTTTTGGTGGTATTGTAGAATACACTTCCCAAATTGTATTTTCATATAAAACAAACTGAATAAAATTACAATCAAAAAGAGGTCTCATTATTTCATCAACGACGCAACGGATCAATGTTCGAGCGAAAAATACCCCCAACCGTCGAAATAATTCTCAATGATGCCCTAGCTATAATTTACTTAGAAGAATTTGTAGGGTAATGATTTCTATGTATATGCAAATAAGCATATTGTGTCAACAGTTTGCTATTCTTTCTTTTTTTTTAACTTTGCTAGGAATTTTTCATGTCAATATATTGATAAATGACGAGCCGTGAATGGTAGCTCATCCAATTTTTTATTTTTTGATGTGTTGAAAATATAAACAGGATGTTCATGAAATCAGATGTGGATTTTTCAATTCACAGAAAAATATTTCTATCAATATTCAATTGAGAATGTTTCCCTTTTTATTTGAATAAATTACGAGAATTGAATTGTTGCATTTTATGAGGGATCAAGCTATATAATTAAGGACCCAGGTAGGCGTAACTTTTTTGTAAGGTATTTTTCTCGGGTCTTGGTATAACGGAAGAGTTATACTTGTGCTGTAATTGTGGTTTATTGCTATCAAGAGGGCTCCATACCGACTTGAAACGACTTTTCTTCTAGTGACTACAGTTGGCACCCAATTTTGATGCAACTTTCACTGTGTTCAGTTCAGATAAAACTATATTTTCTCCGAAAGTGTAATTTGTATTTCTTTATTAATATCCATATTTATATGCTCCAGTAAAATGATCATTGACTTTCGGGGAACTGGACATTTGATTAAAGGACACTGATTTCATTTTCATTTCGAAATATTGTAAATTGAGCCTAGGAAAAGAAAAATACAAAATGCATTAAAAGACACTCGATTAGTGTCGCCCTCTTATTTACCGAACCTTTCGCATGCAGAGATGCAAGTTGAATTTGACCCCCTTCTAATTGCCCGATTAACATGAAATTTGGCAGATGTTCATAGTTCCCGTGACAATGCATCATGGAATTTTTGTTAGAGAAAACAGCAACATGGCGACTTGAAGATGGCGGACGATCTCTGTGATTATGGTCTGATTCTATTCAAAATTGGAATGTGGAGGTTTTCGGGGTCGGAAATCATGATTTTTTTGTAAAATTCATAAATTCAAAATGACGGACGAGTTTTGTAATTATGGTTCGATTCTATTCAAAATTGGTATGTATGGGTTTTCGGGGTCGAAAATTATGATTTTTTGTCAAAATTCATAAAAAAGAAGATGGTAGCTCCAGGATGGCGAAAGAGTTGAATTTCAGATGGTCTACTCATTAAAGAACTAGATAGCTCAGAATTTCAAACATATTCTTCCATACAAAAACTGAAACACTAATATGGTGAATTATTCCAGTTATATATATATATATATATATATATATATATATATATGTATATATATACTCCATATACTCCAAACATATTTCCTACCTCTATATTTCGAATGTTTCAGTTAATTCGAATTTAAATATTTCATTATGCGAATATCTTCAGCTGATCCCTTTCTACCTATATGATGGTTGTTTCCCCAAATTGAAACCCAATTAGGAAATTCTCCGATCGGATTAGAACTCCAACAACGTCATTGAATTGTTTGGAATTATATCATTGGTATTGGTATTGGAATAAAGGATTACAAAATTAAGTAAATCATTAAGAGTAAGGTATCGAAAAAATTCAAATATCATAAGATTCAATTCACATGAAATGTTTAACTTTATGTTGTGTGAAATGATCAATTTATTAAATAAAATTGTCGAGAACCATTATGAAAATGGACAATGAATATATATTCAATATCTGCGATGAACCTTTCAATGCGAACTATGTTATGTCTAGAAAGAACATCCACACGTTAACATTCTTCTCATTTTACCAATACCTCTCAGTAGGCATTTGAAGAAATGCCACAAAAGAACAAATACAATACTTCCAACGTCCTTTAAAGTCCTCTTTGGGAAGTGCATATTTGACTTGGTTGACTTTACAGAATGGGTCAGGAGTAATGTCAACGTATTTATTTCAAATGTGAATCTACATATGAGTATTTAGAAGTTTCTAGATGGAATCCTAATTTCAGTACCCTAAGAAATATAAAAGCCTTGGAAGTTATAAAAAAACTTTATTTTAATTTTTCAGTATCAACATCCTAATAAATTAATGGAAAAGTTTCACTCAGAATGTGCCACGTTCGTTTTTTTCAAGGAGAATCCTCATTTAGATTGACTGAAAGACATTCCTAGTGGTACAAAAAATCTATAAAAAAACATTTAAAATAGAATGTGTCATAGACTAGTCGAGAAGTGAGTTTTCTGCGAAAAATAGTTCCAAGTCTCCAAAAAATATGAGCAATAGCTCATTCAATTCGGAATGCAATACTGAGAAAGAAATTTTTTTGTTTGTTTTTTGGTGACGAAGATAGCAATTGGTATTAACAAAAAACAATTATATTATAACAATTTTTTTTTTAAATGTTGAAAAGGAAAACATTCTCAATTGAAAATTGAAAAATCTACGACAATATCAGATTTAGTTCATTGTCCAGCGTGGCTTTAGTAGGGGAAGTAGTTGTTTTCTAATTTTACAAAAAATAACTTCATCATTGTCGTATATTTTTCAAATTTCAGAAAAATCATCCTATTCAATTTTCAATTGAGAATGTTTTCCTCTTCAACATGAATACCTCCCAAGAGGTCATCTTGGACGATGAAAGATAGTGACTAAAGTTTATCTTTCAGTCGCAGATGATTCCACATCTGATTTTATGAATATCCTGTTCATATCATCAAACAAATTAAAAAATGTTGTTAACAAAATTTGTTTATCCATATGTTTCGCTATTGCTGTTTTTGCATCAAACGACGGCATTTAATAACATTCGAAAAACATTTTTTAGGACATTTGTGTATGAATTCTTTATGAACAAATTAATTAGTTTAATATTTGAGAATTTTTTTTTACAGTTCGTTGTCTAGAGAATTTTTGAAAACATCAGAAACAATTTCTTATTGTTTTTTATAGTTTTTTTTATATTTCCATTATTTAAATAATTATTTTTTAAATTTTTATTTTTTTTCAATCATAATTGGCTTTTCTCGATAGAATAACAAAAAATAAAGATATATTTATAAAAAATTCAATTGTTTATTAAGTTAACAATTTGCTATAAACAAATTCCAAATCTTATTATATTTTTTCTGAAACTACTAAAAATTAAAAAACAACCATATGCAAAAAAGTGTCGAATTTTTGTTTACATTTTCTAAAGTTTTTCTAAAATTACGGTATATAACTTTTGACCCATTGAAGATACAGTTATCAACATTCAGGATAACTGTCTGTCTGTCATGGTTTCCTGTTTATATGCATTTGTTTATGAAAAATTCCGTTATCTACTTCTTACAATGCTTATATCTTTCAAACTATGAAAGTTAGCTCTTTTGTACTTCAGGACGATTGTGTAAGCTAGTATCTGAATTATTCAAAAAATGTTGGTGTAAGTCATTAACATCAATTGTTCATGAACTACACGGATTTATTTAAATAATGTCAAGTTCATCATATATTCCAGCGGTTTTTCATCACATATTTGTTGATAAATACTCAAGATATTTTTTTTTAAATTTTTTTTTTTAATTTCAATATAAAAAAATCGACACTGTTGCATCATATGGTTGTTTTTGTAATTTTTTGTTGTTTCAGAACGAATATAAAGAGATCTGGAATTTGTTTATAACAAATTGTTAACTTGAAAAACAATTACATTTTTAATAAACAATTTTTTATTTTTTGTTATTTTATTTTTTAAAGGAAAATAATATCCTTAACCAAACTACTTATCCACATAAATCTGAAATTGAGCGAGCAATAGGTACAATACAAAACTTCTTCCGACCATGAATATTGAGGAAATAAAATAAATACAAACGTGGAGATTTCAATAGAACACACGAAGCATGAATGAATTCCCTGTCCTCCGACAATGAATGATGAGTGATGAGAACGAATATGCACAAATGAAGTGAAGATTGCCAAACGACCTGCCTGTTGAAACAGCACCCTGGAAATATCACAAGGGAACTAGATGCTATTGTTTGAGTCGGTCTCAGCTTAAAGCGTGTGCATCCAATTGATACCGCCCCTTAGAAACCAATATATTTGGAGGTTAATGCGTTTCACGATCTCGATTGCAAGTGAGCAGCCCTCTCAATGTACTCCTGTGGGCATGTTGTCCACCGTTGATAGGAAATATGATTGTCGCACGTTAAATAACTTCAATTCATGGAATAATTCATTTGTGGGATAGGTGTATTGACTTATTACATATAATCTTAGTAATCCACTTTTGTATTTTTTCAATGTTCATCGTGTAGTCTGCATTAGTACTGATTTTTAAAATTGTTAATAAGCAAGCTCCTTCTTACTTGCAAGAATATATTATCAAAAGGGCAGATATGATACATTATAATTTAAGGTTCAATGACCAGTTCCAAATACAAGGCTTCAATACAAATGCTTTGGAAAAAACCCTCTCCATCGAAGGTTTGAGAATATATAATGATCTACCTCTGTTGGACAAGACATCAGCAAATGTAAAAAAAATTAAAACAAGGTTAAGAAAAATGTATTTCAATGTATAGGTTGTATTGTTTATGTGTAATGATATCAATTGTAACATTTATGTACTGTTATATAATAGCTTTTGATGCTAAAAAAGTTATATTCTATTCTATTCTATTCTAGTTGTTTGTTGCCGCTTCCCAAGCTACGATTCCATAGTTCAAGTGTGGTTCATCTAAGGCATAATATAGTGTTCGGAGCTGATCAATTCTCAGAATATTTGATAAATATTTAAACTTTGATAATGTACTGCGTAATTTTGGATGTGAATATTTAATATTCCATACCATCGTTACCGCTTGATTGTCACCTATTTGAAGAGAGTCGTATTCTGGTAAGTTCCTCGAGTATGAAGTGGGTTTTTGTTAAAATTCGATTCTCAAAACCATTATTTTATTATTTCTATATCTTTGTCAGCTTTTTCTTCCAAAGTTTGCCAATCATCCTCTACATATATATTTGCTGTATCGTAGGCAAAACTCACCACAATCTCCTTCTAAATCTAGTTTCAATAGATCATTGAGATAAATATTGGAAAGGAGGAATTCCATAGCTTTTCTTTACTGAGGCAGTCATTTACTCTAACTTGTTGTATTCTTTGTTGTAGGAAGTTCTCCATGAGGTCATACGGTTTTCCTCGAATTCCAACAATTTCCAATATTTGAGTTGATTAACGGTGTTGAACGCTTTGGCCAGATCTATAAATATGGCCGAAGTTGGTTTCGTTCTGTCGACATATCTGCATATTCTGGATGTAACAAATAATATGGCGTCTTGCGTTGAATTTTTTTCCCTGAATCCGAATTGCTTCTTTGATAGTATTCCATATTTTTTCAAATAGTTTGTGATACGCGTTTTCAGTAACATTTCAAAGATTTTAGAGATATTCGAGATCAAAGAGATTGGACGGAAATCTAATATAAATATATATATATATATATATATATATATATATATATATATAATATATATATATATATATATATATATATATATACATATATATATATATATATATATATATATATATATATATATATATTTTGGGGAAGGATCAGTAATATATTTTAAAGGGAAAAAGAAATAATTTTTTAAATAAACCACAAAAATAAATACTAATAGTTAGTAGTTCATGAGAAATTGTTTTAATTTTTTTTTGAGATTCTATTTCCTTTATGAAGCCTCTGTATAATATTGATAGGTAAAAATATGCAAATACTATAATGCAATCATTTTCATACATTGTCAAAATGATTACAACCTATGATTGTTTAAAATACAACAAAAAACTCTAGATTTACAAAATCATTCTGAATTAAATGTGATCAACAAAATTATAAGCTTGAAACATACAGTATATGAAATTGTATCTAACTAAAAATAGCCAATGGGAGAACAAGAAACTTCTGGATGACAATAGCCAATCAGGGAACAGAGATGGTGAGAAAAGATAATTGTGGAAAAATAAGAACTGAGAAACTTCAAAAATAATTATCATCAAATATTGTATTTAGTTTATAAGAAATGTAAAATATATTAGTTCATAAGTTCTCTCAAATAACACCAACATAGTGAAAGTTCGACAAGAAAGTGCGCGAGTTTGAAAATTCAAATAAAATGGACGAAACAGAAATGGTATCCAGGGAATGGAAAAACAAAGCAAAAATGGATTGAAAAAAATTTTAGAACGAAGCCAGGTACAAAATTTGAGAAAAAAGGAAATTGAATATTTTCACGAATGACAAAGTAGTTTACCAAAAATAACAAACCAATTCAACTTCTGAATAATTTCGACACAAAATAAATAGCATAAAAAAAGATTACCTTTTTGTACTCCACATACAAACTTCTCCAAGCTGATTTCAGGGATTTTGGATGGTTCCTTTGCAAATGGAGAGTCCCTGAGAGGAGTGGATGAAGCAGGATTTCAGATTATTGGCAGGTATTGCATCAGCGACAGTTCCAGCTCCAGGTATAAACTTTTTTAGTGCACATCACAAACTGAGTCACTTTACAACGTAACTTGTATATCTGAAGAACTCTATTTTATTTTGGTATTGAACTATAAAAGGATTATCCCAAGTCAAAAGAAAAAAGTGAGGTTATATACAATATCCAACACTGTTTCTTATTATTCTATGAAAATTTATCAATTGCCTATAGTTATAAGTTATTTATCGCAGGCCAGGTTGATATAAGTTTTCCTGAATAAAGGAAATAATTGTTTTTGATAATTTCTGGCTTATTTTCCACAATGACATGCTAATATTTCACATATAAACACTGAACTGAAATAGTTCAAGTGACACCAAGACAGGCAGTGGCTCTATTGCCAATACCGACTCCTGAGGCGAAGGCATACCAACTGAGTTACTCGTGGTAAGAAAGGGTAATAACAATTGGCAGCAACGTGGCGAGAAAACAGTGACAGTAGCAATTATTATTTCAAAACAATTAGCTATTACAATATAACAATTGGCTGCCCATTTCGGAAAAAAAAAAATTTACAAGCAGAAAATATTTGTGGGGCAATAACAATAACGTGGGAAAAAAATTGACAACAATTATTATTTAAAAGCAATCAATATTTCATAACAATTTGTCTCCCAACGAGGAGCGAAAATAATTAGCTATTATTATTTCATAGCAATATAATAATATAATATATATATATATATATATATCGAAGATCGAACGTACTTATCAATGGCCGTCGAGACCCGATACCTATTCACTCCAACATCATCGTCGACTTGACAATTTCAGTAGAAGATCTAGGAAGATGATCTCCAACCACTGATAAGATTCAGCCAGATATATGATATGAAAGTGGGAAATTGTGTCCGAGAGAAATCATGAAAAAGGAAATCCCGCTTGAGGATGCTTTTTTTCTTCTTTAATAATTTGTCCATTATGCCACAATTTCCTTTTATATATATAACCTTCACATTTATATATATATATATATAAACTATATATATATAAATATATATATATATATATAAAAGTAAACTCTTTGAGGTTTATCCAAGCTTTCGGAAATATTAATTTCCATCATCAGGTAGAAACTTTGTCGAGTTTGGTTTCAATGATGTTGAACATATTCATCTAACATAGTGATACAAAAGAAAAAAACGTAGATGAAGGAATGAAAGGAAGTTCAAAGTTACCACAACCACATTAGCAAGTAGATTAAAACTGATGATTTTCAAAGAATATAATATAAAAATTTACACACCCACTACATATTTTTAAATTTTCTGACGATTAATCATAGGTAGTAATTTCAAATCCTCCAATGTCACTTGAAACGCAAAGCTATATATAACACCATTCTGACAAATGTTTACATATATTCTACATTTTTTCTTTCAAAAGTTAATGTTCATCAATTAACCACTCAGATTACTGTAAGTACTTCCTTCATTTCAAGTATTTTTTCTCAATAATGTAATTTACATAAAGCTCGGTCCAACGTATTAAAGAGTTTTTCATAATTCAACACTTTTGCTGACTGAAGATCCCCGTTGTTTCCCACTGTTTATATATATATATATATATATATATATATATATATGAAATTTGATATTGAAACTGGTATTTCAATATTTGCACAATTCTGAAGATGTGTCGTGCAAGTGCATGATAGTTCTGTTATATTTTGAACATTTGAACTGTTTTTTTTTTCATATTGGTTTAGTATATGTACTGAAATCGGCTTGACAATGGAGACAAACGGGAAAATCAATAATAAAAACAAAATAGACTTTGTCTCCATTCTGCCCTGGAAATATTTTTGACTCCTACATTTACAGAAATCCCGATATCGTCACATACTCATTCAGTATTTTGAATTTCTAATTTTGGAATGTAACATAACGATTTCAGTTCTGATATGAGTTGCGTTATTTCTTGCTTCAGCGGTTGCTTTGTAGTCTCCCCGTATATATTATCGTGATGTATTCGTACAATCATATCTCCAAATATTCCTGATAATGAAACAATTTGCTCTCATTATTTAATTGATAACTGGGATCCTCACAACCATTTGTACGATTACAATCTTCTTTCACATTATATGCTCTTCTCTCTCTTTGAAGCTGGATTCTTCGAAAAGATTTCGTCTGGCGGTAGATCAGCCAAGTATGCTCCTTCAGTAGGCGACGAGTTTCTTACATTGTGCATTTTTCTTTTGAGTTTGACTTTTACCAACTCAGATGTACTCATCAATCATCTCTCTCCACTTGAGAGGCGTGGAGTCCTCGGGTGCTTCTCTTGGAGTTGATCTCATTGGTTCTGTAATGCAAAGGCA
This sequence comes from Gonioctena quinquepunctata, assembly GCA_018342105.1. Taxonomy (NCBI): domain Eukaryota; kingdom Metazoa; phylum Arthropoda; class Insecta; order Coleoptera; family Chrysomelidae; genus Gonioctena; species Gonioctena quinquepunctata. The sequence goes on along the minus strand of JAFIRS010001374.1, from coordinate 35,706 downwards.
TGTGAGCTACCTTCATTCCAGTGATTCTTGTGCCCAGAAATTGGCTCATCCATCTGGTATTGTCGAGTTCTCCTGCTACGTCTAAGCGCAGATGGCAATTCATTTGTGTTCAAGTATAAGTTCGCATAATGCGTTTCCTCTGGATTTGCTTGTTATGTACGCATGATGTCATCAATTCCTGGAGACCTACTGAAAAGAACTGATGGTCTGCCACCTAGGACTTCTCGCCTAGGCTCACTGTAGGCTGTCTTCTTCCTGTTAGATTCGTATGGTGAACTATAAGGTAAATGCGTCTCTAGTGAGGAAAGAGCTTGCTACTATTCGTCCTTTGTGTAGCTTCCATCTGATTTTCTATATTCAGGTCTTGTTCTCTGCCTTTTGACTGATATTCTTGGTCTGGCTGCTGTCGGGAAGTGATGGTGGTTGGTTGAAAGCTGACAAACGAGAGACCGACTTTCCCTTGAAGCATCCCTTGACACCGATATTGCTCTGTCGATAGTGGTTCTTAGTTGAATAGATTTGTGCCTTTCACGAGGTGAATGTTTCAGATCTATGTCTATGTTGGTGGTGATTCGTCCAGACTTTCTTCTGCGCTGTTTTCCAGTGCACTGCATCTGAATATGATATGGAAAGCTGGTTTCTCCTTTTCCTCCCATAGTCTGCATGTATTCCAATAGTGTGCAGGTATATTTTTAGTTTTCGATTGTTAAGCTGGTTATTGTGCGTGCCTTCGTTCTTCTTAGGTTGAATCGGGATCAGAAATCCCAATATGTTTGGTGTCTACTTTTATTCACACTTTTATTGAGTTTCCAGATCGTTCTCTGCCAATTTCAAACACTGGTTCTGAGCCTGATGCTTGGCTCGCTAGGTCTACTTTTCCATTATGTACTATGCATTTGTGTTCGGACACCCACACAAGTGTGACCTTAAAAACTTATTTAGACGCATATTTTTCCGTAGACAGTGAATTATTCTGATCCGTCATACTCCGATTCAATCGATCGAGAATGATATAGTCAGCTGTTCTTCGCTGCCGTTCCCTGCTGTGTTTAGTGTATACAATCGAATTGTAATAATTGTATGGTGTACATTTGAGATTAGTGTATGTAATTAGTAGTGTATCGTACCAATATTGAAAATATTAAGGAGTAATTCGGTCAATGTGTATATATATATATATATATATATATATATATATATTCTTTCGTCATTTGTTTTGCGTTACTCTGAATGCACTAGGAGTACGACTTTTGGTGTCGTGGATTGGCCTATACTGGCATCTGTTGGTGACCTTTTTTTTTTTTTTTTTATGTTCTGGTTCCCACGAAAAGGGATATCCTGTAATGTTCAGAGAACATCGTGGGAACCTAGGGAAAGAAGGTAGGAGTTGGTGTTCTTCGTAAATTTCTGAAGGCTGTATGCCTCGGGGAACACCTCCCTAGGCAATGAGTTCCAAAGCCTTGCTGTTCGTTGGATGAACGAGTCTTTAGAAAGTGATGTTCTGCAGGTCTCCAAGGTGACCACGAAGGGGTGTGATGACTGAACTTGACGGGTTAATCTCGAAGAGACTGCCAAAGCAGGAACGATTGTTGATATTTCAGAAGAGCATCGCCCATGAAAATATCTATAAAATAGAGACAAATCGCCAACTTTTCTACGGTGTTCCAGACAAGTGAGCTTTTTTTGGACAGAATCCAATAGCCTCAGGATATGTTTAGGTGCCGCACTCCAAATATGGGAACAGTATTCCAGGACAGGTCGGATCTGTGCCTTATAGATCATAAGCAGCTGACTGGGGGTGAAATAGCTATTGGCACGAAACAGAAAACCAAGTTTTTGGGATATACTTTTGGCAATGGACCTCACGTGATTTTCCCAGGAAAGGTTATTGCTGATAGTAATACCAAGCATCGATATGGATGGCTTCAGTGGTATGGTTACTCCTGACAAAGTTATGTTAGGCACAGTGAGATCGGCTTTTCTAGAGAAAAGACATGCTTGTGTTTTGTTTGCATTGAATTCTACCAAGTTATTAGATCCCCATTCGAGAATTGTTGCTAAGTCCATATTTATATTATTAACATTTCTTCCTCGTTCATTTCTGGTTTCACGGGCTGATATAGGGGCCCTGGAAGAGAAAGCGGTGTGGAGGGTACTATCATCGGCAAAGCTGTGTACTGGACATGAAGTTGCTTTCAACAGGTCGTTGATGTGAAGTAGAAATAGTGTTGGTGCTAGAATGGATCCTTGCGGAACACCAGCATTTATGAGTAGAGTGTCAGATGAAACTCCATCGACCACTACATGGAGAGACCTGTTTGAGAGAACACTAGCAAGCAGAGAACACAGCTGAGGGGGCAAGCCATAAGACGGAAGCTTGGCGAGGAGTCCCTGGTGCCAAACTCGATCGAACGCCTTGGAGATATCTAATGCCACAGCTAAAGTTTCTCCATACTTCTCAATAGATAGCTGCCATATATGTGAGACGTAAGCGAGCAGGTCACCAGTTGATCTCTGATGGCGGAAGCCATATTGCCTATCGTTGACAATTCCTGAGTCTTCCAGATATTTCATGAGCTCGATGTTGATGGCTTTTTCCATGACCTTTGAAATAATAGATAGCAGTGCGATAGGTCTGTAGTTGCTAGGTAGGGCCTTTTTCCTTTTTTTAGGGACTGGCTGTACTCTTGCAATTTTCCAATTGGACGGAAATACCCCTAAATTGTAAGAGTGGTTGAACAACTTGCAAAGAACAGGTGTTAGTTCGGGGGCACATTTCTTGGGAACAATCGGCGGGATTCCGTCAGATCCACAGGCTTTGTTGGTGTTGAGACCCAGCAAAATCTTTCTGATAGTACGTTGGCGAAAGGTGATCTCGGGCATGTGACTGTCAATAGGTGTAATGTTCGGGGGTTGTTTTCCCGATGAATCCAGAGTGGAATTTCCAGCAAATAGGTGCGCAAATATATTGGCGTTTTCCTGGGCAGTCGTTGCTAGTGTTCCATCTTCTTTGGTTAGGGGAGGAAATGAGCTGGAAGTGAAGTTTCTTCCCACAGCTTTGGCGGAAGACCAAAATGAACGGGATCCGTTAGGACATTCAGCAAGTTTTGATCTTATTTTGGCTTTGTGGGCATCTTTTGAGCATTCTATTGTCTCTTTACATATGCCTCTAGCCTCGACATATGCTGCTCTGGTCTCAGGGCCCGCATTTTTTAGCCATCGATGGTATGCTGCCTGTTTGGAAGCCACAGCTCTAGAGCAGTTTCTGTTAAACCAGGTCTTATCGGATGATGTTCTTCTTTCGGTATTCGGTATGTAAGTTTGCATCCCCAACATGATGATTTCAGAAATTGTCTCAGCACATCGTGTTGTATCTACTGAAGAGAAACAAACTCTCTTCCATGGAAACGCTGAGAAAAACATACGAAGACCTTCCCAGTCGGCCGAATTGTAATGCCACATGAGACGGGGTGGTATTGTGCAGCTCGATGGTAAATGGAAAGAGTATGTTGTGGAGATGAGGGTGTGGTCAGAGTTTCCAAGTGGGGCACAAACTTCTATTCTATACGGGTCAGGATTGGTGGTGAGGAAAAAATCTAGTGTATTGGCAGACTGGTTGTTGACATCAGGGATGCGGGTTGGTAGCTCGACCAGTTGTTCGAGACCATGAGTGATGGCGAAGGCCTCGGCTTGACGACCTGCATCATCTGTTTTGTTAGAGAATTTGAGCCAGGCAGCGTTATGTACATTAAAGTCTCCCATGATTATGGTTTCAGCTGTTGGATGGTTCTCCTGAATTTAGTCCAGTTTGAGTGATAAAAACTCAAAGAGGTCGTTATATGAAGGTTCATTAGGTGATAGGTGAAGGCAGCAGAGGAACTCAGTCATTTTGGTATCAGATAGCTTGAACCACATCACATCAAAGTCTTTCGGTTCCAAACTCTCTTCACGCTGGCATGAAAGGTTAGCCTTGGCGTAAAGGCAGACTCCACCTTTGAACCTGAATCGAGAATGGAGTTCGTAACCAGGACAAAGCATATGGACCTTGTTGGTGGACGAGTTTACTTGTGTTTCTGTTAGAACCAGAATATCCGGTTTTTCTGTCTGTAGGTGATGGTGGACGTCATTGATGTTCTTGTTGAGTCCGCGGATGTTGCAAAAATTAATTTTTAATGTTGAGTCCCCTCGAGTACCTCTCGCCCGGAAATCCGAATGGAGAGGTATTTTACTTCCGGAGTGTTTTACTCTAGGAGACTTCATCATTATTACTATAAGGATGCACCTGAAAATTAAGGAGGAATTGGGGAAAATGAAAGAGGGAGACCGGAAAGTATCGACCGAACACTGAAACATGGAATGGTCCATTTCACAGCACACAAAGTCGATATGGTGGTATTTCACCGGGCGATGAGACCATCTTCCACCTACGGTTATCCTTTTAGTCGCCTCTTACGACAGGCAGGATTTACCATGGGGCTATTCTAAAGCCGACCCCATACGATATAATTAATGTGCACCAAATATCGTGTCATTAAATTCCACGTCATTATGTCTAAGCTTCACCCCACAAATTATCGGTGTCACTTCTATAATTTTGTGCATTTCATATATATATATATATATATATATATATATATTGTTATGTTGGGAAATGTTTATCAAATAATGAAACTGATAATTCATTATTATTATTATTAGGTATTTATGTTATCGTGGTTCATGCTAAGTTTGATTTACAATTTGTCTATACTTTTTACTGTTCTGGACTCTTGTCAACGCATATGTCTCAAAAAGTCAACACTGAAGTATCTCTATTGTCATAAGTATGTTACCAACAATACATTCAATTTGCACAACCAATAAAAATAATATAAAAATCAAAATTCATAAAAAAAACTTTGGATCTCAAGTAGACGAAATGGTACATGGAACATCCTGTATGGTGAATCATATCAGAAGGAAATCCAACAGCAAGAAGTCAAAAACAATTTGAGGGAAATATAAAAATATAAAAATTTTGAAAACAGAAAAGTGTCAAATGTGAATTTTATCAAATTTTGTATAGTATTTCTAATCCCAATTGGACCGACATGAAAAGTTTCGAGAAGGAATTCTCTTTCACCCGACAGAACTTTTTTATGATTGTACCAGGAACGCTTTGGAAGTAAAAACACTGGTAGTATACACATTTTCCATTTGCCGGGCAGTGCATATGAACACTCCTCGTAGTGCTCTTGGGATTAGAATAACTATACATATAATATAAGATCTAGAATTGTATATTGTGAATAAAATCATTAGAATAACAAAAAGTTGAACAGAAAGTGGGAAGAAACTTAAAATTCGTGAAAATAAACAAAAAGTTTGGGTTTCCAAGAGGAAGGATAACAAGCTTGGAGAGAAAAAAATTATGTAAGAAACAAAGAACAATTTAACATAAAACACAGGAAAACCGAGCAAAACTATACTCAAATGTTATGAAACGAATCCAAATAAGAATGGGGAAATAAACCAGCAAGAAAAAACCACTCACCTTATAAATATAACGGAAGTCCGTGAGGTTGTCGGTGATAAAGGGGGCCTTCTACAGTGGAGCTGAACTTTTCCAGATATCAAGAACACTTTTAACAGTCAGGAGAACATCCAGAAGGAAGAAAGGCAGGTATTTTAAAAACCACAACTGAATAAAGTGAACATATCAGGACCAGACACTTATTTCGGTTATTTGGATCACTTGTATCAATGCAACTGAACATTTATTGGTTTTATCTATGCTCATAGACTGAGCATAACTTCGAAACGTTATATTCACAAAGTATTTCATCACACATAAGCAAGTTTTACTATTTCACATCACTGTTCTGATTGAGATGAGTTAGATAACGCAGGATAGGTCAATTTGAAGACTTATGTCAATAAAAGAATTACTATTTGACGATTTTTCTGAATTCATTGTTCCTTTATTCAGTACCTAATCATAAATCTTTCCACAAAATAGCACTTTTGACGTCAAGCAGCGCAACAAGTTTGCATTAGTACCATCATAGTAATATATATATATATATATATATATATATATATATATATATATATATATATATATATATATATATATATATATATATTGGTTAAACAAAAAAGAAAACATCTATTCCAAATGTCCATTGTGTTGCTGAGTTTGAGCGACCTCAGTGCAGAGCTATAGGAGTAGCCATACATAAAAATAATGAAGACAAGACAAGACAAAAATTATGAGTTCACCGATGGATGTCGAATTCTTTAATTATATAGCTTCAATAGATCATCTATGGTGAAATTTGTGTAGCAAAATGTGAAGCAGAAAATAGACTAATTACCATTACATCTCACCTAATCAAAGTATGAATAAAATAATCCACCCACGAAAATTTTCTCATTCATACTTTCTACTTTGCTCAATTGAAACTCATCAATTACCCATGATATTGAGTGGAGATTTCAATATCGATTTCTCACAAGATATATCAAAGCCTTCAATTGATTTTTTTGGACCACCTTGGATTTAAATATATCAAATGACAAAAATAAAAGTGCAACAAAATATGGAACTATAATTGTTGTATTTTTTCTAGATATATAGATAAAATCCAATAAGAAGTATTTATTCCTTATTTAGCCCAAACGTTTATTTTCTGTAGAATATAAAAATAAAATAAATAATTTTATTCATAAAAAAAATATCTGATATGTGATATGTGTGATATGTGATATATTATATATATATATATATAAATATATACTCTGACGAATATATTTTGTATGGATTGGATTATTCTTTATTTTTTATGATTTGGATAGAAGTTCAATCTTGGACCAGAAGATCATTTCATCAGCTTCGACGTGGGGAACCTTCAAACCAATGTCCACATTAAGGAATCCCTCAGCATCATTGGAAGGAAACTCGAAGAAGATAACCAGCTTCACGAAAGGACCGATATTGGAATGACTGCAGTGATGCCTACACAATTCCTATTTCCAATAAAAGGACTGGTTCATCCCCCAAGACGACGGACTTTTTTTTTTCAATAATCAACATTTACGTGAGTGATTCGAAGAATTGGCTATACAGGAGGAAGAATACAAACCAGAACAGTGGTTGAGGTATGTGTATGATACTTTTCCCAGGAGAGGATGGAATACATCATATCCTACTCCAAAAGGGACAAGAAATATTAATCCCATTTCTATGTAAAATATTCAAGGCTTGTATAGCTATGCGATACATAACTGCCGAGAGGCAGAAAGGGAGAGTCATTTACATACCCAAATGACATGATACCCAAGTCATACCGAATTATTAGTCTAGTGTCTTTCCTGCTGAAAATTCGGGAGAGACTAATTGACAGATACATTAGAGACGAGGTTTTATCAACAAACCCTCTCAACAAACGCCAATACGCCAATACGCCTATCAGCCAGGTAAGTCACCAGACTTGGCACTGATGATCTTAACAGGCTACTGACAAAATTCCTGAGAACAAAGAGATAGCCATAGAGACCTTCGTCGACATCGAGGGTGCTCTCAACAATGCATATACAAAGTCAATAAAGAGGTCCCATCCCTCCTGTGTCAATGTGTAAACGCCAGTTCGGTGGAAAGAAAAATCAAATCAACCATTGAGACCTCAGTCACAGCTAGAGCAGGTAGAGAATGCAGATAAGGCGGGCTACCCTAGTAGACGAACTACTAGTAATGCTAACATCCAAAGTCATGTATTGCTTAGGATGTGCCGATGATCTTGCAATTATTGCAAAAGGCAAATTTGCAGGAACCGTCACGGAGCAAATTGATCTAAACTTAATGAATAAAGTGGTGCCAGGAGGAGGAACTAACTGTAAACCCCCAAAAAACCACAAAAGTTGCTTTTACAAAAAAGAGAGTACTAAGAGGACTCAAGCCACCAGTTCTGAACGGGGTAGAAATTCCAATTGCAAAATAGGCAAAATACTTGGGAGTCATCTTTAACCACAAGCTGAAATGAAATCAACACCTACAAAAAATTATTCAGAAAAGCCCGATAGCCCTCAAACTATGCAGAAGAATGTGCGAAAAAACTGGAAAAAACAGGGTTATAAGACCCATGATAGCATACGGTTCCGTGACAAGTTGGCAAAAGACTCTGCAAGCTGGGGCGATCCGAAGGCTAAGCGACATCCAAAGGCAAACCAGTCAAACACCGTCATAGCAGACAGAGAGGCATGGAAGGAAGAACCTGCAATTATTGCACACATTGCCTGCCACACAGAAGGCTCAAAACCCAAAGAAGGTGTGGGAACAGAAATATTTTCAGCCAAGCTAAGGACAGGAGTCTCACTGAGCTTAGGCAAACATGTGACGATATTCCAGGCAGAAGTTGCAGCAATACATCTTTGCGCAGAAGAGTTACTAAGGCAAGAGTTCAATGAAAAGACCATTGCCATATACTCTGAAAGCCAAGCGGCTATTGAAACATTCAGCTCCATGCAAATGAACTCTCAACTTGTCTGGGGCTGCTTGGAAACCCTACAAAAGGAAGGCAGTCAAAACAGACTATCTCTGGCTTGGGTGCCAGGCTACAAGGGCAACGAAGAGGCCGATTCATCAGCCTGAGAAAAGCACAACGTGCCACAATTGGCCCAGAACCTTTTTGTGGCACAGCGAAAGCGCTGTGAACAACACAGGTTGAAGAAGCAATCTCAAGAATGGTGGAACATGGCGCCGGGCATGGGATAGGCCAGAGAGTTTATCAAGGAAACAATTCCAAAATTCACAGAGTATCTGCTTAGCCAGATAAGGAGATCAACCAGGATCATGGTTGGGCTCCTGACTGTAGACTCAACAAACACGTGAATAACATCGGACTGGCAGACACAACCACATTTAGGTTCTGCCAGGAGGAGGAGAAAACCTCAGCGCACATACTGTGCTACTGTGGAAGCCTTAAGGTTTTCAACGATAGGGGAGGAAAAACCACAAGCCACCATATATGGATGACTCAAGGACTAGCCTATGGAGTTTTGAAACAAGGATGGGCCTAGACAGGGAACTCTAACATGACGGCATACACAGCAGATCGGCAAGATTTTTCTGTGAAATGAAGAATCCACGATATTTTTTTGTTGTTAATGTCTAACAGAAAACAACTACTTTCCCGGCTAAAGCCACGCTGGACAGATGTAGTTCAATGTCCAGCGCGGCTTTAGCCGGGGACAAAAAAAAACTTCATTTTATTCGTGGATTTTTCAATTCACAGAAATATATTTCTATTCAATATTCAATTGAGAATGTTTTCCTTTTCAACATGAATACCCAACAAGAGGTTAGCTTGAACGATGAAAGATAGTGAAGTTTATCTCTCAGTCGCAGATGATTCCACATCTGATTTTATGAACATCATGTTCATATTTTCAAACAAATTAATCTAATGACACCTTTAAAATATGGAATCACGGAGATAAACACCTTCAGAATTTCTTCCCAAGAAAAACAGTAATAGATGTAAATGTTGAGAGAACAAGCAACGATATCGGTACCTCTGTCTATAGGAAGAACTATATACCATACTATATATACTACAGACATAATCATCCGAGTTCGATGAAGAATAGGTACATTTGCAACAACAAGGAGTCACTAAATATAAAAATAAACCACATTAGAAAAAACAATGGTTCAAACGAAAGTTGAAAGGAGCTATCAAAGCCAATAACGGGTTCAGTCAGCCAAGAATTGAGATCTGAAACGTATGCATTTTCTAGTGGACTGCAGAGGCGCGAAACTTCACGCTCCACCACACAGCGCGAAATTACACGCATCACTACACATGACGATTGCAGATATAAGAAATCAAAATGTCGTGAAATTTTGTCGAATCCATTAATATAATGGACGCCCAAAACGATAGTCATTATGAAGACCTTACACTCTCTAGATGTTTTCTTCTCATCCCCATATTTTTCAGGAGGTATTCCTTGATTTTTCATTTCGCCTTCCTTCAATGACATTCGCGGACTTTTCAATATATAGTCCGGAAGACCACATATTTGAACTTTTTCATTTATAATTTTCGCAGGATTGAATTGAACCAGTATGAGCATACTTTGGCATTTTTGTGTCAATATTGTTGTGGAAATTCACGAGAACAACGAAGCTGGAGGGGTATTTGAAAAAAATTGGTCGAGTGTTATTTCTGCAACAATATTGGCGGAAAAATATCAAGGTATACTCTATACCCAGAATATTCACAACGAGTGGTATATGACCATATTATATATCGAGCAAGCTATCACAAACATACCTACACCTAAAAAAACTATGTTTTTCAACGTTTTTTCATTGATAGTGACTTGGACGTCATCTGGTACAAACAATGGTAAATGCCTACATATATCCGCGGAGATTCTAGCAACATGGTGTATATTCGCTGATACTGAGATTTGATTGGTTAGATAAATGTATTTGATTTGCTGAATTCATTTCTCTATCTTACTGTCATATGCTACATTTTCGACTAATGTGATTGGCTGAGGTGAACGATAATATTTCCATATCCATTCAAATTGTAGACTGTCTGTTTGACGATGATAAGTTTATTTCATCTGAAAATATTCGTTATATTCTCCCAACAAATATAACTCGTGCTATAATTATTCATCGGTGATAGCACTCGTTAAAACCGATGATAATGGAACTTCTGCTGCGCAGTCGTTCCATTTTTATCGGTTTTAACTCGCAGCTATCACAAATAATGATGATAACACTTGTTATATTACCTCCGATTATATAACTTTGAAATTTCTACTTTTTAAAAAATGTTAAGATTGTCACTAAAAAGTGTTTATGTTATCTTAATGAATCATGAATTATAAAAATGATCAACTATTAAAAAAAATTATAATACTTCTCTTTTTACATGTGGTGTCTATCGAGCAGTACATTCAGAATTATTTTCACTTTCTACAGAAGTATTTTGACATAATTTTTGTCATTTCATAGCAAGAAACGCACTTGAAAAAGTTCAGTTCTGCTGAAAAATATATTGCAAGTTTAATCTTCCAACAGCTTCTTGGTAAAGTGGGTTTTGGGAAAGTCTTATTCGTCTTCCGAATGATTCATTGCGTTGAACATTAGGTAGAGTTTATCTGAATTTCGAGGACCTGCTCACTACTCACGGTATTGTGCGATTGCGGAGTGATTCTTTCTGAAAATGTCCCCCTTCGTCTGCTGAAACATTGTCAAAAACGTAAGGTTTTGAGACAACTGAGAGAATAATTATAAGAGAATTGACTGGGCGTAAATTCGGATTCAGGATCTCATTTCGAATAAAGATGGTGCCGAAAGGCCCGTTCGTCTATCTTATAGCACGGGGGTTCTGATAAAACAGTTTCATAGAGTTTTTCCATTAGAAATTAAACTTTGCAACAGAATACTAATACTGAATCATGTAACCAACTTGATAAGCTAGGTGTATCCGATGTTGATATGACCCATAATGAGGTTGACATGAATGAAGATATTAGAAAAAAAAGAACTGGCCTTTATAAAAAGGCTAAGCAGGTTCAGTTTCTGATAGGTATATTGTTACTTGTTTATAATATGTATTGATAAATTCAATTCAATTCGTTGATGAATTGTAATGTGGGAGTATGTTCCAATATGTTTTAGTATAACAATTGGAGAAAGAAAGTTAATTCGCAAGTGACACAATGAGTCACTTTTAGGATTCCATAGAAATACTACCTACTGAGGACGACACCACTTTCCGACTTTCGGAAACTTTTGATATATCTCCGATCATGGACTTCAAAACCATTTTCTCGTGTGCTACTTCTTTCATTTGATTCGAGTCAGATTACATAGAAATATTAGGAAGCATTCAGGAAAATTTGAATCTTTTTCCAACTTTTGATTAAAGACTTTTAAGTTTATACATAAATAAAAATGCTGCTTTTGTTTCCAATGAAAATATTCCTTTTTTTCTGATACATGATTCGTTACCTTGATAAATGGCAATTTCAGAATCAATACAAAAATTCTAAAATCTACCGTTCCGACTGGCCGCGCTATCGTGTTTTTTTTAATTAGAGAAAGCAAAATAAAGCTTTTTCTCTAGAGTTCATGGATTCTAGCTTTATTTTCGAATTGTATTCATGATTTTTTCCAACACTTTGGTTTTTAAATATAAAAATAAAAAGAGCCTCCACTGTTAACGTTTTGAAATTGAACGTCCAATTTCTATTGTTTTGGCAGTGACATTGAGCAAAATTATTTCGGTCATAACATACCTACCAGGAAAAATTGGAACAAATATTAGGTTGTCAGGGTGCATAGTAACAATTTCAGTTATTGAAGTCGCCATTAATGTAAAACTTTAATCAGATAATTTTCAAAAATTTATAAAATATCGCTTTAATTATGGATGAAGAAGGTGATTTTATTGATTTGTTGAAAATATAAACAGGATGTTCATAAAATCAGATGTGGAATCATCTGCGACTGAAAGATAAACCTTAGTCACTATCTTCCATCGTCAAGATAACCTCTTGTGGGGTATTCATGTTGAAAAGGGAAACATTCTCAATTGAATATTGAATAGAAAGATTTTTCTGTGAATTGAAAAATCCACGATAAATGAAGGTATTTTTTGTAAATGTCTAACAGAAAACAACTACTTCCCCGGCTAAAGCCACGCTGGACATTGAACTACATCTGATAGATATTCTTTGCAAAGTGAGATTGCTTCTTGAGAATGTGTTTCCCATTTCTTCCGGTCTTCCTGATGATCGTGGAAGCGTGAAATAGATTTTCGTCGACAAAAATGTATTGAAGACCTAGTGAATGCGATGTCTCTCCTGCGTCAATGTTATGAATGATTTCTGGTGAGTACTCTCTTTTGGAAAACATTCTTCTTTGCCTCATTCATCTTTATGAGTTTTTAATCAAGACTGGAATAGAAAATCAAATAACTATCTGAATGAAAATGCAAATTTTCAATTTCAGATTTTTTCTTTTTAGTTAGGGCCTTTTCAGAATATCTTTCAGATGTAGTTCAATGTCCAGCGTGGCTTTAGCCGGGGAAGTAGTTGTTTTCTGTTAGACATTCACAGAAAATAACTTCATTTTAATCGTGGATTTTTCAATTCACAGAAAAATCTTTCTATCAATATTGAATTGAGAATGTTTCCCTTTTCAACATGAATACCCCACAAGAGGTTATCTTGACGCTGGAAGATAGTGACTGAGGTTTATCTTTCAGTCGCAGATGATTCCGCATCTGATTTTATGAACATCCTGTTTATATTTTCAACAAATCAATCTATCATACCCCATGACAGGTTTTAATGTCAGAAAACACGAATTTCAAAGTGTCTCTCCAAAAGAAATAATTCTAACTTTTTCTATCTTTGCAAAGTGAGATTGCTTCTTGAGTATGTGTTTCCCATTTCTTCCGGTCTTCCTGATGATCGTGGAAGCGTGAAATAGATTTTCGACGACAAAAATGTATTGAAGACCTAGTGAATGCGATGTCTCTCCTGCGTCAATGTTATGAATGATTTCTGGTGAGTACTCTCTTTTGGAAAACATTCTTCTTTGCCTCATTCATCTTTATGAGTTCTTAATCAAGACTGGAATAGAAAATCAAATAACTATCTGAATGAAAATGCAAATTTTCAATTTCAGATTTTTTCTTTTGAGTTAGGGCCTTTTCAGAATATCTATCAGATGTAGTTCAATGTCCAGCGTGGCTTTAGCCGGGGAAGTAGTTGTTTTCTGTTAGACATTCACAAAAAATAACTTCATTTCAATCGTGGAGTTTTCAATTCACAGAAAAATCTTTCTATCAATATTGAATTGAGAATGTTTCCCTTTTCAAGGTGATTTTAGTTATACATCTGATATTCCTGCCGATGTGATGGAGTCAGCGGGAGCAGTTAGCTTCAAACTTCTACCAGTAAAGTCCAGACCACTATACAAAAAAGAATATGATACATTTGATAGTTGGTGTTCTCAGAAAAAAATATCTAAGGTATCAGAACCCATCATTCTTGCGTATTTGGGAGAAAAATCTGAAACAATGAAGTCGTCAACCCTGTGGCCGAAGTTTTCTATGTTAAAATCAACTTTAGCTGTTGACAAGAACATACATATAGTTGATTATCCCAAAGTGAAAGCATTTCTTAAAAAAAAGTGCCGGCTATAAGCCGAAAAAGGCAAACGTCTTCACAAGAGAAGAGGTAACAACATTTTTGCTTGATGCTGCGGATGAAAGTATTTATGATTATGGGATTGTCAGGCGCCTATCGCGAACTTTCTAAAATGACAATACATGATATTGAGGACAATGATACTTATACAGCGCGGCTTTAACTTTTGAACGGTTGGAAGTAGAACAATAAAACAAAAACCATTTCGAATGATATCACCGATAATACTTTTCGAAATGGAAGATGGCGCGGAGGGGCATATCAACTTGAAAATGTCAAATAGCATGGGGGGTTGAGTATAACTCAATATAACTCAATTCTCTTTTCAACCATCTAGGTTTTTTTATTTCAATAATACGTTTTTTCACAATATGCATTCGATATCTCAGGAATAACAAAATTTAGAATGCATATTGTGAAAAAAAGAAATGACAACATTTAAAAAAGTGGATGGTTGAAAAGAGGATTGAATTATCTTTTCAAAGATGTACCACTTGACCCCCGATGCCATTTAGAATTTTTGAGTTGGTGTGCCCTTCTACTATTCCAAAGAGTAGTATTGATGATATCATTCGACATAGTTTTGGTCCCGCTGTTCTTTGTCGAACCGTTCAAAAGTTTTTTTTTTCCAATATCAATTGCAGAAGCATAAAAAAGTCTTGCGGCGAAATCCTGTGAGCAGCAGTGGCGGAGATAACTAATTTCATTTAGATATTTTAAGATTTCAAAAATACTTCATAAATAATGAAAAATGAAAAAAAATTAAAGACAAGCTTTCATTTATACAAATACATTAAGAAAGAAAAATAATTTCTTTCATTGTTTGATGTAGGTTACTAGAATATCCTAAAACTTATTTCGATCGGCACACACCAAGACCACAGACGCTACTGGTTTTCAATCTTTCAGAGCTATTAAAACCCAAATATAACGCGTGATTTATGACTTCCCATCGTGTAGAACAGTGACAGCCGTCACTCACGTCCACGTTGACTATCGGCTCTTTTGATGTACCGTCTGCCGACGGAAAATGTTTACGAGTAGTACAGATTATTTTTCGTTCAGTTTCTTGGCATATATGCTCGTGTTAGCGAACGAGTTTTTATTTGCTCCCTATAGAAACAGCTTCTGCTATTGATATTGGATGGACTATAACAGGGATGGGGACTTTGAAAAGCCGCACTCTCAATTGTAATTCCGTAGAACAACCATAGTGCAAAGAAAAATTCAATTTCCTTTTGAACGATGTGCAACTCGACCTCTATGCCATTCGAAATTTTCAGTTGATGTGCCCACAGCGCACTCTGTCGAGTATTTGTGATGTATCTTCTCTCAAAAAGTAGTGTATCTTCTGTCAAAAAGTAGTACATTCAGATCCGCACTTATACATGACATTTCAAATGCATTTTATGAAAATATATTCAATCGAAATTAAAAAAAATTTAATGGTTGAGAAGAGAATTAAATTATATGTTCAACAATGTGCCACTTGTCCCACCATGCCATTTGAAATTTTTGAGTTGATGTCCCCCCCGCGCCATCTATCGAGCAATCACAAAGTCTTGGTGATATCATTCAAAACGTTTTTTGACTTATCGTTCTATGTCGAACCGTTCAAAAGTTATAACAGGAGGGGGACTATAATTGTTAAGTATTCTGATTCAGAAACAAAGAACATTTGTAGTCCCAAATAACAATGAACACAAATTTATTCTAGCTGAAATTTGTCGTAAGTACATGTCATTGCGTCCTAAGATAGCGGAAAACCCTAGATTTTTTCTTCAGTGAAAGGAATGTACAGTTCAAGTAGTCGCAATGAATACTTTTGCAAAAATTCCGAGTCTAATTGCATCATTTCTTGGATTATATAATACTGCAAAATATACTGGCCATAGTTTTAGAAGGTACTCTGCGTCGTTTTATTTGGCTCAGGAGCTGATACTTCGAGACTTGACATCATGGTGGGTGGCGATCGTCGACCGTTGCCGAAGGCTACGTGGAGCAGTCCGTAGAAGAAAAAGTGATAATTAGAAATGGTATTTTTATTGGTGATATCAAGAAAAGTGGAAATGTCGAAGTCGAGAACAATAATTTTTGTAACATTATACAAGGAAGGCCATTTGATTCAGTATTACCAAAATCATCATTTGGAATTACTTATAGAATAACATCAATTGTACTATTAATATAAATAATGTATAAAATTAGTATGGATGGAATATGGTTAAAATATGTTCAATAAAAAAAAATTTTTAAAAGAATGTGAAGACAAGCTTTTATTCATACAAACGTACTGAAAACGAAAAATAATTTCTTTCATTGTTTGATCTAGGTTAGGTTGCCGCGCAAAATTACCCATTTTGTATCCGCGGCAGGCTTTTGAATCTGTAACTCAGAGAATAACCTAGATCAAACAATGAAATAAATTATTTCTCCTTTTTAGTGCATTTATGAATGAAAGCTGGTCTTTAATTTTTTGTTTTTATAATTTTTATTTTTAACTTTTGAGTTCTGTTTTTTTTATTAACGACTAATGAAAGCTTGTTTATATATAATTTTCTTCAGTATTTATGATGTTAAATAACTAGTTTAGTAATTTATATCCAATTTATTTTTGAATTTCGACAAAAAAATCATAATCCTCGACCCCGAAAACCTTTAGATACCAATTTGACCCGTAGATACCAATTTTGAATAGAATCGGACCATAATCACAAAAATTGTCCGTCATATTGAAGCCACTATTTTTTTTTTCTAACCGGAATTATGTACACCTGCCAAATTTCAAATCAATCGAACGATTAGAACTGGGTCAAATTTAACTTGCAAGATTTGATTACACAGACAGATGCCGGGACAGGTGAAACTGAATAAAAGTTTGTAAAAAAATGTTCAACCTCAGAAACCCCCACATACCAATAATCGGACCATAATCACAAAACTCGTCCGCCATTTTGAAGCCGCCTTGTTCAATTTTTGAATTTTGCCAAAAAAATCATGATTTCCGTTCCCGAAAACCCGTAGATATCAATTTTGAGTAGAATCGGATTATAATCACAAAAATTGTCCGCCATATTGTAGCCGCCATTTTGTTTTTTCCTAAAATAAACTCATAATGCATTATCACCGGAATTATGTACACCTGCCAAATTTCAAATCAATCGGACAATTAGAAGTGGGTCAAATTTAATTTGCAAGATTTGATTACGGACATACAGTCAAACAGCGGTTACAGCGGAACAGGTGAACTGAATAAAAGCTTGTAAAAACAATTGAAATGAGAATGATGGGTATTGTGTATTACCTGTATTTGAACAACGTAGGCCTGTACTTTTTTGTGTGCACAAACATTTTTTTTTTAATTCTGTATCCTACTTTTGACATTTAAAAGTCATCAAAAATGACACATTTTTGACGTAAGTATTGGAAAAAAATCAATGTTTGATGTCGTTTGCTATTTTCTCCAATTTGATCAGGAAAATCGATAAAATTGATATTATTTTGCATTACACAACTCAAAACTCAGGAATTCAACACCACATACGATTACAAAAGTGACTCATTAGTCAATGATTAATTTTCAATGCTTTTTTCATGTTCCGAGGTTACTCCAACAACATCAAAGAAAATGGCTGAGCTTCCTATCTGTGTCGTTTTAATCTATGGAAATACCGTCTAATCAAATATGCGCACCTCTACTCACCTACGTAGGCTAGGTACAAGATAAGTAGACGATATATCGACCTTCCACTGCGACCACATAGCGGATCTTTTGTGGCTCATACTCATTATTATAGTTCACCATACAATCCTATTCTTGTGATGGTGTTTGAAGTTACTTGTGATGGTGTTTGAAGTTACTTGTGGTGATATTTCTTTGGAATCCGCAATCTTTAGTTGGATATTACCAAATGTCAGTATCCTGATACTTTTCCTGACTATGCGGTATAAAATGTGCTCTGGTAATTCGTCTTTCACACAGCAGAATCGGTAATCTGACGATTGTTCTAGTCCTATCATTTGCATGTGGTTTCTTAGACGGCAGTTCTATAACAATGCGCAGATTATTTCAGTAACAATTTAACACTGTTGGTTTCTCTAAGCCAGTTTGAGGCTTGTCTGTGATTCTATATCAGTTGAAAGTCAATACTGTTGGAGCTAATCTGTCTGATATCATTTCGATTTCTTTGTTTGCAAAAGGCAGACTAATCTTGCGTACTATTCTATGGCAAATACATCTGCCTAGAAACTGACACCTGTGTTTGCTTTACAGTCGTTGGTGGGGACATGTCACTTCTGGTCAGCAGGATTGTATGTATCTAGGAAGAGAATGATGAAGAACCTTTTGATTGCTATGATATGAACCAGGAAGTCTCATGACACCCCAAGTAAGTAGTGGTTTCTAATCTCACCCAGCATACCTGAACTATTGACCTTTCGACTAATATATTAGGGACTAGGGAGTCTGATAGTATTCCCAATAGTTCCTAATTCCACTCGGCAAACCTGAATAATCCAACAGTTTATTCCCCTGCAATTGGTTTTCACACAACAGCAGTCGGAAGGCCTCCTTCTCCATGAGGATGTGGAGAGGAGTAGAATTCAGGAGTTTCCAGAACTGCTGTCGGTCTAGAATATGTGGCCTCATGAATATTCTGCCTCATGAATATTCTGCATGTTAGCAGCTGAATTCCAGCGAATTTTTTTACTTAGGTTCGTTGGAGCCGCTTGCTATACCGAGTCACCTCGATATATGAGATCATTGAGAAAATCACAGTACAAGATATCCAGTAAGTTTGTTTGGGATCCCTTCCCCATTTTCTGCCACACACCTTTCTGATGTTCTGGAGGGATGTTCTGGCTTCACTGATGGTTTGGTCCAAATGGGAGTTTCTGGTGAGTTTTCTATTCAGGTTACTCCAAGGTTTTTAACTTCCTCCTCAAATGATATTTGCATGCAATGTGGGCTGGCGAAAGATCAGTAGCTTTCTCATTTTACTGAAGAGAACTATGATAATTTTGCGGGGGTTAACACGCCCACTTGATATCACCTATTTGAATCTACTTCTGATGATGATAACCCGATCGTCCATTAGAAGTATCCCAGTTGATCATCCAGCAGAATTGTCCATAGAGAGGGACAAAGGGCTCCATCCTGTGGAAATAATTTGGTAGGTCTGAAAGTAGATATAGCTGCAGGGGTTCTGGCTCACTTTGGCACTTTTTCCCATGTGAATCCCCATAAGAAAATCTAAGGTCCAACGTGGTCATTTTGCGACCTTTTACCTGTTTCGACCTTTATGAGACCATCATCAGGTTCTCGATGTTTCGAATCTTCATCGGGTTCTCGACGTTTCGATTCTTCTTCAGTTCAACCTTTATCAGACCATCATCAGGTTCTCGACGTTTTGAATCTTCATCGGGTTCTCGACGTTTCGATTCATCTTCAGTTCAACCTTTATCAGACCATCATCAGGTTCTCGACGTTTTGAATCTTCATCGGGTTCTCGACGTTTCGTTTCATCTTTAGTTCAACCTTTATTAGATCATCATCAGGTTCTCGACGTTTAGAATCTTCATCGGGTTCTCGACGTTTCGATTCATCTTCAGTTCAACCTTTATTAGATCATCATCAGGTGCTCGACGTTTTGGATCACTCTGGTTTCTCCTTTCGTTATCTTAGTTCACCTTTATAGACATCATCAGGTTCTCGACGTTTGAATCTTCATCGGGTTCTCGACGTTTCGTTCATCTTCAGTTCAACCTTTATTAGATCATCATCAGGTGCTCGACGTTTTGGATCACTCTGGTTGTTTACATTAGATCATAATGTTTCGACAAGGAGGACTTTATCTACTATCACTTGAATATTCACCCCTTTTTTTTATTTTTTGGGGTTAACCTTTAATATGACTTTTTACCTTATTCCACATAGGATTAATTTTTCCCCCAGATCTAGGGAATTTTTCTTTCACGTAGGTTGTATTTAGATTAGTCGTTTCAGGTGGATTTTTAGGGTTGACCTGATGGATTTCTCATGGATGATTGACTTTTTTCCCCAGATCTAGAGAATTTTTCATGTAGGTTGAGACATGTATATGGATGCATATAAGATTTTTGTATGTTGTTTGTGAAGTCTATGATGTGAATTTAGATGAGGGTTCTTGGATTACGGTTGTTTTGATGGATGTTGTGAATCTAAGTGGGTTTGATGTTTTTTATTAACCCAACCTAACCAAACTCTGCTAACATTGTTGTTATATGAGTATTAGTTTCTTCTGCAAACATTAAAGTGACGTATATTATTTTAAATTAACCCAACCTAACCAAACTCTGCTAACATTGTTGTTATATGAGTATTAGTTCCTTCTGCAAGCATTCAAGTAACGTATATTTTTTATTAACCCTACCTAACCAAACTTTGCTAACATTGTTATTATATGAGTATTAGTTCCTTCTGCAAGCATGGAAACACGTCTATCATGCTTTGAAAAACGTTGAAAACGTCTAAACGTCTGTGGAAAACGACTAACATGCGTTGAAAACGTCTAAAATGTCTTAAAAAACGTTGAAACTTGTAGGTGAGCACACCTTTTCTTTGTTATTGAACCAACCTCAACCACTTTCACAAACACTATACTATGTAGGAGGTGAATAAATAAAACATTTTTTGTATACATATTCTATTGAAATATAAAAAAAATATAATAATATATAGTAATAGTAAATAATAATATATAATAATAAAATCCGGGGAATATGAGGTGTTCTTGAACTCTGCTCCTCCACTGCTGCAACCCTCAGCGAAATCAATCGATGTCCATCAACTCTTGATCATGGATGGAGTAATGTCCCCAAGGTAGCGTCAGGTGCGATCCAGGACATAAGAATCTCTTGTCGTCTTCTCCACTCAGAGCGATTTTTTCTTGTTCCATGGAAAACACCTGGTGTTTTTCGCTTCTGATCAATCGTTGATGAACGTATTTTTTGGTCGAATTTTCCAAGCAGGATTCAAAGTCATCAAATGTGATTGCATTATCTACAACGTCTTTTTTCACCCCCTTAGCTTTCTTTGTGATACCATAATTGGATAGAATTTGATGAATTTCATCTTTTTCATACCCTTCTTTATCTAAATTGTCTTCAAGTTTTTCAATTTTGTCTAAGGGTGTGAAAACCTTAGTTGCATATAATTTTGATCTGAGCCCTATGAAATCGGTCATAAGATTGCCGTTATTTTCGTCCTTCATTATTCCCAGAACTTTTTTGTTTACTAAAGGTATGTTATACCTATTGTTCTCAGGATAATCGCTAGTATCGAACATGTAATGGCAATCCTCACGAATTATTTTGTAAACATCAGGGAACCTGAATATCATATATTAGCGACACAGTGTCTGTGTATAATACGGAACAATTATCTCCAAATCTTTTCTGCATATAATCGTAGTGGAAATCATAAATTTTAGTTTTTGATATTTCAAGGATACTAAAGCCTACATATATTGGCTTGTTGAAGTAAATTTCGGTCTTATTTAACTCTATTGCCGTGAGATTTTCATTGAATATTGTGACCGACTTGAATTCTGGTTTGGATATATAGGATTCCGCACCATAACGACCCTCCCATTTTGTAATAAGTTTCACAATGCTGTGTTTTCTGATATTTTCGACGGTTTTGCCGTAAACAGCATTATTCATAAGCTTAAAAAGATTTTTTTCGAAATTATTTTTAGCATTTTTACGTAAATTAGTATTCAAATCAATGTAGGGCTTGAGCCAAGAAGACTGCTCGAATTGAAGGACTCTATGAATTTTTTTGAGAATAAGACCGTTAGACAAAGCCTGTTTTAGGTTAACGTAATGAATGATATATTTTTCTTAGGAAAAAGAGTTGCCATGAGTTTAGTAGCTTTAGCCGAGGACGATGTTGGATTCCTGTTTTGGATTTATATGCTCAGGGCAGAAAGGAATATCTTGGTGTTGGTCATGAAGATATTGGGGATAATCCAGATCGACTTCAAGAATATATCCTTTATTAGATTCATCAGGAATAGAGGTAACATCGATGTTTCTGTCAATCCACTCGAAACCTCCATAAGGCAGAGGCTGAGACATTGCCCAACCGTACTGGTTATTAATGTCAAAGTACATGAGATATCTCTCAGTTTCGGATGGATTGAAGTCTGGGAGATATCGATTGTTGGCTTGTGCCTTTCTTTTTGAACAAATTTGGCTAAGTCCGCCCCGAATCCCTTTTTCCACAAACAAAAGCATGTCAACATCTGTGAGAAGTTCAAGCTCCTGTTTGGTATTATACAGCATACACTGCCAGGTATAACCTGGTAGTGTATATGAGTGGGCAGGATCCAACCCGTATGTACTATGGCTACTATCTCGAAATTGTTCAAAGACATCACATAACAAAAGAATATCGGTTTTCATGTACAGGTCTACAGATTCACCCAACGTTGTGAAGTTGAATGCACTCCACTCGTTTGAGCTCTTTCGTATAGTTTTCGTGAGCATGGTTTTTCGGTTAGAGTATTATAAAAATGGGAGAGTCGTTTCATCGAATTTATCAAAGGAATCAAAATAATCGTAAGGCATAACACCTTTTTTCGTAAGCAAATCAATTTTTTCATTAGAGACCTCTGGAAATTGTGTTCTTAAATTTGGAAAATCTGATAGGTAGGATGCTAATTTATCTAGAGAGGAATTTAGAAAACGGAAAGAATCAATGAATCTTAAATGAAAGTTTGATCCTCCGATATGTTTGGTAAATGAAATATATTTTTCTTTAGTTATTGGAAGTAAATCAATTTTTCCTTTGATTGCGGTGGCTATTTTTTCAATAATGAAATGGCTCTCATAGCCGCTGAGATTATGGAACACTACATTTTGCTATCATTTAGATTGATATTACATGATTCATGAGCAGCACCGCGGTAATTAGAAGAATTATTATTATTATTTGTTGGAGAAAGATGAAAATGGTCTCTAACTTTTTATCACCTAGAGAAAACGGCTTTTCACAGATGTGACAGTGAGTTGCTTGTTGGAATGCAGTTTCCTGTTCCAAAGTCATATTCAAATTATAGACACAATTGTGAATAGTTTCAATTTCTTCCGTTAGCTCCAAAAGTTGGTTTGCGAACCATTCCATCGAGTTCTCCCCTCTATACGAACGGTAAAAAGAAAGGGTGTTGTCATACGAACATTTCACATAGTAGCCAATAGTAGCCGGGGTATGCAGTTGATATTTTACTCCTTCTTGAATTTTGGTTAGAATACTCTCTATGTCGGCATATACAATAAATGGTACTTTTTCTTTGAATTTATAGTCTTTAAATTTGAGAATAGATTTTTCACCGGTTGGCATTTTAATTTTACAATCGTTCAGTTTTATACATAATTCAGTGTGATTTTGCAATTTTTCCTGTGATCTGAAATAAAAGGTTTTTTGATTTTTTCTTTGCTGAGTTGTTTGGAAAGGAGCCTGGATGATCCTTGATCCAACAATAATGATAACGAATCGGTTTGTCATCAGAATATTGGTTTTGTATGAGAAGAAGGTTCACATGTTTGTCTCTTTTGGGATGTCAAGAAGGAAGGAAGGACGGAGAAAGATTTAACCTGTTTTTTCAATGTATAAACGTTAACCGAAATACCGTTAAGTTTTTCGAAATTTGGAATTTGATGTATAGTCATAGGGAACTGTATCCCTTTGAGCTTCAGAACTTCGGAATAATGGGGATATGATGATGTACGATTTGTATTTTTTTCAACGGGAAACAAGGCTGATACAATTGACCAAGCAAAGCAGGCTAAGTCATCATTCATTACGTTAATACAGGCTTTTTTCAGTTTAATTTCGGTCGGAAGTTCAATATATGATGATCCAATTTGTGGAGAGAATTTATTAATGTTAACCCCCAAGTTGACAATTTTTTGAAGTGCCCACCCGCTTTCTTTTCCATAGAGTTCTTCAAGTTCAATCATTATGGGGTTCATCACATTATCATCAAACCATGAATCCAAGTCAGTGTCATGAAATATAGGAGAATTGGCAGTGGTGAAGTATTTATACTCGGTTTAAATTTTGTCAGCCTTGGCGAGTACAAATTGCCCGCAGAATACAAAATTTACCTTTATTGAATCAAAATTCTTTAGAACGTTATGGATTCTTCGTTTGAATAGAGATTTACAATCGGAAAAAGAAATGCTTAGTATCTTTGTGGAAAAGATTTGAGATTGTGCCTGTTCGTATACGAGAACCGAACGCTGATTCACAGTCATTCCAATGGACCCGATGTTTAGCTGTCACATTCGAGTGTTTGAGTCCTGCTCCTTTTTTCTGCTCGTATTTTATTTGATTTCGCAGGGTTTTGACATTCCTTAGGGTTGCCAGCAGATGTTGTTTCTCAGCCAAACTCGTTGCCATTTTAATGGACTTATTGATCCTTCTGTATGCTCTAGTGCATTCTCGTAACCCGTTGAGGGCGGTTTTTCCATTATATTTGGTGGTTATCAACCCCAATAATGAGGTGATAAATGTCAGCACATCAGCAAAGTTCGTCATATTTTGAACACCTGCAACAAGAATGAGGTAATTAGTCAATGTAATTTTTCCCTAAACAATATATGAATCGCTAACTATCTCGTGGAAAAACGAACCTTGAGTTTGCTAGAGGAGCACCGAAAATACACGTCTGACCTCTGTGAAGACTGGAACATGAATGACGAAATCAGACAGAGTGAAGACTTAAGTTATGAAAACAATTTGGTTGGGAGGAAGACTGAATGACAGAGGTGTCACGTGATCAGTTTGAAAATGACAGAGGCTAAAAAAACCTACCTTGAGTTTGCTAGAGGAGCACCGAAAAACACGTCTGACCTCTTAAAACTGAACATGAATGACGAAATCAGACAGTGCAAAGACTTAAGTTCTAAAAACAATTTGGTTGGGAGAGAGACTGAATGACAGAAGTGTCACGTGATCAGTTGAAAATGACAGAGGCTAGAAAAACTCACCTTTAGTTCACTGGAGGAGCACCGAAAAACACGTCTGACCTCTCTGACAACTGAATCATGAATGACAAAATCGACAAAGACTTAAGTTCTAAAAAATAATTTAAAAAAAAGACTCACCTTTGAAATTCTGGAGGAACTCTCTAGAAGACTTGGACACAAAAAAGTAGCAGAGCTGCTCTAGAGACACACGTCTTGTCTGTTCAGAGGTTGGAACAGAAATGAATCAACAGCAAACAGCACCTATACTTAATATCTTTTTCTGAGAATGAATCGGTAGAGCGTAAGACAGAACGACAACACCGCCACCTGGTGAGTAATTCAAGAACTAAGTTCAGCGATGTCGTCACCTTGTTATATATATTTCAGCTGAGGTTCGATGGGGTGGCGGTCTTCATGTTGGTGTATGAGGGTGTATGAGGGTGTCTGAGGGTAAATGAGGGTAAATGAGGGTAAATGAGGGTAAATGAGGGTATATTGGTTGTGTTGTGTTGGGCAACTAGAACGTGTTGGTTATGTTGGGCAACTAGACAGTCGGATTGTGTGGGGTGTTCACGAACAGGTGTTCACGAACGGGTGTTCACCAACAGGTGTTCACGAACAGGTGTTCACCAAAGGTGTTCACGAACAGGTGTTCACAAACAGGTTCAAGTGAAAAAATTTCACTCCCAACTATCATAGAAAAAATAGCCAAAATCAACTAAGAAACGTCTGAGATATATCACAATATTAAAATTTCACCAATACCAATAACAAAAATATAAAGTCTAATAAGTCTGAAAATATCGTACTTTGAACTCACTACGGCAACGCTGTAAATACCTCGACGACGAGAATCATTATTGACTATCAGCAGATTCCATGCAGGCTCGAACTTGTGTATCGCGGGGATTCCCAGATATTCGCTTCGGTTTATTATAACTTTCAGATATATTTCATATTCCATTTGTTTCAATACCTTTGGATTACCGTGATCGATTCAAATTCGTTTGAGTACATATGGGAAATGATAATTCAAGTGATTGTTTATGGATTGAATGAATAGTTCAAGTTCCAGAGTGTTGTGTTCATTTTCAGTGTTGATTGAATTGAATATTATTTACAAGTACCTATGTTTCGAATGAAAATGAATGGAATTCGTTTGGGAAGGATAATTTCTGTGCATTTTCGTTGGTTGAATACATGAGCGTTCAGGCATTATTATTAAATTGAATATGGTTTTTCGGGTGGCTAAGAGCAAATTTTTTATGGAAATGTATCAA
The DNA here is from genome assembly GCA_018342105.1 of Gonioctena quinquepunctata. Taxonomy (NCBI): domain Eukaryota; kingdom Metazoa; phylum Arthropoda; class Insecta; order Coleoptera; family Chrysomelidae; genus Gonioctena; species Gonioctena quinquepunctata. Next base: position 9,190 of record JAFIRS010001374.1, on the reverse strand, counting down.
CTTCCAGTGTTATAGAATGGATGTTTTTTGTGTTGGAAAAAAATTACCGTTTACTTTATTCAGTGTTGGAATAATTTGCACTTTATTTTTTTTAATTTTTTTTCCAAATTGGGAATTTATATAGACTGAGATCGATTTTCTGCTGTAGACTATGAATTACTCGTTTTTTTCGGATATTTTATAGTTCAGTTTCAGACTTCCGAAGTGTCCAAGTAAGGATTTTTTCGCTGCGGAAGGTGAATTGGTAATTTTTGCGAGAAAGTGTGATGTATTAAATTCATAATTTTGACGTTTTCGTGGTTTTTTCAATAGATTGAGTGCGTGTTTGGTTATTTTCATACAGTTGTGTCTATTCTGGGTTGAAGATTTTTTTAACGTTTGAGGTGTGTGTCTATTCTGGGTTGAATGCATGTTTTTTTAACGTTTGAGAGGAAGACTTATTGTTTTTTCTTGGAAAATATGAATGTATGATGAATCGGATAGAGGTTTGCTAGGTCAGATACATGTTTTTAACGTTTCAGAAGTTTCTCCAACTCATAAAAGTGTAATTTATCATATAAAGAAGATAATTTCGGAAACCGGTGCGCCATCTGTTGGGCAATAGATGAAAGTTAGTAGATATGCTAGGCGGGTACGAGCCTAGTTCCAGCTGCGCCCAGGCAGCGGAGGTCCTGATCCTAGAACAGAAACATTGAAAAAATCAGGTAAATCTTTCTCCGTCCTTCCTTCCTTCTTGACATCCCAAAAAAGAGACAAACATGTGAACCTTCTTCTCATACAAAACCAATATTCTGATGACAAACCGATTCGTTATCATTATTGTTGGATCAAGGATCTATCCAGGCTCCTTTCCAAACAACTCAGCAAAGAAAAAATCAAAAAGTATATTTGTGATAGATGCCTTCATTATTTCAGATCACAGGAAAATTATTATTGTTGGATCAAGGATCTATCCAGGCTCCTTTCCAAACAACTCAGCAAAGAAAAAGTACCATTATTGTATATGCCGACATAGAGAGTATTCTAACAAAATTCAAGAAGGAGTAAAATAGCAACTGCATACCCGGCTACTATTGGCTACTATGTGAAATGTTCGTATGACAACACCCTTTCTTTTACCGTTCGTATAGAGGGGAGAACTCGATGGAATGGTTCGAAACCAACTTTTGGAGCTAACGGAAGAAATTGAAACTATTCCAATTGTGTCTATAATTTGAATATGACTTTGGAACAGGAAACTGCATTCCAACAAGCAACTCACTGTCACATCTGTGAAAAGCCGTTTTCTTAGGTGATAAAAGTTAGAAACCATTTTCATCTTTTCTCCAACAAATAATAATAATAATTCTTCTAATTACCGCGGTGCTGCTCATGAATCATGTAATATCAATCTAAATGATAGCAAAATGTAGTGTTCCATAATTCAGCGGCTATGATAGCCATTTCATTATTGAAAATAGCCACCGCAATCAAAGGAAAATTGATTTACTTCCAATAACTAAAGAAAAATATATTTCATTTACCAAACATATCGGAGGATCAAACTTTCATTTAAGATTCATTGATTCTTTCCGTTTCTAAATTCCTCTTAGATAAATTAGCATCCTACCTATCAGATTTTCCAAATTTAAGAACACAATTTCCAGAGGTCTCTAATGAAAAATTGTTTGCTTTACGAAAAAGGTGTTTGTTATGCCTTACGATTATTTTGATTCCTTTGATAAATTCGATGAAACGACTCTCCCTTCTATCGAACATTTTATAATACTCTAACCGAAAACCATGCTCACGAAAACTATACGAAAGAGCTCAAACGTGGAGTGCATTCAACTTTACAACGTTGGGTGAATATGTAGACCTGTACATGAAAACCGATATTCTTTTGTTATGTGATGTCTTTGAACAATTTCGAGATAGTAGCCATAGTACATACGGGTTGGATCCTGCCACTCATACACTACCAGGTTATACCTGGCAGTGTATGCTGTATAATACCAAACAGGAGCTTGAACTTCTCACAGATGTTGACATGCTTTTGTTTGTGGAAAAAGGGATTCGGGGCGGACTTAGCCAAATTTGTTCAAAAAGAAAGGCACAAGCCATTAATCGATATCTCCCAGACTTCAATCCATCCGAAACTGAGAGATATCTCATGTACTTTGACATTAATAACCAGTACGGTTGGGCAATGTCTCAGCCTCTGCCTTATGGAGGTTTCGAGTGGATTGACAGAAACATCGATGTTACCTCTATTCCTGATGAATCTAATAAAGGATATATTCTTGAAGTCGATCTGGATTATCCCCAATATCTTCATGACCAAGATATTCCTTTCTGCCCTGAGCATATAAATCCAAAAACAGGGAATCCAACATCGTCCTCGGCTAAAGCTACTAAACTCATGGCAACTCTTTTTCCTAAGAAAAAATATATCATTCATTACGTTAACCTAAAACAGGCTTTGTCTATTGGTCTTATTCTCAAAAAAATTCATAGAGTCCTTCAATTCGAGCAGTCTTCTTGGCTCAAGCCCTACATTGATTTGAATACTAATTTACGTAAAAATGCTAAAAATAATTTCGAAAAAAGTCTTTTTAAGCTTATGAATAATGCTGTTTACGGCAAAACCGTCGAAAATATCAGAAAACACAGCATTGTGAAACTTATTACAAAATGGGAGGGTCGTTATGGTGCGGAATCCTATATATCCAAACCAGAATTCAAGTCGGTCACAATATTCAATGAAAATCTCACGGCAATAGAGTTAAATAAGACCGAAATTTACTTCAACAAGCCAATATATGTAGGCTTTAGTATCCTTGAAATATCAAAAACTAAAATTTATGATTTCCACTACGATTATATGCAGAAAAGATTTGAAGATAATTGTTCCGTATTATACACAGACACTGATTCGCTAATATATGATATTCAGGTTCCCAATGTTTACAAAATAATTCGTGAGGATTGCCATTACATGTTCGATACTAGGATTATCCTGAGAACAATAGGTATAACATACCTTTAGTAAACAAAAAAGTTCTGGGAATAATGAAGGACGAAAATAACGGCAATCTTATGACCGATTTCATAGGGCTCAGATCAAAATTATATGCAACTAAGGTTTTCACACCCTTAGACAAAATTGAAAAACTTGAAGACAATTTAGATAAAGAAGGGTATGAAAAAGATTAAATTCATCAAATTCTATCCAATTATGGTATCACAAAGAAAGCTAAGGGGGTGAAAAAAGACGTTGTATATAATGCAATCACATTTGATGACTTTGAATCCTGCTTGGAAAATTCGACCAAAAAATACGTTCATCAACGATTGATCAGAAGCGAAAAACACCAGGTGTTTTCCATGGAACAAGAAAAAATCGCTCTGAGTGGAGAAGACGACAAGAGATTCTTATGTCCTGGGTCGCACCTGACGCTACCTTGGGGACATTACTCCATCCATGATCAAGAGTTGATGGACATCGATTGATTTCGCTGAGGGTTGCAGCAGTGGAGGAGCAGAGTTCAAGAACACCTCATATTCCCCGGATTTTATTATTATATATTATTATTTACTATTACTATATATTATTATATTTTTTTATATTTCAATAGAATATGTATACAAAAAAATGTTTTATTTATTCACCTCCTACATAGTATAGTGTTTGTGAAAGTGGTTGAGGTTGGTTCAATAACAAAGAAAAGGTGTGCTCACCTACAAGTTTCAACGTTTTTTAAGACATTTTAGACGTTTTCAACGCATGTTAGTCGTTTTCCACAGACGTTTAGACGTTTTCAACGTTTTTCAAAGCATGATAGACGTGTTTCCATGCTTGCAAAGAAAAGGTGTGCTCACCAAGTTAAGTTTTTTAAACATTACGTTTACGCAGTATCTTTTACAATTAGGTTTTAGTTTTTAAAATATAACGTTTTTGCAGAAAACTAAATCATATAAAACAATGTTAGCAGAGTTTGGTTAGGTTGGGTTAATAAAAAACATCAAACCCACTTAGATTCACAACATCCATCAAAACAACCGTAATCCAAGAACCCTCATCTAAATTCACATCATAGACTTCACAAACAACATACAAAAATCTTAAATGCATCCATATACATGTCTCAACCTACCTGAAAAATTCTCTAGATCTGGGGAAAAAAGTCAATCATCCATGAGAAATCCATCAGGTCAACCCTAAAAATCCACCTGAAACGACTAATCTAAATACAACCTACGTGAAAGAAAAATTCCCTAGATCTGGGGGAAAAAGTTAATCCTCTATGTGGAATAAGGTAAAAAGTCATATTAAATCAGGTTAACCACCAAAATACAATAGATATAGAAAAAATCCAGGGTAATATAGACCTCAAGCATGTGAAAAAAAATGGGTGTTCCCCAAGGATATGATTTGAGGTAAGGGGTGAATATTCAAGTGATAGTAGATAAAGTCCTCCTTGTCGAAACATTATGATCTAATGTAAACAACCAGAGTGATCCAAAACGTCGAGCACCTGATGATGATCTAATAAAGGTTGAACTGAAGATGAATCGAAACGTCGAGAACCCGATGAAGATTCTAAACGTCGAGAACCTGATGATGATCTAATAAAGGTTGAACTAAAGATGAAACGAAACGTCGAGAACCCGATGAAGATTCAAAACGTCGAGAACCTGATGATGGTCTGATAAAGGTTGAACTGAAGATGAATCGAAACGTCGAGAACCCGATGAAGATTCTAAACGTCGAGAACCTGATGATGGTCTGATAAAGGTTGAACTGAAGATGAATCGAAACGTCGAGAACCCGATGAAGATTCGAAACGTCGAGAACCTGATGATGGTCGATAAAGGTGAAAAAGATGAATCAAGTAAACAACCAGAGGATCAAAACGTCGAGACCTGATGATGTCAATAAAGGTTGAACTGAAGATGAATCGAAACGTCGAGAACCCGATGAAGATTCAAACGTCGAGAACCTGATGATGTCATAAAGGTTGAACTAAAGATGAAAGAAACGTCGAGAACCCGATGAAGATTCGAAACGTCGAGAACCTGATGATGGTCTCATAAAGGTCGAAACATGTAAAAGGTCGCAAAATGACCACGTTGGACCTTAGATTTTCTTATGGGGATTTACATGGGAAAAAGTGCCAAAGTGAGCCAGAACCCCTGCAGCTATATCTACTTCTGAATCTGATGGACCCGTCGCATGGCTCTGTAATGTAAAGATTTTGAAGCATGATTCTGATCCAAATGCATATCAATTTGCCGACTCATCTGCATTCAACTGATCTATGCATAATTTCTGGTAGAACGTAAGTAAACGTTTCTTCAATGTTTAAAAAAGCGGCAAGCGCAATTTCTCCGGTCACGAGTGGGAGATAACCCGGGCAGGCTCACCCTTAGAAATCTTACCAGCAGAATAAGCAAACATTCCAGTCCGATATGGAGAAGAGCTGGGAGAATGCCAACCTCTCCTGGTGACTGACGATCTATGGACGAAGGATTATTTTTATGAGAAAAATTGGTATTTTTCGTAGCACGCGAATAAGAATATCGAAACAATTATTCATTTTTGGAAGTTGTATACTTTGGTAAAGTTTCAGAGAGGGATATATTCGAGTACTTTCACCCTATTTTCTATCCTTAACAAGTATACAATAATCAAACTTATAACTTGAAACTATTTGTTTATATGAACCATGTTCATCAGAAATATGCGTGAATTTATTATTACTTTCTAAATCTGCGACAAGAAGTGAGTAGAAAGATAGAACAGACATGCGCCTAACAAAAATTTAATACCGCCTACCCGCTGAGTTTTTGTGACCCACGTACTCAAGCGGCCCGTGATCTCCACGTGGACTCTACGATTTTACAGCGCTCAGATCTGTACCGAAGATGCTGAGGTTGCCTCGTAAACAGCTGAACCCTCTTTCAGTTCGGCTGTCATCAGGAATACGGCCATGGAACACGGCGAAGGATGGGAGAGGTATATGATTAGATAATATATAGGTATATTTATTAAACTGCTGTTTGGCTTTTCACAGGTCACGCTGCAACTATCGAAGCGATGTGAAGTGATTATCGAATTCTTCTGTGAACCAAGTTGTTGCTGGTTCGTATTTTCAACTGAAAAGTCGTATAGAAAGGCTCGTCAAGATTGCTGGAAGATCCAAATAAAAAATCCAATAATAATACTGCAAACCGTAGTACGAATTTGAAGATAGGCATATGGAAAAATAGCAATTTATATCCAATGTTAATACTTATTAGGGATCCAAAACATCTGGTTGAGAATGAATCCAGTCGAGGGCCACTGCTATAAAATATTTATCCTCCGCTAAGAATAAGCTGGAAATCCAATAATTCTGACAAATTTTCGAAGGCTTAAAATGCAAGGAAAATCCTACTTGATGACCCAAGATAAGTCATTTCGTCACACCATGCCCCCCTAAAGGTTGAGTGCCCATGGATAGTAAATCCTCTTCACATTATGTGTGAACGAGATTAACTTTCCACTCACCTTCCTCCCCGCCCTCCTTGGAGCGACCAACTCGCAAATTGGCACGTTTGCAAGATTGAAATCGTACCTCCTGTGGTATGAAGTCCCTTTGTCGTAATTTTGTGTCTTTACCTAACTTGTGCTGTGTTTGCATGGTGGTGATGTACCTGACGGGTGCGTAAGTGTTATGTTTGTGGGTGTGTGGATCTTACGTGTTTTTTTGTTGAGTTTTGGTTACTCATCTGACGCGCCGGATGCTAGCTCTCGGTGGTGGTCGGTCGTTCTGGTAGACTGGTCGTGTGTACTTGTCCTTTTCTAAACCTGGGATCGCCCAGGTTTGGGAGTGTTCGTGTTTCAGGGGCGGTTTAAATAGCTGCCAGGCTCACGCGACCAAATTTGAATAATACAAAAACGGGAACACTGCATAAATAAAATCACCGCTTAGCGATATTATCATATTGTATATATTTGGCCCAAATCATTTTGCCCCATAGAAAAAATTATGTACAGCTTTTAAGCCGTAATAATATAAAACGGAATCGCCAGAACTGCACATTGACATTAAAATTTGGACAATGTTCTTACAACCACCGATTTCTGGCAACGTTCAATCCCGATATAGACTTCTGGCAATAATTTTTACGCAATTTCTACCGTTGAAATCTATAACTACATAAAATTTCAGGGCTGCACTGAAATATTTTATTTTAATTGAAAATTAACGCGTTTGACCAAATTCAAATAACATATAAAATATTTTTATTATCTAATCAGTACGGTACATCTTGTAATTTATTATTCACAATGTATCTAATTCTGTATTTCAAGGATTGAATTGGAAAATGCCCCTGTGGAGAGCAGTGGAGGTCCTTCGCGATGATTCGCAATACCATGTAAAAAATAAATTATTTCAAGTTAAATATAGCTTTATATCCCTTCCTGCTATTTGCTCATGCGATAGATCTGTAATTTGATCATGATAGAACCATTGAAATTGGATAATACTTTCGTTGAACGAATTAGAGCTATTTCCTGAAAGTACGCGAAAAAACCAGGTTCAGAGGAATTTTCAGTAGCCTTCTTCGGCTGCGGAGCAAGTCATGCTCTGTGAAAATGTGTTTTGTCTCGCGGGGTTGTGAGGGTGAATGTTCTGAGGTAATATATTTTGGTGACTTGAAGAAGTCTTGTGGTTGATTTGAGTGTAATAGTAAATAAAAAAAAAGGGTGGCCCTACTCGGGAACGAACCCGGGTTCTGTCACCTAAAGCGAGCATTTATACGAATGGGCTACCGGACCTTGGTAAATGGAGTATTTGAGTTATGTGAGTGCCGAGCTGCGCCTGGAAGAATGTTTGATCGCCCGCCCCCGCTTTCAGCCAAGGAGCTGGCTTGCCTGCAGAGCTACATACATGTCAGCAAGTAAGGAAGGTTTCTATGTAAAACTTCCCTTGTACTCTCATTTTTAATTTACGTAGCCAGCTTCAGACCAGTAGTCTCATTTGCCAAGCTGTACATGGGGACGTTTTGTAACACGTGACCGAAGTTGATTCGAGTCTACATTATTGCTTCAGAACCGTTTTACCAATATAGGGATTTATCTCCAGTCTAGATGGTGGGCATTTGCATCCATGAGTTGGAGCTCTTCCTTTTCCTACAGAAAAATACTAATTCTCTCACTACTGTAGGGGGAGCTGAGTATATCACAATGTTCGTGCTGCAGTCGCCCATCGGAATCGTGAACTGTGCTGGAGTCACGTGTTGAAATATAATATTTAATGTCATTTGTTAAGAGTATACACGCTCTGGGTTCCATTTCAGAGGTTCCAAATAGCAACTTACCAGGGAGTGTCAAGGCCACTTATTCGGCACCCATTGTAGATCCAGGGTTCCTGAATCTTTGCATCCTGGAGATTACCATTTGGCATCCTGGAGATTTTCATGGAGAAACTCGACTTGTGGTCGGATAGACCTTGTTTTCACTGAGGAAAGTAGATCATTGTGCTCCCTCTATTTATGAGAGGTTTCATTCCCTTTGACCATAATTTTTCTTCCTTGCCCTTGGGAGTTAAATGGGCTTTGGTGAGTATTTGAGGGGCGTTAGTGTGAGAGATTGTTCTCTTGGAGGTGGCAAGCCATGCTGGCGGGGTAACTTCTCCCTGTCCACCTTCGCCTCTCTTTCTGTACAGTGGGGGACGTTAGTAGTCTCTGTTTTCCGCATTTCAGACGCAGCTAAACTTGGAAGGAGACCATATATGGACGGAAGTTCAGTTTCTCCAGTTCTTCCATGGGCTACCGAAAATGGTTATATTTGACCAGGACCCGACTCTCACCAATGTAGGGCATTCAGCTACAGCGCTTGATCTTCCGTGAGTCTACTGGGGCCTACGTCTACGTAGGCTATGAAGTGGAGAGGTATTATCCATCTCGGTTTTTTATAACTTTCGATCGTATTGAAAGTTTCATATAAATTTCGATATCCTAAAAATTCATGCGAACTGAAGAACTGCTGCTATATTATTATTCCTAAAAACAATAATTTGAGTGATGGTATCATAGATCGCAATGTGGGCAGTGGTCGGCCTAAGTCAAAATCCCCTGGCCAGTCTTGACACGTACATATACAAAAATTGAACTACCTAAATTGTTTTTTACATGAATGATTAATTTTATTATCAATTCT